>JANBPO010000573.1:0-410377 GCA_024336825.1 Amorphophallus titanum | reverse complement strand
GAGGGCTTTCTTGGAGTTTATATAGCTGCTCATTCTCTTGGCTGGAGATAAGGTATCTGGAGGGACCAAGGGGCGTTATGTCCCAGAGGAGGGCCCTTCTTCTTCCCAATCCCTTTGAGTTTCCTGTCTCCGAGCGGTAGCGAGATCCTCGCCGGGATATATGCCCTGTCCATAGGGGGTCCGAGCATAGGATATCCCCTGGTGGGGAGCTTGGGCTTCTCCCGAGCATAGTGGGCAGCGTTGTGACGGTTATGCTCGAGCTCTGGTTGGGCTTTCTCGAGCGACCGTTACTCGGCCTTCCAGGCCAAGAGGCCGCCTAGGAAGATCTGAGCCGAATGTGTTTGGGCTTCGAGATAAGTGGGCATGTTTGTGAGACTGTCACTTGGGGAGCTCGACCTAGTTGGGTCGAATTGGGCTTGGTTGGGCCAGTCTGGACCTGATTTGGCCGTCCCGATCCGCGCATATATTTGGGCTACGGATTTACCCCTCTCCATGGATGAAATTGGGATCTTGTTTGATGACACTATCCATACATGCCTGCTTCGTATTGGCCACCTCCATAACCTGATGGATATCCATATTGGCTCTATGAATCATATCCTCCTTCACTATCACTGTATCCTCTGCCCATGTCAACGTAAAAGGAGGAAGTAGGTGCATACATGCCACTGCCAGTAGTAGTACCTGCAGCTGCACATAAGAAACCAATCGCCTTCTAGCCTTTAGCTCTTTTTTTCTTTTGGTGTAACCATCTCGTTCATCTTTGAAAGGAATCACTTTCCCCGTACAGGGTGTCTCACATAAACTTACATCATCTGCTGAATTGTCGAGTCCTCTCGAGCAATAGCGCTAGTCCTCTCAGTCATCTCATGCACTGATGTATTTCTTCTTAAGGATGGAGGTGGCTTGATTATTCTAAGAGTGACTGGCCTACTATTTGATTTTGAGTATCTACCTGGCTTAATCTCAGGCTGCTGCTCAGTGTCGTGAACAAACAAAGTTGGGTCCTCTCTGTAGTGCGCATGAGTCACTCTTATCCTCTTGGTTGATCCTTTGAATTCTGGATCCCTTGGCTCACCTTCATCCAATATACTCTCTTCTCATGTTCTATTATCATCATCAAAAATGGGCTCATCAACTTGCGTTCGTACCTCAACCCAAAACTGCAAGAGATTGTCATCATCAAACAATGTGTCCACATCAATTTCTGGAGTTGTATCCTCTGCGACGTGCTTGTCCCTCAGCTGTTGTCTCAGCTTTATGTTCTTTATTCTTAACCTCATGTTGTAGTGGCAGTAAATCAATTTTTCTAGCCGTTCAACATTTAGTCGATTGTGAATTTTTGAGTGTACAAGGCTGAACGTACTCCAATTCTTTTCGACTTGCCAATGTTGTTTGACTCAGCACCCTAATTGCAATGTAAGCTAATGCATTACTGTCCAAATCTCTATTGTTTACCATTATCCACCAGTTAGCTATTTCATCAACCATAAACAAATAAATATAAGATATAAATGAAGATCACTTCATGATGTACTAATACATATTGACTCAATTTAAGCACAAAGATTTAATATGCCTAGGCTTACTCTTCCTACACCGTATTTTAATTGTGAATCAGAATATGTCGTAGTCCTCAATCTATAACTGTTCATCTATAAGGATAAAATAATAATTAACATAAGTAATTAAGTAATTTTTTTCCTCTTATCGATGAAATCAATAAAGTTCAACCTGTGGCTTGGCCTGAAGTCTCTTTTTTGATATCCTCAATGAACGACTAATGATTGTTAAGGTGCCTTGAAGCACCTCGCGATCAACGTTTGCATTGACATTGTACATAAATCGAGGGTTGAGGAAATAACCTGTATTTGTATATAATTAAGTAAATGTAAGACGTAAATTAACATAAAAATAATGAACTTTATATCAGTACAATTATAGATTCATTAGTTGCATACAATTCATGGTGTAATGTGTTGTCCCATCTGTTGTCAACAATTTTCCACCACTTTGCATACTCTCTGGGAAAGGATTTCTGCAACTCTTAACTTGGCACCGTCCATGACTTCGTACCAGGGAAGGCGGAATTGGGTATCGGGATCAGATCGCCCGATCCCAAACCGATCCGGGTCAGTGGGATCGGTAGATCCCGTATCGACCCTGACCGATTCCGGCCGAGTCAGACCAGCTGACTAGGCTAGGGATACAAATGTTTAAAAAATTTGAAAAAAATCTTATGTTGTAGTGGCAGTGAATTAATTTTTCTAGCCGTTCAATATTTAGTCGATTGTGAATTTTTGAGTGTATAAGGTTGAATGTGCTCCAATTTTTTTATGAGGGTCATCGACCCCGACATTCCGTCAACGGCGACCTCAGTATCACCCCACGACGATGGTGACCACTACACCCTCGAGAGCCAGATCACACCAATTCCAGTACCAGCCCTCAGTCTCAACACCGTGTCTTCAACGCCTTTATCAGCCAGCCACACCAATTCTAGTACTAGCCCTCAGTCTCAACACCATGGCTTCAACATCTTTACAGGCCAGCCACGCTAGTTCTAGTACCAGCTCCCAGTCTCAACACCGTGGCTTCAATGCCTTTACAGGCCAACCATGCCAATTCCAGTACCAGCTCCCAGTCTCAACACCATGGCTTCAACGCCTTTACATGCCAGCCACGCCAGTTCCAGTACCAGCTCCCAGTCTCAACACTGTGGCTTCAATGCCTTTACAGGCCAACCATGCCAGTCCCAGTACCAGCTCCCAGTCCCAGCATCGTGGCTTCAATGCCTCTACAGGCTAGCCACGCCAGTTCTAGTACCAGCTCCCAGTCCCAGCGTCGTGGCTTCAATGCCTCTACAGGCGAGCCACCCACTTCTAGTACCAGCTCCCAGTCCCAGCGTCGTGGCTTCAACGCCTCTACAAGCGAGCCACCCACTTCTAGTACCAGCTCCCAGTCCCAGCATCGTGGCTTCAACGCCTCTATAGGCTAGCCACGCTAGTTCCAGTACCAGCTTTCAGTCCCAGCATCATGGCTTCAATGCCTCTACAGTCCAGCCACCTAATCCCAGTACCAGTCACTAGTTCCAATATCGTGGCCACAACACCTCCACAGGCCAGCCACTCAATTCCGGTGCCAGTCGCCAGTTCCAGAATCTCGGCTACAAATCCTTCACAGGTCAGCCAACCAACCCCAGTCCCCAGTCTTACCATTTGGTTGCGATGCCTTCCAAGACCATCCGGTCAGCCCAGCCCTAGTCTCTCAAGCCATTGCAGACTACACTGCAAGTCAACGACCTAAAGACAACTAGCATTCAGTCGTCAACCTATAACTGATGCATTCCAGAATCAATTTCCAATGCTAACCCCGTAGGCTGCCATATCTTGATGAACCTACGCTAACCTCATACAACACGGGCCCTCCTCTTCGGGGAACTGGCCCCCAGTGTCTGGTCTCTTCCCCTACTCCCCCAGTACCCAGCACTCAACCCCCTGTATCCAAAATCCAAACCTAGTACTCCGTTTCAGCGCCCGAAAATCGGGTGAATCCAGCCTATTACCCCCTGTACCAGTACACGGTAGGGAAGAATCATGCAGACTAATAGTAAGTGGTCGCTAGTCCCTGCATCTAACACTGTTCCATGGAACAAGATGTGGAACAACTCAGCAAATAACATCATCAAAATCTGGAATTTATCATTGATACTCCATAAAAGGGAGCCCAAGACATGCCCTTGGGGTAACAAAAGATTCATAGTCCGGATAACAAAAAAAAGAGGGGAAGAAGTGATATAATCACAGCCCAGGCTCGCTCCCCTCAAGCGCCGCCAGGCGAGACTCCGTAGTAGCCAGCTCCACCTCCAAGGTCGACGCAAGCTGCACGCTCGCCTCGACCCTTGTCTCGACAGTCTGCCACTCGGCCCTAGTGAGCTCCATGCCTCGCCGCTGCTCCTCCAGGGCCTTTTCCAAGGCCTCCGCCCTGCTCTCTGCCTCACTCAACCGCACGGCACGGTCCCGAGCAAGTGACACGGCCGCATCTGCACACCTCCTCTGCTCGACAGCCGCCAATGCAAGCTGAGCCCTCTGCTCCCGCACCTTTCGGATGGCCGCTAGTAGCTGAACCCTCTGCTCCTGAGCCTCCAGGAGTCGTAGGTACTCCACCCAGATGTCGACCAAGCCAGACATCCAGAGCTCGCAAGGGAATCCAAGGCCGTGGTAGCCTTGGGTTAAGTCCCTCAACCGCTGCCAAAGCACCTCCAGAGGAGGCAGGGGATCACCTCCTATGTAGCCTCGGGCTCGCTGGAGCAAGGGCACACCCATGCTGGCGTCCAGCAGCGGCTCCGGTGGTGAAACAGACGTAGGCCACTCGATCCCCAGCTCCAGGGAGGATTGGACCATCTCTGTCAGCACACTGGAAGGACCTACACGACCCCACCAAACACAAAATGGGTCAGCAATGTTCAGGACATCCCTATGACAAGACAAGGTGAAAATTTTGAGAAAGGTCCTAACTCTCACCTGGTGTGGCTCCCGCCGCGCCTGCAACATCCCCGCTCGGTGAGGGTAACCTCTCCTCTACCTCGGCAGCATCTCCTACTGGAAAGGTTCATAAGAGGTGGCCGCTCTCATTGGTCATGTAGTCAGAGGCATGAGGCGACCAGGGGGTCCAATTCAACAATTAACAGAAATAAACATCTAACTACAACAGAGTCCACTCCAACAGAAAGTACAGTCTAAGGCAGAGAACGTACCAAATGCCAAGTGAACACTCGGCCTGACGAACTGACAACTAAGAACCTTCACGCAACGCCCTCGAACCTCAAGGAAGAACCGCAACACCTGAAAATCAGGGGTGAGCCTCCTATCACTGGCTCAGTAGGGGTCCCGCAGAATCCCAACCGAAAATAACGGTGGCACGGAAGGCAGTAACTACAGCTAAAGTAATAACAATAGCAGAAGTAGCTACGACAGTAACGACAGAAAGTGCAATCGTACACGAATCCCCAAAACACGGTAGTCGATGAAGAATCTCGAGTCACAAAAAACTCACGTCATGTGACGGGAGTACCGCCCACCAGAAGCAAGGCCGGATGCATCCACTGATGCCTTAGTCCGCACCTCAGGTGTCTCCCTCCAGCCCTGCGGGAGCTGAGACACAGTACTAGTAACTACAGAACAAGGACTAGCTGGGGTCACGGTCATCAGCGCGTGTCCTCTGCCCCCAGTTATGTGTGCACACACAGACCATCTACTCTAGGTCGGGTCCTCTATCTGGTTCTCCCCCCAGTCAGACTCAGGCTGCAAAGACAAGGAGCCCTACGATAACCAGCCTAAAATCATCTCACTCAGGTCAAGCTCTCCACCACTCCCAAGTGGGTCCACACCCGCGTGCGCAGAAAAGTTACGATTAGTGGGGGCTCACTAAACATGAACACTGAAAATTATGCACGCACCCATCGCAAGTAACACGGAGTAACAGGAGGCTCATGGTCACCAGACTCTGGATAGCCCACTAGACCTATTAAACCCAACGGCCCTTGAGTCACGAAACTCGGGTCAAGACCGTCGCACCCGACGACATAGCGCTATCAATCTGGCCTAATCCCTAGGTCTGAACCCACGGTGACATGATTCTCAAGGCAGCTCACAAGCCGCCGAGTGGATCTCTCATCCACGGGATACACGGAAAACCTCCAGCCCCAGGGTGGTTGAGTGGACTCACAGTCCAAGGCCATACACATAGCCCATACGGAAACCGCGTTCTCGAGAATAACACGATGTGCAGGAGCAGCCCTCCGTACTCATGCCGACTCACGGCGACACAATCTAACGCAAACACAAAAGCTCAAAACACGTGGTGTCACCCGGTCCCCTAAGACTCATGGGCACGTTAATTGAGATAACTCGGTATCTCCAGACACCCAAAAATATGGTCACAGTCCCCACGGGCTGTCCGGGACACTTACGGGGTCATAGGTCAGTCATTATGTCTCAACTGGACCGACCAGAGACCAATACAATACAAAACGGACATAGCGAGCACGAGAAACCACCTAGCAGTCCTCTCTGGACCGTTAGGGAGCCTGGCGGTCTCCCCAGGACCGCAAGGCCCAGCCTAGCATTCCAGCTAGGACCGCAAGGGTCGAAGACACACCAAACCCCAAGCGGTCACTCCCAGACCGCCAAGTAGAGTGGCGATCCACCGCTTGACCGCTAGGCGTAGCCTAGCGGTCAGTCGCAAGGTCGCTACCCCACTGACCTCAAATGATCAAAACAGTAACAAGCGGTCATGCCTTGATCGCTAAGCGATGCCTGGCGGTCTCCTCCAGACTGCTAAGCCCTCCTGGTGGTCCATCGTGCGACCGCAAGGCTTGAACTGATATAAGGGGGACCCTAGCAGTCTCCACATGACCGCTTCACACCCTAGCGGTCCCTAGAAGGACCGCTAGGTCGTCCCGAGCCCGAAAACGGCAAAAATCACTGGAAAATTCATTCCACGCCCCGTTCACACCCGTGTGAAGGGGAGAATAAGGGAAAACTAGTCCCCAACCTCTCTAGCACCGAGAGGACCTATTTAAACCCCAAAAACGTGATCAAATCACTAGATACGGCTCACACCCAAAAATATGCTCTTTTTCCCAAAACGTAAAAATAAACCAGCTTGGCTCACCACGACATACAAAACTCGCGGGAAAGGAAATACGCGGGCTATGGATCCATCCCCCTGCCTCCATCGAAGATTCCACACACCGAGGATGCTGATCCATCGCGAAACACCCACGAAACCCTCACTAGGCACCCGAATGCACGCCAGGGCTCGCCGCACCTCCAGTGCCTCGACCCTCGCCCCATCCTCACGCTCATTGCCCTCCTCGCCCTCACGCTATCCCTGCCTCACCCACCATTGCCTCCGTCGGTCGCCCGGTGGAGAGGGGGAGAGAAAGAGAAGAGAGAGAGTGAGAAAGAGAGAATGAGAGAAAGAGAGGGGGTTAAGGGGTTATATATTTGGCGAAAATTTTATAAGGGGATTCATTCAACCCCCCTTCTGAATCCGGGTTTGCACCATCGCACCTAACCCAATAGTCACCTCGGGTGACCTCGACGATCTGTACCAGCAGATCCGGACCCTGGTAGAGCTCTGCCAGGAGCTCCGGGACCAACGAGCCAACCCCCAGCGTGTCGTGTCTGAATGACACAAGGATGAGGGATGCCAGGCTGGGGGGAACCCCCGTTCAGTTCGAGAGGCGTGCCGTGCCTCGGTGACTAGGACTCGGCGGTCCCACAGCGTGCCCGCGCCAAGGGTGCATAGCCCACTCCACTATAATCCGGAGATGGACCGCTGGCTCCAGCATTTTGAAGAAATAGAGGACAAGGTCCGGTATTTGGACGACGTCCTCTTGGCCGCCAAGAATCACGGCCTAATCGATGACGGCCTGGACTTCCATTCTCCCTTCTCCAGGAAAATAATGAAAGTTCTCATCCCTCCGAAGCTTCAACTACCGTCGTTCACCTCCTACGACGGCACCACCGACTCGGCCGACCATATGGACAGTTTCGAGTCCCACTTGGTGTTCCACCGGGCCTCAAACACCGTGAAGTGCCTGGCGTTCGTTACGACTCTCCGGGAGAACGCTCGGGCTTGGTTTGAGTCCCTGCCGGCCGGGACCATTACCTCCTTCCAGCAGCTCAAGAAGTTGTTCAAGGAGAATTTTGTTGGCTGCCGAAAGGTGGCCAAGTCTACGGTGACCCTACTCGCGCTCAA
Source organism: Amorphophallus titanum (assembly GCA_024336825.1). Classification (NCBI taxonomy): domain Eukaryota; kingdom Viridiplantae; phylum Streptophyta; class Magnoliopsida; order Alismatales; family Araceae; genus Amorphophallus; species Amorphophallus titanum. Next base: position 402,610 of record JANBPO010000573.1, on the reverse strand, counting down.
GCAGGGTAAGGAGGAGACGCTGTGAGATTTTGTTTCTCGCTTCTGCTCAGAGGCCCTACGGATCCCACACCTCGACGTCAGCATCGCTACCATAGCACTCACTCAGGGGACGCGAGATCACATCCTTTAACGCGCCCTCGGAGTGGAGGCCCCAGCGACTCTTCCTAATCTCCTTGCCTTGGCACAGAAGCATGCACGTTGTGAGGAGAACACGGCGGCCCTGGGCCGCGCTGCTGGAGCCGATCGATTCGACTGCAAGAGATCTGTCGACCCCCCGTGAGAGGGTCAGAATAAGCGGGAGCGACGTGACGGAGACTACCGCGACCGCCCCGAGAAAGAGAGGGGCAACTATCACCACTACACACCCCTAACGGCTCCACTGGATTAGATACTAATGGAGATCCGCGAGGAGCCATTCCTCAAGTGGCCTCCTCGAATGAAGTCAGATCCGAGCATGAGGAGCAAGAAGTATTGCCTCTACCATCGCAACCATGGCCACGACACCGCCGATTGCATCAACCTCAGGGACGCCATCGAGGACCTCGTCCGGAGGGGACTCCTCGACAAGTTCCTCGCCAAGGCGACAGAATGGTGGCAGAAGACCCCCCCACCAATCGACAACCGGCCCAACGAGAAAGAGATCATGATGATCTCCGGAGGACCGGTCGTCGGGGGAGATAGCGCGAGCAGGAGGCGACAGTACGCGATGGCGGTCCGCGCCACGGGCCAAGGCGACGACACTTCACGCGGGGATTCCACCCCAGGCCATCTAGGAGACCCCATTACCTTCTCCGACGACGACCTAGATGGGGTAACCACTCCCCACGCCGATGCTTTGGTGGTCTCAGCCACCATTAATCAGTGTACTATGCGTCGTATCTTAGTAGACAATGGAAGCGGACTCGATGTTATTGCCTACGACTGCCTTGTTCTCATGGGTGTGGATATGTCCCGACTAACGCCATTAAGCACGCCGCTGTACGGATTCTCGGGGGCTACCATCTGCCCAGAAGGATGCATCTCACTCCCAATCACGTTCGGGACCACCCCGAAAGAGGTAACCTTCCTCACCGACTTTACTGTAGTTCGTGCGATGACAGGGTACAACGCCATCGTAGGTCGAGGGATCCTTGGCACGCTCCAGGATGTCCCTTCCTCCTACCATCATCCGGGGAGATCAAAGGGAATCCAGGAGGTGCTACCTCATCTCCACGCGTGAATGACACCTCAAAGACGCACCGCCTGAAAAGAAGGCCAAGACCCAGGATCCAGGCCCGAGCACGGGCACCCCGGTAGAAGATTTATACCTCATTCAGGTGGGAGAAGACCTGGGCAGAACACTAAGGATCGGCATGAACCTCTCTGAGCATGACAAACAAGCCTACACATGGTTCCTCATCGCCAATCATGACATATTCGCCTGGTCCGAAGACAAGCTCCCCGGAATCCCGCCAGAGGTCATCACGCACCAATTAAGGTTGGATCCCACTTGTCGCCCGGTCCAGCAACGCCGAAGGCGTTGCAACCCCGAGCGGCAAGCCATTATCAGAGAACAAGTAAATGAGAAACTATGCTCTGATCTCCCTTTTATAGGGGGTTATCCTGGAGCGAGGAGCCTCATCCCTTGATAGGGAAGGGCGTCCGTAGTAGAGTAACATTTCTCCGCTATAGCGGCAGAAATTTCCTGTTAGAGGGCGATTATCCCGGCGTTGGCAGGTCCCGGGGCGAGTCTTACGGCGCTCATGGGGCGTGCTCGCCCGTTATGGGGTCAAGGCCGAAGTCGTGGGGACAACAATCGATCGCCGGAGAGTCCTCCTGTGATAACTGCGCTTGGGCCATAGCCGTTACGCATTGTAGAATTTGATGCTTTTCTGGGCCGGACTTCCTCTTATTGGGCCGAGCACGTGTGCCCGTTCCTTAGCAGGGCTTTCCGTGAGCAATCCATCGTGGGCATGTCCTTATTGGGCCGTTCCTCGGTCAAACCGGATTTACCCTCCTCACTTTCCCCCCCCCTACTCTCAGTCGCCGAGCACTCTATAGGGGGCTGAGAGTCGATCAGGAGAAGGTTTTCTCGGAGCACGAGGCCTGAGGTTGGACTCCTCGTATCGTGGGTGTTGGAAGCTAAGGGGTCGGCTTGACGCGCAAGGCACTTTTCGCGGTGACAAAAGCCACGCTGGTAATCATGACTTGCATCTTGTCGTGTTCTGGGAGCGCAGGCTTCGAACGGTTGCCTGACGCTATGGCAGGCTCCTTTTCACCTGCCTCGTGAAAGGTGGTGCCGACCCGTTGTGGGTGGTTATAAGGGCGACTGCGTGGTCTCCCCGTAGCCTCCATCCGCATTTCGCTGGTTGCCGTGCTCATCGCAAGCGTCCTCCTCCCTTACCCGGTGAGGATTCTTCCTTCTTTTGTGTCTCCCATCTTCCGTAGTCATGCCTCCACGTAGGGGAGTCCCTCAAGTCAGTTCTTCTTCTTTCGAAGAAGCGCCTCGCGGCCGGGGTGGTGTGCCGAGCACTTCGGGTGCCGGCCCTAGTCGACCCAGTTCTCCGCCGCTAGTAGCGTATAGGGTGCTCCATGGCCTGCGAGGAGCTTTCCAGATTCCCCCCGAGTACGACATCATCTTTCCATCCGTGGGTGATGACATAATGAATTACCCTTCCGGTGGGATCATGGTCCCGGTGGCTTCCTTCCAGGCGGACTTCCGCCTTCCTATCCACCCCTTCATTGAGTCTGTCCTCCATCACTATGGACGACATCCTGGGAAAATAACCCCCAATTCTCATACCATCCTCTGTGGATTCGTCTACTCATGTCATAGGGCGTCGGTGGAGCCAAGTGTTGATCTGTTCCGGCACTTATTTCTTCTCCAGACACCTATTTCGCCTATTTCAAGGCTCGCACCCACCAGCATTTTATCCAAGTCTCCCGTATCGCATCTAACCGCAAGGGCTGGTCGGAGCAGTACGTGTATATTATCAAGTTGAAAGACCGCGAGGCCTCCGACAGGTGGATGCGTAGTGGCACCCGTCCCACCTAGCGCGATACGAGGCCCTCCCTCAGGGCGGAGGATCGTCAGAAGTTAAAGGAGATTGGCTAGTATCGTCTCATTGACGCGGACTTCATTCTGACTCCGGTGCTGCTTCGGGAGCTGGGGTTGAGTCCTCCGTGACTGCAGGGTACTGGTCTTCTCCTTCCATGAGGTCACCTTGGTTGTGAGCGGTACTTAGCCGACTCTTTTTGCTTTCAGGGGTGCCAGAAGTTCAGGGTTGGACCTGCGAGATCGTCGAGCTGCCGCGGTGTGCTCCTCGCCCCATGGATCACGTTGCTCCAGGGACCAGCCAGGTGTCGATCGCTGCCCCCCATGCCGAGGTTGCATTTTCTCCTGGGAGGCTGCAGTACCCAGTCCTGGTCGGCGTCTCTCTAGTGCATTCGCCGACGGCATCTGCGGCGAGTCGAGGACCTAGTCCTCAGAGGGGCTCCCCCGAAGGAGTCGCTAGTACAGCTGGTGAGGAATCCACCATGGCTGGTGGTAGCCGCGCCCCCCTTACCGATGATGACCTGGCGACGCTGGACACCCAGCGTCGGGCGAGAAAAAGGGCGAGGACTTCCACCCCTGCTCAGAGTCGTATTCTTGCCCCTCCGCCATCTGAGCCGCCTCTTATGAGGCTCCGCCGCCACCGCTGGCTGGGGAGTCGATGGTCGCTGCCTCTGCATCAGTCCCCGCGGCACGGGGACAAGACAAGGGCAAGGCCCCAGCGGCTGATGACGCCAACGTCTCTCCTCTATCGGGATCTCCTCAGCGTAGTCAATCCTCACTGCCCGGGGACTCGACATCTGGGCTGGCCAGGATCGCCACGATCATCGATCTCATGGGGAGGAGCGCGCAATGGTACGAGCATACCAGTGACTTCGGTCCGGCTTGGGTGAAAACTCTCGCATTGCATTGTCTGTGTTGTTTCGGCATGTCCAAGCCCATTCGTGATATTTGTGTTGCATCATCATCCACATATCCTTTTGTTGTTAGGCCCATTTAGGTCAGTCCATTTTGTGTGTCCATTATCTAGTCCATTGTCCCTTGGTCTTTACATTAGTGGGTCAGTCCTCTCTTGTTCTCAAGCCCATTAAGACCTTGCTTCTCTCCTTGTATAAGGTCAACATTTGCCCTCATGGAGCATCATTCCAACCCCTTGTATCATTCTTCTTTCCAATCTTCTTCCTATTCCCATGTAGGATCCTCTTTCCACGTGGGCCCATCTTCACGTGGTCCCTCAGACCCCTCTGAAGAATATGCTAATCTCATGGCCCATCTTTCAAGCCTTGTTCGCCAAATGGAATCGGCCCAGACCCAACGTCTCATTGCATCTCATCTTAATGGGCCTTCTTTTCATAATGGGTCCCCTTCCTTTCATGGGCCTCTTTCTTCTCATTCATATGTTGCTGGCCCAATTTATAATGGCCAATTTCACCCTAATGGGCCTGCTCCTTCTGCCCATATTACTGTTGGCCCAGTTGGTCCTAATGCTTATGTCTCTTCTAGGCCCATGTATCCTTCCAGTCCTAGAACGGGCCCATATTCTTCTCAGCCCGGATCCTTTTATCCAGCCTATTACCATCATTCTGGTCTAAATTCACAACCTCCTGCTCAAGTTGGCCAACCTCCTTCTCAATCTCTCCCTACCGAGGAGATGATCGCTCAAGCCCAGCGCCACCTTGATGAACTCCAACATCGGATTGATCCCAAACTTTCTTCGAGTATTCCATTCGTATTTCAAAATCTTCGGCTCCCGCCTCCATCACAAATTCCCGCATATCATCGTTATGGTGGAGTCGGTGACCCTTTTGTGCACTTGAAGGAGTTTCTTTATGAGTCGACCTAGTTTCGACATGACCAGCACCTGATGGCCTATCTATTTGGTTTGTCATTGGAAGGCCCGGCTCGAGATTAGTTCTTTTCTCTTCCGCAAGGGCAAGTTGTAAATTTCCAAGCCGTCCAAGACAAGTTCATTCAGCATTTTCAAGACCAGGTTAGGCCCAAGTTCTCTGTTGTGGATCTGGCCCATGAGATGATGAAGTCCGACGAGAATTTTTGCACCTTTGTCGACCGCTGGCGTTGCCTTGCCGCATAGGTCCCGGGGCACATTCCAAAGCCGGAGCAAATCAAGATGTTAATTTCTAATGCAACACCCGAGTATCGGTTCATCTTAGCCTTTAATGACCTACCCTCCTGGCAACAATTATACAGCTGAGCCCGCTTCATCCGCCAATAGCTCCAGGGTTCCCTTGACCCCGAGTCTTCTCCACCCTCTACCTCCACTTACACCTCACCCTCCACAAGCCAACCATACGGTCCCATGAGTCAACCCTCCATGAGTCAGCCTTCCACCATATATCCTTATGCCACCTCCATCTCCACCTCTACATATCAACCCTCCATGAGTCAGCCTCTTGCCTCCTCATACCCACATCCGCCTCCACCCCCAGTCAAGAAAACACCACATCCCGAGCAGGTGGATGCCGTCTATATGCCCCCTCATCCCGCTCTACATATGCCTTCACCAAATCCCTCTGCCACTAGCCAAGCACTCTTGCCTTTGTAGCTGCCACTCCTATCACTACAACCTCCTCCGTCACCACCTCATACCCCTCAGCATTCACCCTGCCTGAAGTGGTCTCCTCCTCCTCCGTTGTCGGAGTGTTTTACTGATATTTTCATGGCTTTGATGCCCACTCATGTGCTGCAGCTCCCTCCAGTTGTGCCTTGCCGACCCACGGTGGGGGATATGCTTCAGTTCTGTAAATTTCATCACTAGCAGAGACATTTGGTCGAGGATTGTCCCGAGTTTTAGGATTATATTTATAGCTTGGAAGATCAGCAAAGGATCGATTGGGTCACCATTCACAAAGTGGTTCTACATCTTCGTAGTAAGCAACAGATGCAAGTGCTGCATAGGCAGCCGTCTCTATCTCTACAAGGCCAGGGACACCCCCATGATCCCTCATCTAGCGCTGCACCCGCTCCATTGTCTACCTCATTGCCATCTCCATCTCCACCTACCCCATTACCTTCACCTCCACGTACCCTGTCTCCATCACCTCCACAAACCCAAGCCTCTGCTCAGGCTAGTGCTTCTTCCACTTCCGCCGCCACTTCCACTACTTCCACTCCCAACGCTGCTCGACATGCCGTATTAATACGCCGACGTTGGGCCCCACAGCCTTCAGCTTCACCTTTATCCTCTCCACCGTCTCTACCACCAACATTACCCCCATTGCCCACATCACCACCATCACCTGCATCTCCATTACCTTTATCGTCTCCACCCTTTCCTCCATCTTTCTTGCTGCCCGAGCCTGAGCAAGCTCTGCTTTCGCCTTCACCTTCACCTGAGCTAGTCATCACTGCTATCCTTCCACCGCCTGAGGCCTCTACATCTTCTAAGCCTTCACCTCCACTACCTATTCCTATTACTACCACTTCGCCTCCTATTTCCACCCCACGGAGCGGGCGCACGCTGCCTTTGGTGCCCCTTGGGTCTGGTCCCCACGGAGACAAGGAGCTATGTCAGGACGATTCAGTACCGGTTGTTCATTTCAAGATTCAAGATTTTATCTGCTGAATGCCAATCTGTGTCATGGTCTCTGGCTATTTTGGGGACTGATGTGCCTATACTTCCCATGATGGTTGTCAAGAAGAGTTCTCTTGCCTTGGTGTCAATTTCTTCTCAAGCGAGGTCGGGGGCAATTTCATTACCCGCAAAAGGATTCACTATGGATGATGTTATTTCCTCTCGCTTCATTGCTGTTCAGATAACTGGTCAAGGAGGGTTCTCTATCCGGATCATGCTAACTTATATGACCGCCAGGAGTTTAATGAATTCCATGTTCAAGGGACAGTTGTCTGTATTCTCAGCATTCTCCAAGGACATTCTGCACACCTTATGCAATCTCTCTCTATTTATCAGTACGCTGGCCACGTTAACGTCGTGTATTACTCTCCCTCGGTCTCATCCTACTCTTTTATTAAGGGAGTTATGCTTCAAGACTGATTTTCGAGTGGAGTTGTCGAATCTCAGGTTACTAAGTGACAAAACTCTGTGATTTTTTGATATTCATTTATTTGAAGAGTTATCTATTCAAGAATGTCTGCATATGGTTAGCACCGGGTGTCTAGGGGCAATTGCCTAGGAAAGACTGCATGTTTACAATCAGGCTAGGTCGTCTGCCAGGTGGGCCCGTTATTTGAGGAGATATTACAGATTGGGAAGCCCAAAGGTCCGAGTCCGCGCCAGGTGGGTCCGTGTTCAAGATATTTCTACTAAGAAGAGGCGGCAGCACAAGTTCAAGGGCCATCAATGGTGCACTCAAGGGTCCACCTCTTCCTCCCCTTCTTTTCATTCATCATCTTTTCTCCTACTCGGTTTCCACCCTTGGGTGGTGTACCTCCCTTCCTCTAATCTAGTTTTCATGATTTTCTCCTCTCTTTTCGGGTCCGCAAACCCCCATTCTTCTTTCTCCCCTCATCCGGAGCCTCTGGATCCTCCATTTTCTCATGATTCTAAGCCTCGGCCGATGTCATCTTTTCATCCCACTTTTGGAACTTCTTCTGATCATTCTCCTTCGGTATCCCCAGGTGTCTCCTATTTTCCTTCCCCGACCCTATTGGATGTCTATCATTTTCTTTCTCCTGCCCTGTAGGGTGATCCTAACTCTTCTTCCCCGACCTTGTTGGGTGATTCTCGTTCCTTTTCTCCGACCACATCGGATGATGATACTTCTCCTCTTTCTACTTACTCCTCCTCACCCTTTCGGGGTTCTTGCCCTTTCTCTTACTATTTTCGAGGCTTTAGCCTGCCTTGATCTGAGCTAATCGAGTTTCTTCTATATTTGGTTCCTTGTTATCAGGGTCTCGACGCCTTAACGAGGGAGTTCTAGCCCTCGTCTCTCTTCTTTTTTTATCCCTTCTTCGTCCAATATGATGTCTGTCACTCCTCCATGTAGGGGAATCTCTACACTTTACTATCATCTCTTTCTTTATCCTGTTAAGCAAGAAAAATGAAGCTCGATGATCAAGCTCTCGCTTCAGGATGCTACTTTCACGTTATGGATATGCAATGTATCTTTATTTTGTGCAAAGAACATGTTATCATTGCTATTGTTTATGTTTCTTCTTGCACATGCTTATAGCTTGGTTCCTTAAGACACGTTTGAGTGGCTTAGTTTGGTCATAGTTGATGAAAAAAAAAACTACAAAATGAGTTCGCTTCTGCAGCACCTTTAGACTGGTGATAGCTCCACGTTGGGAGTCTAGTTCCTTCCCCAATCGTTGAGGGTAACCTTTGAGCATGGGTTTTTCACGTAGTACATGGCAAGCCATAGCCGATCCCTCTAGAGCAACACCGTTGCTACTTTAGCCATACTTTAGGTATGCACAAAAGTCTTTTCTCTTCTTTGCTCGGCCGAGTGCAGGGGCAAGAGATGGACAGATGAGATGACCAACCTAGGCGCTCCCAATACGGGAGAGGTCTCAAATAGGGGCAGTCTTGACCCTAAAAAGAATGAGCTCTCATGCCAATATCTATCCAAAAAGGGCTATCAAAATCAAAATCGATAAATCAATCACAAGGAAAATTATGAAAAATCAAAAGGTATGGCAAGAGTGGCGAAGTCTCGCGGGATGTCATGGGCCCGGTCGTATGCATGCCTAATAAATGTGGGTCTCAAAATCAAAGACACAAAGTCCCAGCGCAACAGACCTACTCTTTGAGGGGTAGTGCCCTGGAAGGAATTCTAATCTGGATATCTCCCATCCTGTACAAAGCTTGTCTCTCAATTTTCTTCTGTTTCTCCCTCTTAGGCTGGGTTGTATCCTGGGTATGGCCTTAGTAGGGGCACCGTTCTTTAGAGGCAGTTGGTTATGGCAAGCCACTCTCTAGTGCACGCCTTGCTCGAGGGAAGTCTTTAATGAGAGGGGGTGGGATGTCGACCCATTGGCCAGTAGTTTGAACCTGTCCTTGGTTACTGCTCCTTGGGCCTCTTGGAGTTGGAAGACATTTTTTGGCGCCCCTTGCTGTAATCTTCCTTTTTTATTCTTGTCCTTTATTTACTTTTGCTCCTTTTTTCTTTGGAGCTTATGTACCTCAGGGAACGCCCTGAACAAGGATGTATTCTGACCCCTCACATCAATGAAATATCCTTATTCGTCGCTTCGATCATGACTTCTTTCTTTCTTTTCATTTCTTTTCTTTCTCCCTCCAGCCAAGTAGCTCAGTACAGGGATATAAGTTACTAGCGCAGGAGAGCACTCACGCCTTCGGCAAAGGGGTGAGGAGTTCGCTCCACTGCGGATTAACTACTCCCGGAATCGAGCTTTGGCCAAGGTGGGACATAGATAAAGTAGGCGTATGTGCCCTATTCATTTCACCGATGGTGACGAAAAGCTAAGAGTGTGGTTCATTCATCGACATGGGTTAAATGTCGAAGCACTGGTAGTCCATCTATTAATGAGGATGGAAGGTCCATGTTAAGGGGGTAGTCGACCGGGCTCACCGATAGTGGTGAGGGTCGAAAGGGTGGTGACCAATATTGCCGATGATGACAAGGGTCCAAAGGATAGGTGACCGGTCTCGCCGATGGTGACGAGGGTCGAAAGGTAGTGACTGATCTTGCCAATGGTGACAAGGGCCGAAAGGTAGCGACCGATCTTGTCGATAGTGACAAGGGTCGAAAGGGTAGCGATCGATCTTGTCGATGGTGACAAGGGTCGAAAGGGTAGCGACCGATCTTGTTGATGGTGACAAGGGTCGAAAGGAGTGGCGACCGATCTTGTCGATGGTGACAAGGGTCAGAAGGGTGGCCGGTCTTGCCGATGGTGACAAGGGCCGAAAGGATAGTGACCGATCTTGCCAATGGTGACAAGGGTCGAAAGGGTAGCCGGTCTTACCGATGGTGACAAGGGCTGAAAGGATAGCGACCAATCTTGCCGATGGTGACAAGGGTCGAAAGGGTAGCGACCGATCTTGTCGATGGTGACAAGGGTCGAAAGGGGTAGTGACTGATCTTGCCGATGGTGACAATGGTCGAAAGGGGCAGCGACCGATCTTGCCGACGGTGACAAGGGTCGAAAGGGTAGCGACCGATCTTACCGATGGTGACAAGGGTCGAAAGAAATCTTGACTGATCTTGCCGATGGTGACAAGAGTCAAGTATCATTCATTAACGAGGATGAAAGGTCCAAGTTAAGGGAGAGCCGACTGATCTTACCGATGGTGACAAGGGCCGAAGGATAGTGACCGATCTCCCCGATGGTGACGAGGGTCAAAAAGGATAGAGGAAGTAGAATAACGAATGAGGGTGACCTCACGGCCACATCATCACTACTTTATTCATTTTTTTTAATCACATTACTGACTTAAGCGCCCTTTCGAGTTTTCACCGAAGCCAGCCCCCTCTTACTTTTGCCCACGCGCCCTTTCAGGTTTTCACGTGGCGGGATACCCAACTTTGCCTGTGACGCCCTTTCGGGTTTTTGTCACACCTGGGTTTGGCCATGTTTGCCCTTGCCCTGACGTAGGAACAAGACCGGCAGGATATCTCTATTTTTAACCCCATTTTTTTTCTTTTTGAATCAATATTCGTTTTGGTAGCGTGCCGATTGGCCTTGCCGATGCTAACAAGCGTCGGACCTGGGTTTGTTCATCGACATCGGTTAAACGCCGAAGCAAGGGTAGTTTCATTAACAGGGATGAAAGGTTCGAGTTAAGGATGAAGGTTGACCGATCTCGCCGATGATGACGAGGGTCGAGCATAAGCTTATTCATCGACATGGGCTACACGTCAAAGCAAAGGTAGGATTCACCAACGAGGACGGAAGGTCCAAGTGGAGGGCAAACGTCGACTAACCTCGCCGATGATGACGAGGGTCAAATGCTAGTTTGTTCATCGACATGGGCTACATGCCGAAGCAAAAGGTAGGATTCACCAATGAGGACGGAAGATCCAAGTGGGGGGCAGACATCGACCGATCTCGCCAATGATGACGAGGGTCGAACCCAAGTTTGTTCATCGACATGGGCTACACGCCAAAGCAAAGGGTAGATTCATCAACGAGGACGGAAGGTCCAAGTTGAGGGCAGAAGTCGACCAATCTCGCTGGTGGTGACGAGGGTCGAACACGGGTTTGTTCATCGACATGGGTTACGTGCCGAAGTAAAGGGTAGATTCATCTATGAGGACGGAAGGTCCAAGTTGAGGGCAAAAATTGACCGATCTCGTCGATGATGACGAGGGTCGAGCACAAGTTTGTTCATCGACATGGGTGACATGCCGAAGCAAAGGGTAGATTTATCAACGAGGATGGAAGTTGAGTAAAGCTCAACCGTGACTTCCCTCTCGGTGACATGAAACCTCTCTCTGGATTTCTTCTGCATATCCGGCCAGTCGCTAATCGACCCGATCGGAAGGCTGGAGTACCATTCGAAAGTGAGTCCCGTCAGTGAGGACCTGAAAAACTTCAACAAGTATGACTCGTCTATGGCTAGATCGCCCATGGCGGTCATATAGTATGCAACATGTTCCTTCGGGGATCCCTTCCCATTGAACTTGTCGAACTTGGGTGGCTTGCTGATTCATGGAGGGAACCGCCTGGCTGCATGGTGTGGCGGGTATGGCACCCGGTAGGCATTAAATGCGACATAGTCGCCTTCACTGCGCTCAGTAAGCTTTAACTCGATCATCCATTCTACCATCATCTTGTTGATAACAGTCGAATCAGCCGGCTCCGGGTAGAAGTGTCCCGGCTACAGGTAAGGAGTGACCAAAGTGGTCGCTTGCGGAGGAGGCCGCACCAATGGAGGTGGCTGGTGCACTTGCGGCAGAATTGGTGGCATCAATGGCTGAGGTGGGCGTTGCTGGGTGGTTGCCATGCTAGGCTCTGCCGGTTGGGGCAAGGTATATAACGGTGGGAAGTCACTTGGGTTGGCGCCTCCCCGCGGCAACTTAGCTTGCATCGTAGGCGGCTTAGAGGCCGAAGCTTGCTCCGTCTTCTCCATCAGCTGCTTCTTCAGGAGTTCTATCTCCTATTGGTACTTCTGGAGTAGCATCAACACCGACGGATCCACAGTTACCGTGCTGGGGATGGCTTCTGCCATCTCTCCTGAAGCTCCTTCAGACGAGATGTTCAACAACACCTCCTCCTCTTCAACCGTCACTACATTTACAGTGAGGGTGGTGACTTCTTCAGGCAATATATGCTTTCCTTTCTCCGTCCTCAGCATCTCCCTTGCGGCTTCCACCCTTCTGGTGTTTGGCCCTGGCCTTTCGGCTAATTGAGCCAATTCTCAGGGGTCATCAGGCAAACCTCCATATTTATTAGCCACTCCGGCCATGTTGCAGGTGAAAACTCGCATGCATTTTCTTTGTCTGTGAACCTTCCTCTTCGGATGACCAGGGAAGGTTAGCCTGTCAAACACAGAGACTCTTCTTATCTCCCTTTGGTGGGGAACAGCTTCATCGGCTTCGAATTCCAAGCCGTCTCCATGTCCATTATCGTCAACTGACGATGTCATTCCTCTTTCTTCTTTTTCTTCGACTGCCATCGGTGGACAGTTGTCTTCTTTTGCCATAGCAGCCTGCAACAGCCGTTGTTGGCCCAGCGAGGGGTTGCCCATACCCCTGAAATAGTTTCTGACCATACTGGTCATTTCTTCCTACCCTAGTCCCTGATGCAGGACTGGGGAGAGTTGTCGACCTCCTACTAGAGGGATGTAAGCTAATCGAGATCTTTCGGCGGGTTGCTCAAATCTTCTCCCCACTGTGGGGACATCAGTTTGTCGGGCACATGCCCTAAAACTTGCGTGGCGTGGAGGATCCGCGACAATCTCTTCTTTTCTTGGGGCCAGCACCCTCTCATTCTTCTTCCCCGCCTTAGTGGGCCTAGAGTGGTAGTAGGCAGGTGGCTCTCGGCGGACAGGTCGAATCTTTTTAGGGACCCAAACTTGTTTAAACTTCTTCAGCCTTGGGGCCAGCTCTTTCCGACCTTGGTGGCCTTCTTCTTCTTTCTCAGCTCTCCTCTCGGAAAGAGACTAGAAGGAGTTGCTGGTCGACACAGCAATGACCACCCGGTCTAGAATTACCTAAGCATCACATCCATCTTGGAAGATACAGACACCCCCAACCAGCACAAACTTCTCGGACATTGATAGTCACAAGGTAGTAGGGGTAGCAGCTCTTCTACAGGAATTCCCTTGACAATGACCCCTGAGCTTGTTGTGATAGGCGGGGCGAGCCCCCTGAGCCACATGGTGCACCACGCAGCTAGTTAGCTGAGTCCGACCTGTTGTTAGAATCCAGTGGCTCGGGCATTGTGGGCCCTAGGCTTCTTATTAGCTTCTTCTCCGGCCAGCTCTGGGTCCTCAACCTCCAACATGTCGGCAAAGGCTACCCCCAAGAAGCTGGGGAAGCCAACCACTGGAGGGAAGGAGCCAAAAATAGTTGGTATCGCCAGGTACCCATCAGCAGCATGATTGGCCACGATGTCGGGGCCAAAGGTCAATGCAGCGAATCCAGTAGCCATCGTTAATTTTTGCAATCGCAGAACAAGCAAACGATCAACATTCTTTGGGAGGGCCTCGGGGCCCATTTATCTCGGCAAAAAGATGAAAGGAGACTCTAGTCCCACCGGATGTACCAAGCTTGTTACTTTTACCCTTCTGTGGGTCTCAAGTCAATCAATCAAGTAAATATCACGAGAATGAGTGGAATGCCTAAAGTCTAGAAAGTAAGTACTCCGGTGTAATGCCAAACACCGTGGTCAATAAACTCCCATGGGCGCAAGTACCTTCGGGTGCTCCTCCCAGGACCAGATCGGGCCCTATATGTATAGCATTGGTCATATTTTTCGACATCCACTCTCATTTATAGCCAATATGAAATTATAAGGTTTGACCAGTAGGATATATAAGGTGGATTTATGGAATGGAATCCAAGGGCGCATTGATATGTAGGGACGAACTAGGAGTAAAAACCAATAACATTTAATACACAAACAAAAAAAACTGGGTGAGGTCGGTGCCTTGTAGGACACCTGACATGTTCAGAAATGACACCCTCACAGCAAGATGCCCTTCCTAGGAACCATACAAGGTTTAGAGAATCCCTGTCGGGAGTTAAATGGCGCCTCTCAGGCTGCCATTTATCAGTGAATGGCACCCTGTCACAAGGGCGCGTCATTCAGGGGTTTAAGGCCTCAAAAAATCCAAAATACAGGGTCTGTTTGATAGGCGCCTGGGTCACTGCCATCTTTCAGTAAGAGGCGACTGGGTACAGGGCGCCTACTTTTGGGACTGTCGGGCACTGGTTCATCTTTAGGAATTGGCGCCCAGGGGGCTGCCACCTTCTATTAATAGGTGCCCATACCCCTGCCATGTCTTAGGTGATAGGCACCCCAGGGTCAGCCATGTTTTACAGGGGTTTACAGGGTCAGGTCTAATATGCGCCCATGGGTCTGGCATTTCCTTGAAATTGGCGCCCTGGGTGCAGACTTCTCCTAGTAAATGGCGCCCTGGGGGCTACCATGTATCACTGATAGGTGCCCAAGGGTCAGGAGCCTATCAAACATGTTGTCCAGGTTATGAGGCTTAATGACTGAGGGTTGACTACTTAAGTTAAGGGTTTAACTAATCTAGGTTTGGCAATAGAGGTTTAACCCATCTAGGTTTAACTAATGGCTAATAGAAGGCGCCCAGGGGTCGGCCACCTTCTAGAAATTGGCACCGTGGGTGTAGACTTCTTCTAATAAATGGCGCCCTGATGGCTGCCATGTTTCACTGAAAGGCGCCCAAGGGTTAGCCACCTTCTAACAATTGGCGCCCCAAGGGCTACCACCTATCACTGATAGGCGCCCCTGGTGCAGACTTGTCTTAATAAGAGGCCCCCTTGGGTTGGGCGCCTATCAGACTGATGCCTGAGGGTTAACTAGATGTTTAACTGGTTGAACAGAGGTTTAACCAATGGTTTAACTAATGACAACAGAGGTTTAACTAATCCAGTTTTAACTAATGGCTGAGGGTATTAAACACTTGTTAAGCTAAGTGGCTAGGGTTTAACTTAACTAATCGATTAACTGCAGATTAATAGAAGGCACCCAGGGGGCTGCCACCTATCAGTAGAAGGTGCCCCAGGGGCTGCCACCTTTCAATAGAAGGCGCCCCTGGTGCTGCCACCAATTTTTAAATAGGCACCCTAGGGGTGGGCGCCCTTCGCAGAGGGTCAGTTTGCCCAATTTTTCAGGTATTTTCTGGATAGAATAACGTCTGTTGTACAGTCGTTGTTCAGTGAATGGTGCCCGGGTCAGGGGCGCCCTTCAATTTAGGCTGATTTATGTAAAATTGATGACATGGATAGATAGAGAACATTGTGAGGATTACATATCTGTGTTTATACATTCGTTTCATGCTTTAACTTCTCTAATATCAAATTTTTAACATGTTGTAGTTATTTAGTATAAAACAGGTCGTTACATGGAGATCTACTTTAACAGGTTGACTAACAGAACATGTAACATGGAGATCTACTTTAATTAACATGTTCTAACCATGGAGATCTACTTTAATTAACATGTTCTAACAGGTTGACTGACAGAACATGTAACATGGAGATCTACTTTAATTAACTTAGGTAAACTAACATGTTTGGGTTACAGATTGCTAAAGCATGACAGATCTATTCACAACATGATAAAACTAGCTATATAAACACTAATATCGCATGGAGATGAGCCTAATTTACTAATTACTTGGCTAATTACCCTAGATTAGCTACTAGTTTAGTTAAAAGTTGAGATCACCTACCTCTGTGTGGCAGAAAAAGGGTGCGTGGAAGAAGAAAGGAAGAAGATAGCAGCTTCCTCCTCCTCTGCAACCCTCTAGAACTATCCCCATCCTTTTCTCTGCAACTAACCTTCTAACTAACGGAATAGGAGGGAAGTAGAGGGTATATTATAAGCCTTGGGTCGACAGAAGGGGAAGCAAGATCCCAGGTAGATGGCGACGGTCGCGGCGCCCGCGGCGTCGACGGCCACCGATTTCACCATGCCGATCTCGATCATTCTCAAAATTCAGGACAAGTACCAAGCCACAAGGGGAGAACGTCAAAATCAACTGACGACACTGTCAGAGCCCCAGTCAACTCTTGATACTCGTAAAAATCACGATCCTGAGGGACACGGCCAGATAACGATCACGGACAACGTCTCGCTCACAATCCAAGACACGTCGATCATCAAAGCAGGCATCATACAAAGGAGTACAAGTCTGGCGTCACCTCATCCAACACGAAAACCAACCACAACATCATAGCCACAATCTTGCTTATTGAGAAAATGCAACCCTTATCACAAGAACCAATCCACCGATCCATGATCACACCCAGCCGATCGACCAAACGTCAACTTCACGACCAACTGACAGAACTCAAGCCCTGGGACAACCATCACTGAGCTTCCACCAGCTCACACCCTGCAAACTGAACACCCATGGCAGCACAAGACCAACTCTATTAGAAGATAAACTTCTAGCAAACCCCAGATCTAATCCGGGAAATGGCACACCTCATAATCGGTCACCCAAGACCTCGCTGGCATACAACTCACGCCATTATCGAACCCCAAGAACCAGCATCTTCTATCTGTGAAAGACCATCCACTAGTCACCAGATACGTGTCAACGGGAAACCTTGACTTGCTCAGCTTCTTCCTTCTTTCCTGGTCCTGCACCAGATCTGAAGGGCACATTCCAATTCTCGACAGGCCATCCGCTAACTCTCCACAGACCATTACCACATCTCAAGCCAGATCTCTCTCGGACTCTGCATCTGATCCGATCCTCACGCCAACTCTACCCTCTCAGGGGAGTACGACGAAACCAAATAACAGGACTCCACAATCCTCGATCCTCATATCACTCGACTCAGGCTCACAGGGAATTTCTCCCTCGCTGGTCACAAACCAGGGATCACTATCCAACGCCTACGTCTCATCAGAGACCTCCGCACATAAGCACCGTCATTCGTCCTGTCTCATCAAATCCTTCGCCTAAAAAACGATCCAAAAGGACGCCTGCCAATCCCGGTTCCGCTCTTACCTCAGAGTCTCGGGACACAACCTCTTACAATCTGCGACACACTTCTCCAGAATCGACAAGTGTCGCTTGCTACCATAGCAAGCTGGTCGATGACGCCGCGACCAATGCACACGGGTCCCCTGGCAATACACATCTTGCCATGGTCGACCACTCGGTCAGCCTTACCAGTCGCTGACAACAACCAACAGGGACCCCATAATTTGCCAGAGATCACTTCTCCAAGAATACGATCTCATCCGAGGACACGGCTTCCAACACGAGAACAGGGTACTGGCCAACATATTTTCCCAACTCTCTATCCCGCCAGTGCCATAAACCACAATGCCTCAAGCAACGGCACGGCAACAACACGTCTTACGCAACCGAGACAATTTCACACCGAGGAACCAATCCTCCGACGCTCTACACATCCTCTGCAACTCCGTAGACTCCGATTCACAACACCTCGGAAAACACAACGCCAGCCACGAGTTCTCGCGAGCACCACCCAACTGGCACGCATCCTTCTGGAGCAGCGCCAACACCCTTACACGTCGGGGAACAGGCAACGCTTCTCACAGATAGCCACATACTTGCCACAGCTGTCGAGCTAGCCACTGTCACACGCTCCTCACTTACGCCTGTCTCTGACCTCGAAACCAATAACACGCCAAACACTCACCAAGGAGCGAAGAAAATCCACCAAATACCACGCTCGACGGCCGTAATACCTCTAGCCACCAGACATCATTCTCTCGAATCTGTCCGTGCTAACACCAACTCATCCTCAAGCTGTCACCTCGCGGACCATCATGCCAAGAGTCGCAACACTAGCTATAACCGACACCTGCCAACGCTCATCCTCGAGTTCCAAACTTGCCACTGCCACACGATCTCGAACCAAATCCAGGGCGATCACAGCCAATCCAAGAAGATCCTCCGCTCATCCGAGCACATCTCAACCAGAGCGCCCACTCTGCCACCTCGAACCACGATCTCAACGTCTCAGGGGCTGGATAAATCTCGAACGGGAATGGCCGAACGGGAATGGCCAAACGGCAACATTAGCTCCCTCAGAGCACACTCACGGCCACTTAACCACGAACAATCCGCACCAGCCACCTGACCTTGCTGCGGATCCCTCGAACACAGCACCGCAGCAACGCACCTGCCGACAACCTCTGCCCAACGCAGCACAACCGGGGCCACCATCGAAGAGGGAGAAAGCTCTCAACCTCAATCCTTAGACCCCTTTGGTTCCTTTCCACCGGTGGTCAGCTTCCCCAACTTCTTGGGGGTAGCCTTCACCAACGTGCTGGACGTCGAGCTCCCAGAATCGATCAAGGGGGAGGCCGGAATGAAGACAAGGGCTTGCAACACCCGAGGCTGCAGGAGTTTGGCGACGAGTCAAACTCAACTGATGAGTTGCATGGTGCACCATGTGGCTCAAGGGGCTCGTCCCACTTAGCACAGCAAGCCAGGGAATCCACGCCGGAGGAATTCCCGTAGAAGAGCTGCTATCCCTATGACCGGATGACTCTCAGCATCTGGGAAATCTGTTTTAATCAGGGACGTCCAAATCTTCCTGGACGGACGTGAAGCCCAAGCAATCCTAAATCGGGTGGTCGCTACTGTGCCAACCCGCAATGCTTTCAAGGCCATGTTAGGGAGAAGGGCAGAAAAAGAAGAAGCCGGTCGCCGTGACTAGAAGAAGCTGGCCCCAAGGCCAAAGATCTTCAAACAAGTATGGGTTCCCAAGAGGACCCAATTTGCTCGCCGCGAGGCGTAAATCTGCTACCACCCCGAGCCTATCAAGGCGAAGGAGGAGAATGAAAGGGGCCTGGCCCTGAGAAGGGAAGAAGCCGTCGTGGATCCTCTGCGCCATCCAATCTTCAGGGCATGCGCCCGACAAGCTATTGTCCCCACACTGGGGAGAAGATTCGAGCAACCCGCTGGAAGAGCCCAGCTGGCATACATCCCCCCGACAGGAGGTCGATAGTTATCCCCCGTCCTACATCGGGAGCGGGGGCAAGAAGAGATGACCAGCCTGGTCAGGAACTATTTAAGAGGTCTAGGCAACCCCTCAGTAGGCCAACAATGGGTGCTGCAAGCAGCCATGGCAGAAGAAGAAGACCGCCCACCAACGGCAGTCGAAGAAGAAGAAGAAGAAAGAAGAATGGCATCGTCAGTCGATGACAATGAGTATGAGAACGGCTTGGAGGTTGAAGCCGATGAAATCGCCCCTTGGCGGGAAGAGGGAAAAAGAATCTCCATATTCGAGAGGTTGACCTTCCTAGAGCATGTGAAAAGGAAGGTCCATCGACAGAGGAGAAGAATGCAAGTCTTCACTTGCAATATGGCCGGGGTGCCTGGTCGATATGGAAGACTACCTGAGGAGCCTCAGGAGCTGGCTCGGTTGGTCAGAAGGCCAAGACCGAATACCTGAAGGGCTGAAGCTGCGAGGGAGATGATGGCAGCAGCTAGGGGAAAGCAAGACCTAGCTTACCACCTGCAACTTGATGAAGCCACCATTCTAACTGCCAATGTAGTGACGACAGAAGAAGAGGATGTGATGCTCAACACCCTGCCTAAAGGTGCATCTGGGGAAACAACAGAAGCCATCCCCAGCACAGCGGCTATGGACTCGGCAGTGCTGATGATGCTTCAAAGGTACCGGCAGGAGATAGAGCTACTGAAGAAACAACTGATGGAGAAGACAGAACAGTCTTCAGCTTCCAAGCAGCTCGAGATGCAGGGCGAATCGTCACGGGGAACGGCCAACCCGAGTAACTTCCCACCAATTTACACTTTGCCTCAACCGGCAGAGCCCAGCTTGGCAACTATGCAACAACGCACATCACAGCCGTTGATGCCGCCAGTGCTACCGTAGGTGCACCAGACACCCCAGGCACCTCCACTGTTGTGTCCTCCTCCGCAGGCGACAGCTCTGGTCACTCCATACCTACAGTCGGCACACTTCTACCCAGAATCGGTCGACTCGACTGTCGTAAACAAGCTAATGGTGGAAAGGATGATCGAGCTGAAGTTTGCCGAGAGAAGTGAAACAACTATGTCGCATTTGATGCTTATTGGGTACCATACCCGCCACACCATACTGCGAAGCGGCTCCCCCCTGGGATCAGCAAGCCTCCTAAATTCGACAAGTTTAACGGGAAGGGATCCCCAAAAGAACACGTCGCCTACTACATGACCATCATGGGTGATCTAGCCTCCGACGAGTCATACTTGCTGAAGGTTTTAGGGTCTTCGCTGACGGGGCTCACATTTGAATGGTATTCAAGTCTCCCGCCCGGGTCGATCAGCGACTGGCCGGATATGCAAAAGAAATTCAGAGAAAGATTCCATGTCACAGAGAGAGAGGTCACAGTGGCCGAACTCTACTCAACAAAACAGAGGGCGGATGAGATAGCCCTTGAATATATTAAGAGGTGGAGAAATCTTGGAATGAGATGCAAGCGGCCCCCGCACCAGGAGGATGTTGTACAAATCTGCAAGCAGAACCTCAGGAGGGAGGTGCTGGAAAAGATGATTGGCATGGAAATCTGGTCGTTCGACCGATTAAACAACATCAAAAAAAGAGAGAAAACGGTGAAAAAGAAATTATTAGAAGTTCAAAAAAAGGAGTGGAGAAAATGTAAAGAAGAGAAAATTTCAGATCCGAATGTTTGTATCACATCAGAGGATCTTCTTCGAGGGTTCGCGAGTCAACATGATGATAGAGTGACCTTAGAACTATGGTCGGAGGCACTTGGCTGTGGTAACCATTGCTAGCACGAGTTTCTCAGTTGTAGGGTACCTTCTTTCGACCTCGTTGAGCACCTTGCTGGTGTCGTAGATGGTCCTCTCAACTCCCACATCATTTCGGGTTAGGACTGAACTTTTGGTGGAGGGAGTCGCTGAGAGATATAATTGTAATGCTTCGCCCGAGACTGGCTTTGATAGTATCGGGGGCGAGGCCAGGAATTCCTTGAGGTCTTCAAAGGCCTTCTAACATTCCTTATCCCAAGCGAACGTGGCAGATGCCATTTTGGGTCCCCTCAACAGCTTGAAGAAGGGTAGGCATTGTTTGGCCGCTCGAGACAGGAAATGGTTAAGTGCGGCGATGCATCTCATAAGGCACTGGACGTCCTTGACGCAAGTGGGTGGCATCATGTCTAGGATGGCCTGAACCTTGTCAGGATTTGCCTCAATCCCACACTGAGTTACCAGGAAATCGAGAAATTTTCCCGATCTGACTCCAAAGATGGACTTGGCAGGGTTGAGCTTCATGTTGTACTTGAGGAGGGTGCCAAAGGTCTCGGCTAGGTCGGCAAGATGATCTTTAGCCTTTGGTGTTTTGACAAGCATATCGTCGATGTAGGTCTCGATGTTCCAACTGAGTTGTCCCTCGAAGATTTGGTTGACCAGCCACTGATATGTCACCCTGGCGTGCTTTAACCCAAAAGGCATCTGGGTATAGCAGTGCATGCCAAAGTCAGTAATGAAAGTGGTCTTCTCAATGTCCTCTGGGTCCATCCTAATCTGGTGATTGCCAGAGTAGGCATCCAGGAAGCTGAGTAGCTCATTGCTAGAGGTTGAATTGATGAGCTGGTCGATGCTCGGCAGCGGGTAATAGTCCTTCAGTGTGGCCTTGTTAAGATCAGTGAAGTCTATGCACATTCACCACTTTCTCGAAGCTTTGGTTACCAGAACGATGTTGACGAGTCACGTTGAGTAGAGGACTGGATGGAAGAGACTTGTCTCCTTCCCCTTGGCGAGTTGCTCCTTGATGATCATCTATTTCTTCGGGGCATGTTTTTGGACAAGCTTCACCGTCGGGTCGAGGTTGAGCTTGTGCATTACAATCTCCCCGAGGATCCCAGGAAGCTGTTGATCAGACCAGATGGAGACTTAGATGTACTTAGCAAGAAAATGTTTATATTTCTCCTAAACATCAGATGGGAGGTCAGTTCCGATCTTGACTCCTAGGGCATGGTCATTCTTGAGGAAGACCATTAACAACTCGCCGCCAGGCTTAGATGTCGTCGATCCTTCCTCGGTCCCCTTAATCCCTTTGTTTTTCCCTTTCGGCCTTATGGCTTTGACCAAGATTATATAGCACTTTCTGGCCATAGCCTAGTTACCCCAGACCTCCCCCATGCCATTTTTGGTGGGGAACTTCATTTTTTAGTGATAGGTAGAGGGCACTGCCTTCGTTCGGCTGAGGAGGCCTCGGCCGAAGATGGCGTTATAAGTCGTCATCCCTTTAATCATAATGAAGTCCACCATAACTGTAATGGTTTTGGGCATGGTGTAGATGGTGACCAACAGACTTAGGGTTCCCTTGGGATAAGTTGCCTGGCCGTTGAACTCATAAAGCGGGGTTTGGATCGGGCGGAGTCAAGATGGATTCTCACCGATCTTGAGGAAACAATCATAAGAAAGTATATTAGGGGTACTGCCATTGTCGACTAATATTCTATCTTTATTATAATGGTTTATTGTGGCCGATACAGCTAGGGCATCGTCGTGCGGGGTTGTTAACACTTCTAGGTCTTGGTCAGAGAACACCAAGGCCTGCTGTTCACTCGCATGCGGGGACTTGGGGGGCTCGGAGGCCCAACTCACCCGCTCAGCATGATGCTTCCTTCCTCGGATACTATCTCCACTTGATGTCGTGCCGCCAACAATGACGTTGATATGGACCCCGCGGGGGATATTGTCGATCTCCTTAGGGGCGACAACGTCCTTCTTGTGCTTGGACATGTACCAGGATAAGTGCCCCTAGCGTACGAGGCGCTCGATCTCATCTTGTAGTTGATGACAATCGACGGTGTGGTGTCCGTGGTCACTGTGGAATAGACAGTGCTTTTGGCGGTTGCGGTGCTTTGCCTTCATGGGCTCGGGTTGGCGGAGAAGGCCCGAGCTTAGGGAACCAGGTTATTCTACCAAACTGGGATCCTAAGCTACGAGGTTCAAGATTGAACCTCCTCCAAGTGGAGGGGTTTGATGGGATCATCACGAGATCGACAAGCGGCAACGGATGGTGCCAGCAACTATCAACTTATATTTGCTATTTCTTAGTGTTTTATGTTAATGGGCCACATGAGATGATATATGTTAAGTGGGCCTAGTGTGAGTTTCCTTTTGCTATTAGGAATAGATATATAAATATAATCTATATATATAAATATGAACTAATGTGCACTCATGAGGGACCCTCGTAGGAACCCAAGTCCCTTGGGTTTCCTAGGTGTCCGTTCCCCTACCCATCTAACTGTGGCCCCTCCCATTCCCCACAATTCTTATTTAAACCTGTAAGCATCACGTTGGATGAAATAGAATGAGAAATGTTATGCATTAGCCATGGCTATACTGTGTTACCATCAATTTTTGGGAATCCCCTTGAGTGAGAAGCCAACACCCCACATCCACCCCCGCCATGGAGGAGAACCGGTAGCTCCGGGTGCACCGTTCCTGAGATGAGAGTGGGCGAGAAGCCCCATCCAAAGCCTTTAGTCAACCTCCCTCACCATCCACCGCTGTTGTCATCTGCCTCCAACCACAACTAGTGTCACCAGCAGCATCGCTAATAGCTTTCACCACCACCCAAAGCAAAGCCTCTGGTTCACTCTCCATCTCACCCCACCTGCAGCAGATCCCTCTCCCCTGCACAACCCTACAACCCATGCCCCAACACCCCCATGCGAAGCTCACCGGTCGCCCACCCACGCCCGTCCATGCTCGCGGGCCACCACCCCCACCCACCCACACTCTGTATAACCACATGCATGTGCCTGGATGGCACCCTTCTGGTGCTGCCCATACACATGGTCCCTCCACCTGCTAACACCTCCTCACCACAAACTAGCCACCGCCCTCATCTGCTGCTGCAGCCATGCGTGCAACATCGCCAGGTAGATGTCGGTCTCTGCCAGCGTTAGGCAACCATCCATCACTACCGAGCAAGTCCCCAGTGATCGACCACAGTGGCGTCGCCACCGCGTGCTGACCCTCCTTCTGTGCTCTCTCTCTTCATTTCTCTCTCTCTCTAACTTCTCTCTCTAAACCTAGTCCCTCTCCCCACCCCACCCTGCACATCCTACTCCTACAATCCTCCTCCCTTGCCCATATCGCTTCCCCCCTCCCTGTTCCTTACCCAGCCCGCCACTACACTGGACGCTCCTCTATGTTCTATAAAGAAAGTTTTTAAAATTCGCCATCTCGACAAGGGGACAATTCGACCCCCCTTCTTGTCCGCCATCTCTCTGGGCCAACACCTTTGTCCTGAGTGATTTGGGGAGCTTGCATCGACTTCTCCAAATATAGAGTGGCATCCCATAAGTGGCATTCGAACACCTCAAAAGGGTGGAGATCGGAAAAGATTCTTTCCTCTTTCCCATCACAGGGGTATTTTATGCAATGATGTAAGGTGGATGGCACCACCTGGTTTTGGTGTAGCCAAGGTCGGCCCAGCAACGCCTTGTAGGAGGTGTTAGAGTTGATCACATGGAACTGGACCTAAGTTACGAAGTCACCGAAGGAGAGTTTGAACTCTACTGCTCCCATGGGGACCTCCCATTTCTGCTTGAAGCTAGCAATCTTGATATTTCTGACCTTGACTAGGTGCACATCAAGATAATGTTCCTGGTACATGTGGTAGGGAAGTATATTCACCACTGCCCCAGGGTCAACTGGGATTCTATTAATGGTCTGTCCATTCCGTTCCACCTTCATGTAGAGCGGCCTATTGTGGCTGCGGGTGGGTAGGAGCATATCTTCCTCTGTGAAGGCCACAGCTACTTCAGGCGTCATCTCCGCAAGGCAGGCTTCGAAATATGTTGGCGTTTGGAGCGCAGCGATGATGGCTTGCCATGTTTCTTTATCTAGAGACAAGATCTCCCAGACGGTGAACCTGGTCGGGATCCTCTTCAGTTGTCTAACTATTCAGTCACTGGCTCAGACCTTAAGTGATGTGACACAAAGATGGGGGTGGGCAGCAATTAGACAATATGCCCTCAGACCTAATTCGCCAAGATAAACACCAGAGCCGAGATCAACTAGCGACTCGCCGAAACACCGTGCGCACCCGTTTCCCGTGGTGACTTGGTGATGTCGAGTCAGGGTGGTGGAGAAGGACCCTTGCTGGTTAGGGGACCAGCACCACTAAGGTTGACCCTCCTGAAGTTAGAAAGCCCACAAACAAGGGCGGCCGGGTGCCTTGGGGGCACTAGGACACTCTCTTACTCAATCCACGATGTATATAATACATATAATATATATATATATAAATAAATGACATAAGCACACGTCTACATATATGCATAGAGTAACTTTCCCACGCACATGGCAGTGAGAGATGATGGGTGCATGCCCTTCGACCGAGGAGAAACCAACATACCTCCAACAAATCGGGAGATCTCCACGCTAGATCGGACCTTGAACCTCACACACATTGGAAACTGCACCTTTCAGCATCAGAGAAACCATTGCTACCATCAGGTCAGCTCCACCGACAACACTCACCAAGTGTCTCATCAGATTACGCTCACAGCATCTCCCAATGCACCATCGCTGTAATTCCTTGAAGTACATTACGCCGTGCCTCGAGCAATGACTCTGTTGATCGCCAGCCACACTTTGCTAGAGTGATTGAGCTAGTCGCTGTCACACGCTCTTCACCTATGCCTACCTCTGACTTCGGAACCATCTATATACTAAAACACTTACCAAGGAGCAAAGAAAACCATGAAAGATGCCGGGCTCAAAGGCCACTACACCGCTAGCCACTGGAGATCATTCCCTTGAATATGTCCATGCTAACACTAATCCATTGTCAATGCTCAGATCCTCAAAATATTCATCTCATAAGCTGCTGCCGTACGGACCACCACGCAAAGAGCCATGTCACGAATCATGCTCGGCACCTGCCCACATTCATCCTCAATTTCTGAACTCACTACGGAACCTTCACAACTCACCTGCCGCCTCGCACGGCGCATCCAATGCAATGCACAATGGCAATAAATTCCACAATCTGGGCCACAAACCATGCCACCGCCATACAATCTCAGAGCAAATCTAGGGCGAACACAACCCAATCTCACACAAAAGCGCAAGAGTTAGAGCTCACTGGGACAACTCTGCCAAATCCTGCCTTAGAATTTGAAAAAATAATCAAGACCAACACATCATCTCTGACGCCCCCAGAGCACAACGAGAAAATCAGGCTCGAGAATCAACAGCTCACTAGGAAAATCCTCCGCTCATTCGAGCACAACTCTTGATTAGAGCATCTGCTCTGCCACCTCAACCATAATCTTAACACCTCAGGGGCTGGTGAAACCTCAAGCTAGAGTGGCCAAACACAATATTAACACCTCAGAGCACACTCATGGCCCTCGAACCATGAGCAATCCTCGCTAGCCACCTGACCTCGCCGTAAATCCCTCGATCGTAACACCGCAGTGACACACCTGTTGGAAACCTTTGCTCAACGTAGCACAACTGGGGCCAGCATCTCAAAGGAATAAAGCTCTCTAGCCTATCTGTCAGGCCCCACGCTGACACTCCTACAAGAACGGCAACTACCTTCATAGTGCCAATGCCGCGCACTCAATCTCTCATGCGAGAAGCAAAATGGAAGCCAAACACAAAACCCTATGCCAATTGCCAACTGTACTAGACCTTATGGACTCTGATCACTGTAATATCTCAAATTTCCATCTACACACTACAACACCCACTCTGATACCACCAACAATGACCCAAGATCCGGATATCGGGAATAACCCAATATCATTCGAATCCTGGCCTTTCGCCCACTAGTTGGAGGGCACGGAAGGGCTAAAAGGTGTGTGTGGTACATAGAAAATAGAAATAAAGTAGGACAATTAAACAAGTATTAATAATTATTAAATAATCTAACTATAGAGTCCAGTCCAAATAAAGTACAGTCTATAGTAAGGGAACGTACCCAACGCTGAGTGAACACTCACCCCGACGAGTTGTCAACTAGGAACCTCCACACTACACCCTACTCTCTGAACCTCGAGGATGAACCACCACACCTAAAAAGTAGGGGGTGAGCCTCGTCTCATTGGCTTCGTAGGGGTCCCATGGAACGCCAATCGTAAACAACGATAGTAACAAGTGACGCAGCAAGAACAACAATAATAGTAGGAATAGCAAACGTGGTGGCCGATAAAATCTCGGCTCTATAGCTACTCCTATTGTATCGAAAAATACACCCTGATCTCTCAGTCGGGGGACCACCGGACTAACGGGAAAAAATTTGGCTATGCTACCAAAAGAAACACCACGACACCTCTATCGTGGAGGCCTATCCTCGTAGACCAACGCCTAGCCCAAGACCACGCGGCCTGGGAACATGGTCACGACCTCACTATCGTGAACCCTATATCGTCTGGGAAAAATCCACGGTAACTCCTACTATAAACCCTGAACCTCTATTCCGAGAAAGCACACAGGAACCGCCTAAAATCACGTCTCGTGGATGGGAAACCCAAACCTTATGTCATGAGAGTCTCATCACATGACAGGAGTACTGTCCACTAGAAGCAAGGCCGGATGCATCCCCTGACAACTTAGTCCACACCTCAGGTGTCTCCCTACTCACCTCTGGCGGACACTGAGACATCGAACCAAAACACAGAACATGAGACAAGGACTAGCTAGGGTAACACTCGTCAGCGCGGGTCCGACGCCCCCAACCACGTGAGCACACACTAAGTAAAGGCCCATCGTCAGGCCCTCTAGCTGGTTTTCATCTCAGCCCGGACTCGCGCCGTGTACAGGGGAGGCCCTACGGCAACCAGCCTAAAAATTGTCTCTATCTCAGGTGTAGCTCTCCACCTACTCCTAGGTGGGTCGGCACACGTGTGCCCAGGTAGCTACGGTGGCTCTCCACCTACTCCTAGGTGGGTCGACACGTGAGTGCCCAAGCAAGCCACAACTAGTGGGGGCCACTAAGCGTGACACTCTCAATAAAAACTATCGGAGACACAGACAGCTTATGCACAAGCCAGTCATAATTAGCTCGAAAAACATGTGCCATAATGCCACCAGACTCTAGGTAGTCCACTTGACCTATTAAACCTAACGACCCTTCAGTCACAAGACTCGAGGTCAAGGCCGTTCCACAAGATAGCTCCATGTCGTCAATCTGGCCTATCCCTCAGTTAGAAAGCACGATAATATAATTATCGGGGCAGCTCAAGACCACCAAACCTAATCCCTACCAAAGGGAGCTAAGAAACCCTCTAGCCCCAGGCTGGGTAATTAGACTCATAGTCTACAGGCCATATGCTTGGCCCACATGGAAACCACTTTTCGAAAATGCTATCAATGTATGGGAATGACCCTCCGCACTTAGGTCGATACATGGGGACTTGATTAAGCTTAACATGGAAGCCCGGAACACAAGAGGGTCACCTGGACCCTTAAAACCCACGAGTATGCTAATCGAGGTCAAACGACACCTCCGGACGCCACAAAACATGCTCACAGTCCCCACGGGGTGTCTGGGACATCCACGGGGCCATAGTTCGG
Source organism: Amorphophallus titanum (assembly GCA_024336825.1). Lineage (NCBI taxonomy): Eukaryota > Viridiplantae > Streptophyta > Magnoliopsida > Alismatales > Araceae > Amorphophallus > Amorphophallus titanum. Next base: position 373,928 of record JANBPO010000573.1, on the reverse strand, counting down.
TCATAGGTTCTTAATCGGACCGAACTGGGGCCAAACATGGCATTTCGGTCGACCAAACCCATAGGGTTAACAATGGGGCTAGGTCGATGTAGCCACAGGGCTACGTCGACGCAGCCCATAATTAGCAAGTGGTCTACCTAGGTCAGTCGACCGAACTGGGGTGACCTGCCCTGTTCATGGCAAACGCCATTTGGTCAATCGAACGTGCCCGTCTATCGACCAAAAATGGCGAAAAACCCTCCGGACTCAACACAAGAGTCCATTTCCACACCCCCAATCACCCCCGGGTGATCTGGAAAACATGGGGAATCCATTCCCCAACCTCTGGACCACCAAGAGTCGCCATTTAAACCCCAAAAATGCGGTTAAAATGGAAGATCCGCCGCTCACCCTAAAATCATGCTTTTGAACCCCTGATGTGAAATAAACCCTCTCGGCTCGCCTCAGACTACCAAATCCACAGTGAATGGAGCACACGGGTTAAGGAACCATCCCCCTACCTCCATCGAAGATTTTGCACGCCAATGATGCCATTTCGTTGCGAAACACCTCGTGAACGCTGCCGGGTTCACACGAACTCATGACTGAGCTCCCCCACGTGTCAATACCTCTCGATCCTCAACCCGTCCTCACTCTACGCCCTCGCCACATTGCCGCCTCACCCTCCTCTGCCACCGTCTTCTACCCGGGGGAGATGGGGAGAGAAAGAGATGAGAGAGGGAGTGAAAGAGAGAATGGGGAGAGAAAGGGGGGTAAGTGGGCTTAAATAGCAGAAAATTTGGAATTTAAAAATTCTAGAAAACATAAAAAGTAGGAAAAATACTTATCACGATCCTCAAAAAATACATAATGCGCCTGCAATGTCCCAGAGCCCGAAAATGCGTCTGTTCACCATACACAAGGTTCTGAAAGCTCAACATGGAAAAGAACCTGCGTAAACTGCTAAACTCACTCTAGGACCTACAAAGGTGCTCCGAGACCCACGGATTCAGATTCGGGAAAGAAGGGGCATTACACTTTCCCTTGGGTCTACTGAGTTTTCTTTCTCAATCGACTGAATTTGGGCCAAGTCAACTGATATGGTCTGTTGTTGCTTGCTGCTATTGTTGCATACTATTGCTTGTTATTTCCTGCTACCTGTTGTTGCTTGTTGCTATTGCTACATGTTGTTGTTGTGGTGTCGATGCCATATGTCCATTGCGGTGACTCAGTCTTCATGGTCTACCTTGCTTCATGAATGTCTGTCGACTTCGTGGGAAATCAGTTAACTGATTTTCATGTTTGTCGACTGACATTACCTTTGTCAATCGACTGACTAGACAACCCCTCGCACCTTGAGCTTCATGCTTCCATGCTCTTTACTTGTGCTCCTATCTTGCCATGCTGTTGTCTTTCCTTGCAGCTACTGCTTAGTTGTTGTTTATGCATACTATTGCCCCTATTGCCAGCCTTGTTGCTACTGCTTGGTTCTCCATGAGCTACTGCACTACTCCTGTGTGACCAAGTAGGTCGACACATCTGTAAAATAGGTCGACTGATGTTACCAAATTCAGTCGACTGACTTGCAACTCAGTCGACTGATATTTCCTTTATCAGTTAACTAACTGGTCGGCCTATAATATCTGCAATATGCTCATTCCTAAGTTGACGTAGCTCTTTTGTCTAATGCCTTGGATTTTTTTTAGCTGGCTTAAAACACACAGTCTTTGGCCCATTATTCATAGGTTGGTTGAACACCTAGTCGGTCGACTGGCCAGCTTCCTGAGTCGACCTGATTTCCTTCTTATGTCGACTCTATACCAGTTGGCGGCCAAGTTCCACATCGACTGGAGAACCTCTTCAGTCTACAACCCACAGGCCAATGGCCTGGCCAAAGCCTTCAACAAAACTCTCTGCAAGCTCTTGGCTAAGATCGTTAGCCACCGAAAATGTGACTGAGGTGAAAAGGTCTTTGAGGCATTATGGGCCTATCGGACGGTCTACAAAACTCCCACGGGATGCTCGCCGTTCTCCCTCGTCTATGAGGTGGAAGCTGTCATCCCTGTCGAAATCCAGCTAGCATCCTACCGCATAACGGTACACACCGACTTGGCCGGCCCTGATGAAAATGAATACCAGAGAAGGTTAGAAGAGCTTGTCGATTTAGAAGGTAAACGGCTCGAAGCCTACAAACACCTACAGATATATCAGGCACGCATGACGCGAGCCTATAACAAGCTCGTCAGGCAATGAGCCTTCAAGCGAGGCGACCTCATCATGATCAAGGAAAGAGAAGTCATGGTAGGTTGTTCCAGTGGCAACCTTCAGTCGAATTGGCGAGGCCCCTACATCATCTACGACGCCTACGAGGGTGGGGCCAACACAGTCATAGACCACAAGGGCCACTGACCCTTCCCGCCTCTCAATGGCAAGCACATACAGTTGTACCATACGCCAGAACATGAGTTCGCGCGCCACATCGGATAGTGCGCACACTCCCACTCTCAGCCCTCGGAACTAGTCTTCTCTCTAAGAAGATCGAACCAGACATTCTCTCCAGCCCTCCTGATGTGACACAACCTTGAACCTAAGCAAGCAAGCACAATCGCGAGCCGAACGGGTCGATATCGGCGGCCAACTCACCCGGCACTCACCCAAATCCATGGGTAACTCGGTGATGCCGAGTGGAGGATGTGAGGGCTAGTACCATGCTAGTAGAGGGCTAGCAAGGCTAGAGGGTCTCCCAAAGGGGTATTTCTAGTCCAATCCTAGAGGCTGACCCGGTGCCGAGGGCACGGGTAATCACTCACTCCCACGGTGGTCACTCGAAAATTCGGGACTTGCGAGATCGGGCACTCTCTTACCGGCCAGTGGAGACTAGAGCTAATATTGAATGAAAAGCTATAAAGAAAGAGCAAGGTGGGAGCACTTACTCGACCGGTTTGAAGAAATCGATCTCGCTTGGAGACGAGGGCGAGTGGGGAAGCGTGGGTTCCCCACATGCCGCGCCAGTGTTGCTCAGACCTGCTCAAGACCTTACAACACTACACCTCTCGTAGGAGGGGGATCTTGGGGTGGGGGTTAAACTCTTACAACCAAAACTACCTCCGCACAGGGAGGGACCTTCAGCCGGCCAAGCGGGGAGGGGGAAGATGAAGACAAAGAGCTTCAAGGAATGCCGGAGTCGATTCTATCCCCTCTCAGGAATAGAGGACAGACAGTCGATGCAGGAATTGTTGTGGTTGCTCCCGAACTCCTTTGTCAGCGGGACTAGTGCCAAAATTTCGTAGGTTGACCCAGGAAGGTGCTGAAATTTTGGTAGGAGCTTTGGAAGCCAGCATTGGTCGGGGTGGGACTAGAAGCAAAGGCTCTATTCTCTGGTTCAGACTGTCTTAGCACCGCAGCATTAGGAAGATGAAGTCACCACGAGCTGTCCCTAACTTCAAATTGAGTGCGGTCAATGGCGTTGGAACCATTGATGAGTTGCCTTTGAAACATGACCCACGGGGGTGCCATCTGATGTTGGAGTAGGTCGCAGCAGCCCAAATATTGATAGGGTGTCAGTTCAGTCCTAGGGAGGATAGAACTGCGCACCCTGGGGAGAAAATAGAGAAGAATTTGCTCGGGTTGCCGAATGGAGTGTCGCTTCTTGGAGGAGGAGGGAGACTCGTAGTAGAAGGTCCCGGTCGAACCTTGCCTTCATATCTTCAGGTGAGCTGGCATGGCAGGCTCTCCAATCCGCCTCTGGATGCTAATCAGAACTCTTCTGCGTAGTTGGAGTAGATTGCTTGCCCCGGACAGCCACGAGCTCAGAATGAGACGACATGATCGCCGTTGCAAAGAAGACTCGAAGACGTTTCCACCGGTACCTCTTGAGCCTTCATAAACATAGGTATGAAGTCACAGTTTTCTCTGAAATCCACTAGTACTCTACTATCTCTGAACTGAGAACTATATATTGAAGATGATGGGGGAGAAATGGGGTTTATGGGAGGGGAAGTGGGGTGGATGGGTATAAGGGTGACCCCTAGCTGTGAGGGGGTCTGGGAGGGGGTGTTCCAAGGTGTGGGATGGGGAGAATGAGGGCTAGAAGGGGGGGTTTGTAGTGGGTGATAGAGGAGTTACGAAGTTGGGTTGGGAGGGAGAGAGGAGGGGACGCCTTCCATGGGTAACTGCTGATTACATCAAGTGGTGGAATGCCCGGACTGGATTCTACCAGCTGTGCAAGACAGACTATTGGGACGGGGCCAAATGCAAGCTCCTGAACAAGCAGAAGGCGGCGGTCCTTGATATTGACCCGGTACACCTGCTCTGGATAAAGTCCAACCGGTCGAAGGGGGAGGAGGGCTATTTGGATGCTCGAAAGGTGGCCCGGTAGCTCTGGCCAACACCCTCCATCGAGCTGCCGAAGGTTGTAATGGGTGACTTTCAGGCATCTCTTCATGCCTCTTGTCAGATCGGGGTGAAAAGACTAGATCTGATTAACTACCCCTTTCCGATCGAGGAGAAGGTAACTCCCTCACAAGGGGCCCGTCCCGAGATAGATTCCATTTGCCCTTACCAGGCTTTTGTGCAAAAGGAAGACCAGAGGCCGGAGCGGTATCAGCAGACTAACTTGCTATTCATCTTGTTATGGGTGCACCGGTTGACCACCGATGATCCCCCGAATGTAGTTCTGGATAAAAAGCTGAACATGTCCTTCCACTACGTCGACAGGTGGGGGGTGGACCACCTCAACATGTATTGTTGCCTGGCCTCCCGGAACGACTTGGACTTGGCTGTGCTTGCCGGCCGTTGCATCAAGGTTTGGGATGTGTGTTGGTTGGTGAGGGAAGTAGCTCGGAGGGATAAGGAGGCATCATTGGCATACTGGCCCCTATCCCACCTGTATAACAGTCCTCTAGGTATGATGTTTCTCCCTTGGCCGCACTATTAAGGGCGGAGTCCCCTGTCACCTTCCCCCACTTTTTTTATCACTTAATGTCGATTCCTGTGTAGAGTTTCCCTCTGGCTACATGATAAACGCCTACCGGCAGCTCCTCTTGTAGCTGGTGCAGCCACCACGCTTCGTCGAGCCAGCACTAGCTCCAACTACCACACCCCTACCCTGGGGCAAAAAATGCACCTGGACCCAGTCGCCGGTGAAGAAGGTGATTGCTATGGCGAAGGCAAGTGAGAAAAAGAAGAAAACCAAGAAGCAGTGCACTGATGCAGGGGCTACCTCGATCACTGCTCCCCTACTCCCTCGGGTGCCCTCCTTTGAAGAGTTCGCCACCTCCGTAGTCGCGCCGAGTCTGACTAGAGGTATGACTTCCTCATTGTCAAGGCTCTACGTGCTTGTTCGATCTACCAGCGGTGCAACCACTTGATCTGTCAGCTTCCACTATTTCAGGCCGTGCAGAAATGCCTGCCCCTGTTGTCGTCCCTGGGATAGGGGTGGTAGAAGGCCCCGAGTCTGCGCCGGTTGAAGAGACCGATGTCGTGCATTCCCTCGGGGTGGGGGTAGAGAAAGGTAACCCTTGTGTCGTCTTAGTTCGATCCTCTCTCGAGAGGGAGACCTGACGATGCTATCTTATTCTACAGAGGCCGAGACATCGGCAGGGAGGTTAGTAGTTACTCCCTCGTCTTCGCCGACCCCGAAGACGTATTCGAGGCATGGCATGAGGGTGGAGAGGTCTCTGACACCTAGTCCAGTTTTGACACGCCGGGCCGTGAAGGCCAAAAAGAACTCCATCTCCCCAGCCAAGGCTGTGCTTGCTGCGGTCGATGCTGCTTCGGAGGAGCCCGTGGACCATGGTTATTCCCCGGACGAGGTGTGGTCGACCGGGGGCATTTCTACAGAGCCAGCGGAGTTCCCACAAATCTGGATGCCATTGTTTTTGCCAACTTCATTGAGCTTAGACGTGGCAGATGTAAGCACACGTTTTATACTCGATTCACTTATTCGTGAGTCTCTTCATAGTGCTTTGGCTGACTCCCAGTCTGGACTGTGTAGGTTCCCAAGGACTTGGTGGAAATGCCCGCTCTGGAAGTTCCAGTGGGCGAAGTTGAGACACCGACGCCTGCTGACACTACTTCGGGGCCATTGGTGAGGGCTGCGGCTCCTCGAGCTCGTCGATAAGCAATCAGCAAGTTGCGGGTGTCTCCTAGTGCAGCGACCGAGATAAATCTGGTGTCAACTTTAAGGCTGGGTGGAGGCATACCACCATCTGCCTTGAGCTTCCTCGCAGGCAGGCTGCCCCAGGCGTCACCTCAGTCACCTTGCCACCTCAGCTTTCGGGAAGACCCACAAACCCTGCAGGATGTACTGTGCCACTTCTCTTCATTCTCGCCCAGCGTCCAGGCGATCGCAACGTCGACTTCGACCGATGTAACCCTGGTCTTGGCGCTTGTGTCAGGCACTCGACTGGTGGAAGAAACGACTCCGACGTCGCTAGGGCCTGAAACAACTTTCACCTCGAGGAGGGTTGGTGTTGGGATCGGTGTTAATTGGGCTTAAGTAGGATCCCACCCATAATAGGATCCTAATGGGCACTGAATGGGTTCAGCCCAATAACGTATTCTTTTAACTGGACCTAACGATTTGTTTAATTGTGTGTAACTTAATCACAAGTGGATCACTATATTAAGATAAAATTTAACAAAGAGGTCATATATATCTTTAAATCTCGCCTCCTGTAGTTAACACGGGAAGATGGATTCAGCCCACAGGTTTGAAGGGTTTACGTCCAAGGGGCCCCCCCTACAATGGGGCAGGATCAACTTATAAATACCTTCAAAAAACAAAAAAGAAGGCAACTCACAAATTACCATCATCGGGCCTCCGGGAGGATACGTGGACGCAGAAAGTGTCGTCCCTAGATCACGACGAGTCACCATCTGATCCCCTGTGCCCATCACCAGCGGTAGACTTTTTGTTTTTGATTCTTTATTTTTTGATCAAGAAAATTTTTTATATTGTTCCTGAAAAGGCCGCACACGCCACGTGATAGGAACGGGGGAGGGGGGCGGGGGGAATCATCGTCATCTTCTTCTTCTTCTTCTTCCAAAATCCGAAGGCGCAATCAGAGCAGATGGCACCTCCCACAGTGCTACGGGGATGGCATCTCCAAGATGCCTCCTTTCTGCAACCCATCTCCCTGGCCTTCCTCCTGCCACTTCTCATGCTTCTAGTCATCACCGGCTGCCTCGTGGTAGCACCCCAGAGGAGGCACAAGAAACGGCAGGGCCGCCTCCCACCATCTCCCCGCAAGCTCCCCATCATCGGCAACCTCCACCAGCTCAGCTCCCTCCCTCACCGCCCCCTCCGCGATCTCGCCCAGAAGCACGGCCCCGTCATGCTCCTCCACCTGGGCGAGGTGCCCACCCTCGTCGTCTCCTCCGCGGAGGCCGCCCGGGAGGTGATGAGGACGCGGGACCTGGCGTTCGCCACCAGGCCCCTCTCCAGGGCTGCCGACCTGCTCAGCTACGGCTCCAGGAACGTCTCCTTCGCCCCCTACGGCGAGCACTGGAGGCAGGGCAAGAAGGCCGTGGTCGTCCACGTCCTCGGCCCCAAGAAGGTGCAGTCCTTCCGGGGAGCAAGGGAGGAGGAGGTGGCCCTCCTGGTCGAGAACGTCGCCCGGGCAGTGGCGTCGTCACCCTCTCCGTTGACGGTGGACTTGAGCGAGGCCTTCCACTCCTTCGCGAACGCTCTGGTCAGCAGAGCCGTCGCCGGGAGCTGCTCAGCGGGAGACGTGAGGAACAAAATGTTCCGGGAGTTGATCGACGAGGGCACCGCCATTATCCGGGGGCTCAGATTGGACGACGTGTTCCCCTCGCTAGCCTGGTTGTGGACGCTCCTCGGCATGGACTCCAAGCTCTGGAAGCTGTTCGATAAGTGGGATGGCTTCCTTAACCGGGTGGTCGAGGAGCACGAGCGTCGGCCACGGTCGGGAGATGAGGCTCCAGAGGGCGACTTCGTGGACGTTCTTCTCTCGCTTCACAGGGATCCCGCCACCGGCTTCTCCATCTCCTGGAACGACGTCAAGGCCATCTCGATGGTGAGCAGCTCTGTTCCTCCGAATCCGAGCATTTGGGTTCCATCGATTTGAAGTTTTCTTCTTGCTGTATGGTTCATGGATTAGATACCCCGTTGGCTTGTTCTTTCGTGAACGAGTGACAGAGTGCGGCGAATGTGTTTGCGTTTGGCTGCCGTGCCATGATCGAAGGCTAGCAAATGCTGAGGATTTTTCATGTCTTCCAGGACTTGGTGGCTGCCGGATCAGACACATCGTACACGGTGCTCGAGTGGGCGATGGCGGAGCTCGTCCGGAACCCCGGCGTCATGGAGAGAGTGCAGAGGGAGGTCAGGGAGATCACCGGAGGAAAGCCCATGGCTACAGAGGATGACGTCGCCCAGATGAGCTACCTGAGGGCGGTGATCAAGGAGGTCCTCCGTCTCCACCCCCCGGCTCCGCTTATGCTTCCCAGGGAATCCATGGAGGACACCCAATTGCAGGGCTACGACGTCCCCAGGAAGACGATGGTCCTCATCAACGTCTGGGCGATCTTGAGGGATCCGGCGAGCTGGGAGTCGCCGGAGGAGTTCCAACCGGGGAGATTCCTGGAGTGTCAAACCGATTTCAGAGGACATGATTTCCAGTACATCCCGTTCGGTGCCGGGAGGAGGGTTTGCCCTGGAATAAATTTTGCGATGTCTGGAATCGAGCTGGCGCTTGCCAACCTCCTGTGTCGCTTCGACTGGGCTATCCCCGGCGGGGCAGGGGTGGAAGATTTTGACATGGATGAGGCTCCTGGGATTACGATCGGGAGGAAGTCGGGCCTTACGAGGTCGAAGTACTGCTCCACGAGATGAAAGTAGTGCCTCATCTCCTCCAGTGATTGTCCCAGATCAAGCTCAAGCTGTACCTATTCCTTCTCATGTAGAGGATGTGCCTAGTGGTCGTGGTAAAGCCTTGAAAGAATTTTTGTTGTTTCATCCACCCACCGATGAAGGCCAGGCAGATCCAGATGTAGCCAGAGTTTCGCTCGATGCTACTGAATGCGTATTCCGATCAATGGAGTGCACCGAGGATGAAAAGGTGATGCTTGCTACTTTTCAGCTTTAGGGTGTAGCACTTACGTGGTGGACCACAGAGTGGGAGGTCACCTTCTGTTCCCGTCCGCTTCGATAGATCACCTGGGCAAAATTTGTGGTTACTTTCGAGCGTACTTTTAGCCCTGCCTATCTCCAGATGAACAAGATGCATCAGTTTTTAGAGTTGGTACAAGGTGGAATGTCTATGCTAGAATATCGAAACAAGTTCATGGAATTGGGTCGGTACACGCCCCATGTCCTAGCAGACAAAGCCTTGAAGACCGAGCACTTTCTTCGTGGCCTGAGACCAGATTTGAGGCAACATTTAATTGCAACTCGGGTGACTGAGATGAATGCAGCTTATCAGGCAGCTACAGCCTTAGAGTTGGACATGGCGAGACCTCAAGGTTTTTCTCAGGTAGCGTCAGTTCAGCCGACCGTTCAACTTCAGTCGAGTTATTAGCCTTCTGTGTTGGGAGTTCCTCCTGCTGTCCCTACTGCTAGCGGTGTTTCTTCTTCTGCTAGATCTCACTTCAGAAGATTCAAGAACAAGAAAAGGAAGAAGTTCAATCAGCAGGTGTCTTCTGGTGCTGTTCAGCAGTCAGCCCCCTCTCAGCAGCAGCAGAAAATAGTGATGGGACCTCCGAGGCAGTGTTCAAGGTGTGGTGGTAGCCACCCAGGTAAGCCCTATTCCTTGCCAGTGGTCTGCTATGGCTGTGACCAGCCGGGTCACGTTGTCTGGGATTGTCCACTGAGGCCGAAGCCGGTGCAGTTCTCACAGCTTACTTAGCTACAGCAGCCTCAATTCTGACCTCCACCACCACCGTCTCAGCAGTTCTTTCCCCAAGCTTCAATAGCATCTTCCTTCCAGTCTTCTGCGGCAGCCAGTAAAAAGCAGAAAGGTAAGGTTTCTCACATCACGTGAGCAAAAGCCGTGGCATCCAACCTCATCGAAGGTACTATTATGATTTTCGGTCATGCAGGTCGTGTTTTATTTGATTCTGGTGCTTCCCACTTCTGAAATTTCTTGTGAGTTACTTGTTGAATTGCCATCTGGGGACTTCATGTTCACCCCCTTGTGTTTGAAGGAGTCTCCTGTTGTGATTAGTGAATGACAGTTGCTAGCGAGACTATATGCACTTCAGTTAGTAGATTATGATATTATTCTGGGCATGGATTGGCTAGAGCAGTATGGAGTCGTGGTTGATTACAGATCCAAGAAAATCTATTTTCAGCCACATGGGAAGACAACCTTCTATTTTCAAGGTATTCGATCCTATTCTTCTCATTTAATTATTTGTGCTATTCGAGCCTGTAGATTGCTTAATGCATGTTGTCAGGGGTTCTTAGCTTCAGTGGTTGCTGTTGAGGCACCACGGCAAGATGTCAGTGGTATTCCAGTTGTTTGTGAGTTCCCTGATGTCTTCCATGACGAGTTACCAGGCTTACCTCCAGAGTGAGAAATTGAAATGGTGATTGAGTTGGTTCTAGGTACAACGCCATTAACAAAGGCACCTTACCAAATGGCTCCAGCTGAATTGAAAGAATTGCAAGCACAGCTGTTAGAGTTGCTAGAAAAAGGCTACATTCATCCCAATTTTTCTCCCTGGGGTGCTCCAGTTCTATTTGTCAAGAAGAAAGATGGTAGCCTGAGGCTCTGTCTAGATTACAGGCAATTGAATCAGGTTACGGTTAAGAACAAGAATCCACTTCCTAGGATCGATGATTTATTTGATCAATTGCGATCTGCTTCTATCTTTTCTCAGATTGATCTCTGATCAGGTTATTTCTAGCTGAGGATCAGAGAGTCTGATGTTGATAAGACAGCTTTCAACATGCAGTATGGACATTTTGAGTTTCTGGTTATGCCTTTTGGGCTAACCAATGCTCCTGTAGCCTTCATGGATTTAATGCAGTGTGTCTTCTAGCCTTATCTAGACCGATTTATTGTGATCTTTGTTGATGATATTCTGGTATATTCTGCCACTGAGGAAGATCATGTACAGTATTTGAGGATTGTTCTGCAGACTCTCAGGGATCATGAACTCTATGCTAAATTGAGTAAATGTGAGTTCTGGCTTCGAAGAATTGGCGACTTTACAGAAGTCACGATTTAACATTTTTCAAGATTTTTATTTTTCTATAATTCAGGGTTGCTACAATTACACAGGCTGATGTTGCTAGGCACTATATGTTAGATGTTGTAGCATAAGGTCGGTGCACATCATAAGCAGGTCGATGCTAGTGACCCAGCATTTGCAGCGTATGGTCGATGCACATCATAGGCAGGTCGATGCTAGTAAGCTAGCATTTGCAGCATAAGGTCGGTGAGATAGAGGTTATAATTCTCAAGGTCGATGCACCTTGTGCATCTACTATAAAGACAGGTCAGTGTAGTAAGTTTCTACGTCGAGTTATTATTCTTGAAGCACTGGCTCATGCACACATAGCTCGATGCACCTTCATTATAGAAATAGTCTTTCTAACTAAATAAGGTCTTCCTATGTGACTTAAAGGTCGATGCTACTGTTCTAACTTGTTGCATGATTTAGCTATACAGGTTGATGCATCTTGTTTATGCATCGAGGCATTTGCAGAATTTTGTGCATTCATTTACATGATTTGGCTAAACTTGTGAAATATTTGAGACTGCATTCTTCAAATTCTTATCACTTGCTTCATAAGTCTAATGATGATAAAATTTTCATTAATCTCTACTTTTGTTTTGACAGAAAACAAAGCTGTCAAGAAATAACCCAGACTCATGGTCGAACACCTGGGTTGTATAAAGGCAGAACTTATTATTCTCATGAGGGGTTTAAAGTTAAAAGAATTGGAGGCACGTGATCCATGGTTGGAGACTAAACTAGATATTTCACCACGTGGATCAACTTTTCTTCTGCTCCTAACACGTGAGCCTTCGAAGTGTGCTTTTTGGATAAAATCATTAGGCGGGAGTGTGCCTTCCACGTGCCCAAAATTTGAAAAATTCGTGGGACCACATGACTCACGCTTGCCTGTATAAAAAGGGGATCGAGCTCTCATATCAAAATGATCTTAGAAGATTAGAAGAAAAAAGAGCATCAGAGTAGGAGAGTTCGTGAGAAGAGTCAGTGCAGAGTGCTGAGAGAAAGAGAGCTCATTGGTAGAAGAAGAAGGAGAGAGTTGGACAAAAATAAAGTATCAGAAGTTGAGAAGAAGTCTGAGAAAAAGAGAGAGTGAGGAGAAGCTATGCTTGTCTCGACTTTTGGATGAAATCCAGAGTCGAATTACTCTAGAGAAAGAGCTATATCTCTTACTTCTGTTACTATTCTTCTTCAATTTCTTCAGTTCATTTTTTTTGTTTCTATAAGTTGTATATCAGCGGTTCAACCTGTGAGACAGTGGCGAGGATCTAATCCTCAGACAGCAAGCTGTGTTGCTTAGCGGAAAGTAAGCTGTGTTGCTTAGCGGAAAGCAAGCTGTGTTGCTTAGCGGAAAGCAACCTGTATTGCTCAGCGGTGTAAGCAAACAGTGATGCTCAGCGGTTCAAGCTGTGAGTTAGCAGAAAGCCTCACTCGAATTTGAGTTGGGGATGGACGTAGGTCTGTGAGTGCAGACCGAACCATCTAAAAGTTCCCAGTGCATCATGGTCTGCCTTGAGTGCATTTCCATATCCTCTATCCCCCTTCTAAGGTAGCTTGTAAGCTTTATCATTGAAGTTCATCTGTGTGTGTTCTGTGCGTAATCATTTGCTTCATCACGTTTCTTCATCTTATATCGGTACTGTGGTTGATAACTCAGTGGTATATAAAAAGGCTCAATCAGAAGGATAGGTTATGCCTATCTGAAAAATTGACTCTTGCGTGAGGAGATTCTTGAATCAAACCTCCGCCAGGTACCATACTGAGTTGTATGATCAATTTTATTTGGAGTTCAAAGTGATTGATAGCTATTCCTTATTAGATCTCCTAGTTGTTGCCACACTGTCAAGTGCTTGTCATTTTGCTTCTGCGATTCACTTTCACATTAGCATGTTTAGGTTCACTTCAATCATTTCAGTTCGACATAGTATCCATTGGTATACACTAAGTGTTTGAAGTTTGTTAAGTGCGAGCCATCTGTTTCATTTGGCCTTCCTTAGTCCAGTTTGTATAGGAAGAGTTTTAATCGAAGCAATTTTTTAAGAAGGGGATCTATTCACCCCCCTTTAGATCCTAGTCATGCACCACAACAACATTTCTTTGTTCCAACAGGACATACCTACCCAAGGATGGCAAGCACGGTTTCGGTATCGGTTTCGGCCGATACGTACCAGTTTCGATTTCGGCCGAAACCGGTTTAAAACAGTCAGAAAAGGCCAAAATTGGGTCGAGCAGGTCTGGTTTCGGCCGAAACAGGACGGTTTCGATCGGTTTCGGTCCGAAACCGGACAGTTTTATACTTGCCTTTAGGTTGAGTTGAAGCCCGTGCATATTTTGGACTTAGGCTGAGTGGCATTGGGTTGCATTGTAAGTCTGTGCACATTTTACCCTTCTAGTCCATGTACACTATTTCTCAAGTCCATGCACACTTTGTCTTTCTAAGTCCGTGCACACTTTGTCCTTCAAAGTCCGTGCACATCAATCTCAGTGCATATTCTGGACGTAGATTGTTTGGGTTTGGTTGCGTACAATATTCATGCAAGCCATACTCCGTGCAGATTTCTGTTCTTCAAGTCCGTGCAGATTTCTGTTCGTCAAGTCCGTGCAGATTTCTGTTCTTCAAGTCCGTGCAGATTTCTGTTCGTCAAGTCCGTGCAGATTTCTATTCTTCAAGTCCGTGCACTATGTCCTCCTGTGTTTACTAGTCCGTGCACGTTTAACCTCCTACATATATTTTCCTTGGCACGACGCAAGTCCATGCATGTCTCCTTGAAATATGCATCCGAGCATATATTCCTTCACATATGCCCATGGCTTGGCAAGCAAGTCTGAGCACATCATACCCTGTGCACATTTCGCCTGTCTGCATGTTGAAGATGGCGTAGACATTGTAGCTTCACCATTAATACAAGTCTGTGCATATCCTACCCCTTGCACATTTTGCCTCTCTGCATGCTGAAGCCTGTACACATCAACCCCGTGCATCTTTTTCTCTTCAGAACATTGTCAACTGAACTAATGTTTCTATTCTGTGACAGGACTTCATTTGTTGAGGATAAGGCTGGCACATGATCCCAGAGCCCTGGAAGCTGACACGTGGACTTCTTAGAGAAGGGGGGACGAGCTCTCCACACGCTTAGGGCGTCCTCAGAGTGAAGTCACATATTAAAGGACATCTCTTCTGCAGTTAAAGTGTGGAATGGGCGTTTAAAATATGCATGAACTTTGTATAAAAATCTGCATGGACTTTGTAGAAAAAGATGCATGGACTTTGAAAATCTGCACGAACTTTAGCTTGAACTAAATGCATGAGCTCAAGAACTCCCCTTAAGTCCTGACAGTCAACACACAACGCTCTCACAAAGCACAACACTCACTCTCTCACACTACACTCCCCTTATCTCTCCTTTTTCTTTCTCTATGCAGCTCTCTCTTCTTCTTCCTCTGTGGAACTCTCCTCTTTTTTTCTGCTCTGCACTTTTCTTCTTCTTCACATATATCTTCTCTTCGATCTCTCTCCTTAGGAATCTTTTTAACGCCCATTCCACACTTTAACTGGAGAAGAGATGTCCTTTTATATGTGACTTCACTCTGAGGACGCCCTAAGCATGTGGAGAGCTCGTCCCCCCTTCTCTAAGAAGTCCACGTATCAGCTTCCAGGGCTATGGGATCACGTGCCAGCCTTATCCTCAACGAATGAAGTCCTATCATAGAATAGAAACATTAGTTCAGTTGACAATGTTATGAAGAGAAAAAGACGCACGGGGTTGATATGTGCTCGGACTCATAAACACTGGGATAGCTACAGTGTCTATACAGACTTCAGCATGTAGAGAGGCGAAATGTGCAAGGGGTATGATATGCACGGACTTGTATCAATGACGAAGCTACAATGTCTACACCGTCTTCAACATGCACACAGGCGAAATGTGCACGGGGTATGATGTGCTTGGACTTGCTTGCCAAGACATGGGCATTTGTGAAGGAATATATGCATGGATGCATGTTTCAAAGAGACATGCACGGACTTGCATCTTGCAAGGAAAATATATGCAGGGGGTTAAACGTGCACAGACTTGTAAGCAGCAAGAGGAAAAGGTGCACGGACTTGAAGAATAGAAATCTGCACGGACTTGACGAACAGAAGTCTGCACGGACTTGAAGAACAAAAATCTGCACGGACTTGACGAACAGAAATCTGCACGGACTTGAAGAATAAAAATCTGTACGGACTTGACGAACAGAAATCTACACGGAGTATGGCTTGCACGGACATTATACGCAACCAAAACCAAACAGTCTAAGTCCAGAATGTGCACTGAGTTTGATGTGCATGGACTTGAAGGACAAAGTGTGCATGGACTTTGAAGGGCAAAGTGTGCACAGACTTTCAAGGGCAAATTGTGCACGGACTTTGAAAGTCGAAGTGTGCACGGACTTTGAAGGATGAAATGTGCATGGACTTTGAAGGATAAAATGTGCATAGATTTTAAAGGATACAATGTGCACGGGCTTCAGAAATAGTGTACATGGACTAGAAGGGTAAAATGTGCACGGACTTACAATGCAACCCAATGCCACTCAGCCTAAGTCCAAAATATGCACGGGCTTCAACTCAACCTAAAGGCAAGTAACAACTTGGCTTACAAAGCCTTATAATTGCACACCCAATTACACAAGGACATAAATACAAACCAAAGGACATAAAGGCAAAATAAAATACTAGTGTCTCACAAATAATAACTCAATACTCAGGCGGGGTTTCCATGTTGTCGCCCAACCATAGGGAGGCCGGAGTCGCTCGAGTTGTCCTGCGTGTCTGATATCGGCGACTGGCTCTCGTGTCCTCACCAAGTAGAGAGCAAGCTAAGGAAGAGGGGAAGAACCCGTACCAGACAAGTGACTGTCGAACTAATCTCGGCACCCCAAACTACTCCAAGCAGCAACAGGAAGGCGACTCTGAGCTGACGAAGTCAGGAGTTACTGATCTATCGACACTGCAAGGGACCTGTAAAACAGACAAAGAAACCTAGGAAAAACCTAGACAGATGCAGACCCAGACGACACGACTAGGACGTCATGCGCACTGTCCCGCACATGACTAGAACGTCATGCATACGATAGGACACTGACCTCAAGTACAGCCACGAGAGGGCTAACCCGGGAGGTCATGATGCACAAGAAATGCGAAGAGAACCGCGAAGAGTCACGTGCCACGTGACTAGAGCACCCCTTACCAGAAGAACAACTAGCTGCATCCACCGACGTCTTATGTTGTGCCTACTAGTGTCTTATCCGCGTAACCTACCGCAAGGTCTAGGCTGAGACCAAGACACTGTCAGAACCAGAACAGTACAACAGCTGCGAGTAACTAGTCAGGGTCACGTTTGACGATGCAAGTCCAAAGCTCCTGACCACATGTGCACACACTGGCTCTTGCCTAAGCCAGGCCTCTAGCTAGTTTTCTCCCCCCGTAGGACTCTACGGTAACCGCAGGAGCTGACGGAAACTAGCTTACAAATCGTAAACTGGAAACTGCCCCGCTGTAAAAGCCATCACGTCGAAGCGTGCCGTAAGGCTATAACTAGTGGAGGCTCACAAGACACAGAGACTCAAAACACGAGTGCGGAAGTACAGACAGGCTAATCATGCACTGTCACCCATACTACAAAGCACCAATGACAGCAGAGCCACTACCGACAACTCAGGACAAGGCAACTAGCATAACGATCCTTGAGTCAGATGACTCGGAGGCAAGATCATCACTGATAGCTGAACAAGCCGCCAATCGTTCCAATCCTAAGCCAGAGAAAATGACGTTGTCGAAAAAAATGACACACGGAGACCTGAGGGAACACCGAGGACCCTCAGTACACCTAGACACACAGAACGAGGTAAGATAATATCTCACTACAGTCAGAACCATGTCTCGAACTGGACAGGACTGTCGAGACACACAAGGTTACATGTCAACCATTGGGTAACCCCGGGTTGACCGAAACCAAACAATAACAACTCTACAGTAGGGAAGAGAACCCTACTACAAGCAAGAAGACTCCTAGCTGCCTCATAATGTAGTCTTAGCCCTCATAGGATGTCGGGAGACACTCACGGGAAAACAGGCAGACCACAAGGACAAGCCAAGATAAACAGAAACGAAAACACCGGAGGATGACGCTCTGGGCAAGATGAACCGTCACTCAACCGCTAGGTAGGCCCGGCAATCAAGGAATAGCCGCTACGCAACAAGAGATAAGGACGCTGGCAGTTCTAGATTGAGTCGTTAGGGAACTATGGCAGTCAGGGAAAAGATCGCACCCAGTTACCTGAACCGACCTATCCAGAGGCTACCGACATACAGACACCATCCTAGAACACAACCTAAGACATACGGACATGGGACAAGCCATTATGGCCAACATACAAGACCAAGGGGATGGGCAGTTACAAGGGGGCTGCCCAAGGGATGAACGGTCTAGAGGGGGCCGCTCAAGGGTCAGACGCCTAAAGGGATGGGCAGTCACAATGTGGCCGCTCAAGGGAATGAACGGTTGGGGACCAACCGCACAACAGACAGACCCCTAAAGGCTAAAGAGGATGGACGGTCAGGGCAGGACCGCCTAAGGGGATGAGTGGTCAAGCCTTGGCTGCTCAAGCCCACGACCCAGTCTAGTTCCTGGTCAAAATGGTCTTGACCGGACCGCTGAACGGAATAGACTTACTACAGTGTCAGTCAAAACGATCTTGACCGGACCGCCTAACGTGATCGACACTCAACTTTTGACCAAGGGTCAACTGGGATGGGTAGTCAGATGCTGGCCACTCAACCCAATGGAAAGACAGGCGACTGAAGGTTGTTCGCCCAAGTGGGGATAGGCGGTCCTTACCTGGCCGCCCATACCATGTGCGGTCTATCGTGTGGCCGCACAAGCCCCAAAACCAGACGGAGATAAACGGTCCAGAGCCAGCTCACAGTTGGGCACTAGGATTGCAAGACAAAGCTGAAGAAATTTCATTACGTAAAGAGAAAGATACATGGGGTCTCGGAGCCTGCTCCGATGCACATGAAGTCTCAGAACAAAAAGAAAGGAAAAGGTACACATCACTAGTTGGGGCGACGAAAAACATCTTCAAGTTCCATAAGCCCGATAGAAGGGTGGTCGACTAAGTCTTGCAGTCAAAGCTCTTCGGCTTCCAACTTCAGCAGCTCGTCCTGGATGTGGCTAGCACGCCCTTCTGCCAGTGTGGCTTCATCTAAACTTTGTATCTGCAGTCGCTTGGCGTTTGCCAGATCCTCTTCGGCCTGGACCAATTCAGCACGAAGTTGAGAAGTCTGCTCCTCTAGCATTGAAATTTGGTCAGTGGCTCCCTCAGCTAGGAACCACTATTGGCTGGCAGCCTCTGTGTTGGCCTGAAGCTTCAGGGGGCCAGTTGATCCCTCAAGCCATGATCGACAAATTCTCATTGGTTCACATACCAGAGTAGCAAGATCACCCGAGGCGTCCAATATTGCATCGGATAGTCGAAAGCCATAAGGGTGCGCGACATGGGCTCTACCAATTCCCTTAGTTACGCATAGGATAAGTCCCGACGGGCCAGTACGACCTGCTTTAACATACCCAAATTCTGCAATACCATTTCAGTAGATGATTGCAAGCCAAGTGATAGTGTGTCAGGGAGATGAAACTCTACCCGACTGTTAACTTCAGCACAAATATCGTTAGTAGGCTGAGAAGAAGACGAAGGCAACAAGGAAGATGGTTCCACCGATTCTTTCTCAAGCTGCTCAAAAGACTCAGTATCTGCTGGGACTGGGACTTCAACCTCAACTCCTGTTGAAGGGCGAAAGTCTAAAACTTCAAGGCCCTCGTCTGTAGAAGAAAATGATACGGGCTGCTCCGGCTACGAGACCTTTTCCGATTCGGTACTGACTGTAAGCATCAGAGCAGTTGTCTCACCAACTGTCTCTTCTTTATAATCTCTACCATCAGAGATGAATTCATCATATTGTCCTATTTGGGCCGCCTGTCCCAGTTCTACCCCGGCCTCGATTGCCAGCATGGAAGTATCGCCAGAGGCTTCCCTAAGTTCAGCACCTACTGACATGTCTACGGAAGCAGCATCAATGAATTCTAGCCTGGCTTCCACTGACTGAAGCTGAAGCTGCTTAATGGAGGGCTGACCAAGCCCAGCATCGAAACCAATCCACTTGGGAGTTTCAAAGCAATCGGCCTCAGCACAGGAGCCGTGCCCATAACAGGGGTAAAGGTTGTGGCTCTGGATTGAAAAAGAGAGAAGCCAGCCATGGTTCCCACCACTGGCAGCTTCAGTCCCACTGAGACTGCAGGCCCCTATAAAAAAAGAGAGGGGAAAGGATTAAGCACGAAGGGGGTGAAAATAAAAAAAGAAATGACAAAAACATGTCAAGTCTCCCGCTACAAATGATGGCAGACGTGAAGAAAATCGTGTGCAAAAGGAGACCTCACCTCAGATGGCACGAGTCCCAACTCGCTAGCCCGCGAAATCTCCAAGGTCAGCTCAACAAGGCTTGAGGTGATTCCCCCATCCTCTATAAGAAAGCTGGGCACACTCAGCGGTCCCAATGTTAGTCGAGGCGGGCTGAACGCATGAAGGTCACTCCCATAAGAAAGAGATGGGGTGCTAGCTCTCGACTCTAACTCTCGCTGCCCCTCGTCACTGGAAGGCTCATAATCGACAAGCTCTTCAGAGGGAGGACTCTCAACTAACTCAGCAGTCCTGACTCCGAGGTCCTCTAAGCATACCGAAGCATCCTGAATCACCCCTGAAGAAGCCTTCTTTGCAGCTAGGGCGGCCAACCTCTCGAAAGATCACCAGGTAGGCAGCTCAGTGGGGACCAGAGGCTCGAGAGAGGGAGCTACAATAGGCCCCGAAGGAATGACATCTGACAAAAAAGGCAAGGTCGATAAAAGAAGAAGAGTGAACATCTACCCCTAAAGCCTTATGATCGATGACAATACCTTCATGGCTAGGTGTCGGTGAAGGAAGGTCACTCTCGGCCCGAAATATGGGCATTTCAATACCTTCAACTCTCTCTGGGATGCTGGTAGTCACACCTTCTTCCACGGTCTGAGCGGAAGGGGCCATTGGGGCTAAATGGAAAGAATAAATTAACAAAGGGCCGGTTCGTGGCTAAATAGAGCAGAGCAAAAGGAGTGTACCTATTGGAGAAGACGAATGCTCTTGCGTTGCCTTGAACTCCTCAAAATAAGGAACCACTGGCAATGGGGCGCTAGGTGCTGCCACCACCTGCGTCTCTTGTTTATAAACTTCCGCTCGGGCCTACTTAGCCCGAGAGTAGCCTCTTTCACGTGAGATCTCTCACGTTTCCAAGACCCTCGGGAAGGCAGTGGCATAGTAGTCAGAGTTGCAACCGAGGCTTCGAAGTAATTAGGCTTCTGCACCTTGGAAATTAGCCTCCAGTATTCCAAAGTTATCTTGGAATCTGAAAAATCTATAGAAGAAGTATGGGCACCCAATAATCATTCGGGAAACATGTACATGTGCCGAAAGAAGGAATGAACAAAAGACGAAGAATAAGCAGAGCAGAATAGAACTTGCCTGGTGGGCCGGAATATAACGGAGAGAGAGACCAATAATATAGAGGGGATTTCTTTTGTCTGGATGCACCCTCCCGGACTAACCAGCAAACATCGCCTATAGTGGTGCAACGTTCAGCCAGAAGAGCCAGATCTTCATGGCCATGAGCCGACAGACTATAATACAAACCGAGGTGGTTGATTCCCCATCCGTCGGCATATTTGAAGGTGGTAAACCACGGCCTCTCCAAAATTATCTTGGCCTTGTCAGTTATGGAAAGGCCATGAATGCGCAGCCAAGCAAATAGCCAGGAGGTCTGAGCATATAAAGTTGGGAGTCGGTCCTCCTTCCGTATAAAAGTCCTATAGGGGCACAAACGGTCGGCCTCCGGATGCAACGAAGCAGGAGAGGCAATGGGCTCCTCGACTGGCAATGGAAACTGCTGTAAAGATATCCTCCCGCTGTCAACCCAACATAAGCCTCGGAGGGTCTCTAAGAATTCATCTTTCTTAAGCTCTGGAAGCATAGGCTGTGGTCTGGAAGATTTCTGCTTTACGGATCTCCAGGTGGCTAAATACGCTTGCAACTCAGACTCCTTTCGAGACTTCAATCTTCGCAGATGATAGGGATCAATCTCAAAAATTGGGGAGGGCTGAGAGTTCAGGTACTTACGCTCCACATAATCCTAGCAATGGTTCCGAGAAAGTCTGTAGAAGGTGGTAGGGGCGTTCCAGCACTTAATGTAGTCCAGTGTCACATGGGGAAATCGCCTGGGAGCTGGAACTCTAAAAGAAACCACCTCGCGGCGATGGAAATAGTCCCACTAGGTGCAGGCTTCTTCAATAGCGGCTGATCTTGCCCTCGATCGACTCTCCAATGGAAACTATGCAGAAGAGGGTGGAATTTGTTGGTCATAACCAAAGTTTCTGTCAAATCGGAAAGGGTAGTATGGCTCCAAGTAGGTACTTCCGCCCTTCCTGAAGACTAAAATGCTAGGCCTCATGGATAGTGCCCAGTCTACCAGCTCCGGCTCCAGGGATAGTTTGGTGCAGACTTTGCCCAAAATAGGGTGTATATATTCCTCTACCTCACCAAACTTGCATTCTCTCAAGAAGTTCACTAAGGGGCTGGAAGTGGTAGCCAAACGCCAGAAATATAGGGCTCCAAGAGTGTTCACTGGCACTCTTGTCAGTTGCCCCCTTATAGCAAAAAGCTGGTCTGATGTTTGCTGAGGTTCGGCACCAGCAAACTCCAGCATTCTCAAAAATAGATTTGATGCCTGGAGCGCTTGGGAAGCAAATGCTAGAAATAGAGAGCATACCTAGGCATTAAAGAAATGAAGCGGACCAACAGTCCGCAGATTCCGCGGGAGAAGAGAATGATGAAGATCTCCCAGCATCTTGTAAATCAAACATAACGTGGCAGGACAGAGAGATAATTTCACACCCCACACCATCATGCACGCTGGGTATAGCCTCAGCGTGGATTACTGTCTCATCCCCTTGAGGGAGAGCAAATGTACACAGCCAATAAGTCAGATAGGCTGCGCAGTGCGTGATGGGATCTACTCCCGCCGGGTTAGGGCCGCTTTGCCACCCCTTGAGGAGGGAAGGAGACAAATGGGTCTTTCGGCGAGCCCGCTTCTTCAGCTTACTTGGAGCTGCCCCGACAGAAGGGAAGTCTTTGTACGGCTCCTCGCCTCCAAAGAAGTACTCCAACCATAGTCCCATCCACACCCGCTTCCTCTTCTTGTACGAGCGGGTGTGAGAAGAAGAAGTTTTTGGGACTTCCTGAGTTGACAACCACAATGTCCGATATACCTTCATGAGGTAGCGATATGCGTACCCAAGGTAGTAACGTCCCTCACCATCCGTGTGGTATTTGAGGCAGTCGGGCCAGCACACTTCTTCATATGGTTCACCATTGATGGGGAGACCCGATAGTTGATGCAGACTCCATAAGTCTAAAGAAGTCTCCCCTTCTGCTATGTAAAAGGTGTTGTACTCTGGGCAGAACACCTCCATCATCTCGCAGCATAAACCTTTGGAGATCGGGTACTGAAAGCAAGAGCTTATGATGAGAACGAAATGATGGATTCAGAGGGGGGGTGAATGGATCTCCCCTATAAAATGCCTAATTAAAACCTTATAACTAGAATCCAGATGCGGAATCAAGATAGTTAAGCTCGGCAGAATGTGAAGGTCAATGAAGCACTTGAACAACCAGTTGAATTGCTAAAAGCCAGACTCCTAATCAAGTCAAACCTGTAGACAAAATCAAAGCTAATATGTGTGTGCCTGAAATCTATTCAGTTAGAACTATGGATGGACTGCTCCTAAGCATTCATCTAGCACTGAAGATGCAAGGAAACAAACCACTGCACAATAACTTTTAAGGTGGTTCAGTCCTCTAGACCTACTCCACCCCACACTCAAACTAGAGTGTGGATTCCGCTGCCACACAGCTTGAAAATCGCTGGGCACCACAGCTTGCCTATCATGCAAGAGCAACCAATACCCAAAAATCTCATGCACAGCACGCATGAGTCATCATCGAAATTCTATTCACGAATGCCCATTTCAACCTACAAAATAAGATATCATCATGTTAGATTGTTTAACATGAAAATGCCATTTAGCATAAAACACACAATATATTAGAATCATCAAAATCATTGTCAAGGACAACGAGGGGGCGCACAGGTTCCAACAAGCATCTTGTCTGCTATACCCACGTCAGGCAGAGACCAAGACACTATCAGAACCAGAACAATAACCAAGTCGTGAGATACTAGACAGGGGAACGCCCATCGGTGTCAGTCCAAAGCCCCTGACCACGTGTATGCACACTGGCTTTTGCCTAAGCCAGGCCTCTAGCTAGTTTTCTCCCCCCGTAGGATGCAACGGTAATCGTGGGAGCCGACGAAAACTAGCTTAAAAACTGTGAACCAGAAGTGCGCCGCTGTAAAAGTCGTCACGTTGAAGCGTGCCGTAAGGCTACGATTAGTGAAGGCTCACAAGTCACGGACTCCAAAATGCAACTGCCGAAGTACCTACAGGCAAGAGTGCCCTGTAACACATACTTCGAAGCACCAAAGGTAGCACAGGAGACTACCAATAGACTCAGGACAAGGAAACTAGACTTGCAACTACAATGGTCCCTGAGTCCTACCAATCTGAGTCAGGATCGTCGCACATAGCGGGACAAGCCGCCAATTTGTCTAATCCTAAGTCAGAGAAAATGACGCTCCAAGAAAATGACACACGGAGACCTGAGGGGACACTGAGAACCCACAACACACCTGGACATGCAAGCCGAGGTAAAATAATACCTCGAGACATCCAGAAACACGGTCTTGAATTGGACAAAGCCATCGAGACACAACAAGGCTACCTGCCAACTGCTGGGTAACCCCGAGTTGACTGTAACCTAACAATGACGACACATACAGACACACACACACTACATGCACAAACATTCCTGGCCATCCCATCATAGTCACTACCCTCATAGGATGTCAACAGACACCCACCGGTCATGGGAAAACCACGAGATCAAGGCAAGACAAGCAGAAACCAAAGCGGTGGACAACGACAACACTCTAGACAAAGCGAACCATCACTCAACCGCTAGGCAAACCCGACAGTCAAGGCACAGCCACTACACAACTAGAGACAAGGACACTGGCAGTTCCAGATTGAGTCGTTAGGGTTCTGTCGTAGTCAAGGAAAAGACCATTCCCAGTCACCTAAATCAACCGATCCAGACAACCACTAACACACAGACATTGCCCTAGAACACGACCTAAGAGTAACCAACAATAGGACTATAACGCACCAGCATAGGGGCGTTACCTGCTATAACGGACCATAGAAGGGGCTTTATGGCAGACAGACCCAAAACTTCAATACAGACAATATAATGCACCAAGATAGGGGCACTATATCAGTGTAACGCACCAGGACGGGCACGTTATGGCCAACAGACCAAAACGCAAACCAAGGGGAATATAACGGACCTCCATAGGCACGTTATACAAGCTTAACGCACCACAATAGGCACGTTAAAGCCAACAGACCCAAAACACTGATACAGACAAAAGCATATAATGGACCACAATGAGTCCGTCATAGCCACATGATGCACATGGTTAGGCGCGTTATATCAACTATCATACCCAGTCAACCATCGGTCAAAACACACCATAATGGACCTACACCGGGGCAATATATGATCATAACACACAAGGAGGCGTCTGTTATGCCTAACCAATTGACACGGTCTTCGAGGAAGAATAGTTGTCGAGGATCTGATAATAGTAGCGGGCCTCGAAAATGACCCAAATATAACGCGCCTAGATAGGGGCGTTATATCCAAATAACAGACCAGGCTTGATCCGTTATGCTCCATAACCTCGAAAGATGAAAAATCACGAACCATGACGGTCTATCGTGGAACCGTTATAGCCTATAACAGCCTCTAGTGGGACTGCTAAATCAATCCGACGGTTAAAATAGTAGAACGGTCGAATCGGCTCGTTGCACGCCCCATGCACGCCGTAGCGCAAGGGAAATACATCCAATCGATAGGAAATGATCCCTGGAGGTCAAAAACATCACATGCATCCATCGAAACGCATTAAAACGCGAGATTGGGGCGATTTCAACGAATCAGCCCAAAACGAGTGACCGAAATTCTCGGACTCCTACCGGCCACAAATGGCAACCGATCGACACGAAATTGGTGGGGTTGGGATCCTGACATCCCAGCGGTCAATTTGATGCTAATTTTACTATGAATGGTTGCTATTTTTCGGTGAACCCTACAAACCCGACTAGCCAAACCCTTTGGGAGACCCTCTGGCCTTGCTGGCCCTCTACCAGCAAGGGACTAGCCCTCACATCCTCCACTCGACATCGCCGAGTTACCCACGGGTTTGGGTGAGTGCCGGGTGAGTTGGACGTCGATATCGGCCCGTTCGATTTGCGATTGTGCTTGATTGCTTAGGCCCGAGGTCGTGTCACATCAAAAATTGTGTCAGAAATGCCAGGAGCATGCTACAATACCCAGGAGGCCGCCCGTGCCACTACACCCTACAATACCCAGTTGGCTATTTGCCCAATGGGGAATAGACATTGTGGGTCCATTGCCCGCCTCATCCACAAGTTGCAAGTACATCTTGGCTGCGACTCATTATTTCTCCCGTTGGGCAGAAGCTGTCGCCCTAAGGGAGGTCACCGGGGAGATCATGGCCAGATTTGTTCACCACAACATCATATTCCAATTCGGCACCCCCGATCAAATTATCTCAGACAATGCAAGCCACTTCCGCAACCAGAAGGTCTACTGGCTGGCACAATAATACAAGATTGACTGGAGGACATCAACTCCCTATAACCCGGAGGCCAATGGCCTAGCTGAAGCCTTTAACAAAACTCTTTGCACTCTTTTGGCCAAGATTTTTAGCTCTAGCAAGAAGGACTAGGAAGAAAAGATGTACGAGGTGCTATGAGCGTATAGAACAATATACAAGACCCCAACGGGCTGTTCACATTTCTCCCTAGTGTACAGCTCAGAAGCAATTGTCCCCATCGAGATGGAGATACCTTCCCTCAGGGTCGCCATCTAGCATGAGCTAGTCCGTGAGGGACAGATAAATGTCGAGCGAAGACTCGAAGAACTCTCCCGTCTGGAAGGGAAGCGGCTTCAGGCCCAACAGAATATTCAGGTCTATCAGGCCCGGATAGCGCGTGCCTTCGGCAAGCTCGTCAAGGAACATGAATTCAAGAAAGGTAACCTCGTCATGGTCAAGAGAAGAGACGTCATGGCTGCCAACCCCAGGGACAAGATGAATGAAAATTGGCTCGGACCCTACGTAGTCCAGAAAGTCTACGAGGGCGGAGCCTATGTGATTGTCAACCACCACGGGGAGGTTCAGTTCCCGCCTCTTAATGGAAGACACTTGAGGTTGTATTATACCCCAGTGCCCTCATTCAATGAATAAAATCATTCTCCACCTTGTTTTGGGGTGGATTTCCACGATTGTTGTCCGGACAACTTGATCACTTGACGCGGGACGAACCCGGTCGAGACACGGGACCCTAAGCTAGCAATCAACGAGCGCAAGTCGTCTAAGTGACAAGGCAAACACACACGTGAGTCGCGGGCTCCACAGGACTCGAAGTGATGGCTCGACGAGCTGTGGCTCGTGAGGAAGCCGGACACGGCCCGAGCAGCGAGGAGAGTGGTAGCTAACCACCCCGGGGAACAAGTCGCGGGCGCCAGTTTCAATCGGGTGGACCGATACCGAGGGGATCGGTTCTGATGTGCACTCACTCACCGGTAGTAAGAACTCACGAATAGTGAAATTATAGACCGGGCACTCCTCACACCTGCGCTACAGTTGGAGCTAATACTAGACAAGCAAAGTGGAGAGGTAGCCGCACGTACCTAGCCCGTTCGAAAGATCAGCTTCGGTCGAAGACGAGGGTGTGCCGGGGAGAGTGCGCACCCAGCGGACACGCTGCATCGAGAAAGCTTGGCGACGATCCCTGCTAGTACATTGACTACACTCCAGGTAGGGAGGGGTTCACGGGGAGGGGAAAACAATTACATGCACTACCCTCGCGCAGGAGGGGGGATCGCAGGGTGGGGAAACGAGTGGTCGACTGTACGCCAAGCTCGGGCATCCGATCGAGGTGCAGCCAACTCTTGGACGAAGCCCGAGGGATGTTGAAGGACACCTGAAGGTCTGGCGCCGAGCTGATGTCACTGGATGGAGATGGCGGCCGCAGCTGTGGGCCTGTGCAGTTCTGTCGCACAGGACTAGTTGGCGCGATCGTGGTGCGTCAGACGGTACGGGCTCTGTAGACCTCCAAACATGACGGGACCAAGTCATGGATGTTGCGAACAGGGAGATCTACAAACCCTCAGAAGATGGTGACTGTTTGATCACCTGGCTACATGTGGTCGTAGGAATGGCCAACGTCAGGTTCCTGGGTGAACAGCAGGATAGGACACTGATGGTCGTAGTGGAACTTCCAGAGTCGATGTTGGAACGAGACGAAACCACTGGCGTTGGTTTCATATCGTCGAAAGCTGCAACTTTTCTGAAGATTGAATGACCTGAAACAGAGAGGAGGAGGGGGTGTCAGGGCCGACTTGGCAGACCTCCTATCTTCTTCCTGAATGTGCCCCGACCCAAGGGCCGCTCATTCAAGGTTCGCTAGTGGACCTCTTTTACCCCTCCGACGAGGAAACTTCTGTACCACCTCCTGTACCAACTTTTTTCCTTTCCCCCTCCTTTCCTTTAGAGTCTAGCAATTGTGCTACCTGTTCTTCCTGTCTTTTAGTGTTAAGAGTCCAGGGGTAGTTACTAAGAACGCCAAGGGTAAGCGGATTCCTCGTAGGTTCTTAAGAGAGTTAGCTAGGAGATGCCAGGCATGTTTAGCCATCCCCCAGTTCATAGAAGAGCCGATAACCCAGCCGAATGTAGACTGTGAGGATGAGTGTGTTTTGGATGAAGGGTTTGGCAGCTACAAGATTATGAATGATGAAGACCCTATTGAAGAGGGGGATGAAGAATATAAAGAATATGAGGACGAGGCTGACACTTTTGCTAGCGGCGTGAGAAGATTTGGCGAACCGTCAGCCTCAGTAGAAGAGGCAACCAAAGAAATCAATCTCGGCACTGAGGAAAACCCTAGGATTCTCCTCATAAGTAAAAATTTGCCGTCTCCTGAAGAAGAGGCGCTCATTCAAGTTCTTCAATAATACAAGGACACTTTTGCATGGAGTTATGAATGTTGGGTGCAGATATTGAGATGAAAGTAGATCCAGAGAGGGGTGAATGGATCTCTTAAAATCTTTGGTGCAATTTTAAAGTGAATGAAATTACAATGGCTGGTTTGATAGATAAACGCACGAACAGCTAAGATGCGTGCCTTCATTAACTATTCTAGATGAACATCAGTGATCACACTCTGACGAACAGCCAAACACACAACACAGAAGGCAACCAATCACACCAGTGGACACAGAAGGTTTTTAGGTGGTTCGGTCCTCCAGACCTACATCCACCCCACACTCAAATCAGAGTGTGGCTTACTGCTGTGCTTCACAGCTTGCATCCGCTGAGCATTACAGCTTGGCTTACAACCGCTGATTCATAGCTTTGACCGCTGGGCATTACAGCTTATTCCTACCACTGACAAACAGCTTGGACCGCTGGGCAGTACAGCTTAGCAGACCAGAGGAACCGATCCTCTGCAACCGCTGAGCGACACAACTTGCTCTGCTGACTAACAGCTTGAAAAGAAATCAAAAATGGGAAAGAACAAAGGTGATGAAAATACAGCTACGGAAAGCTGGAAATGAAGCACAGTAAAATGTAGCTCGCTTAGGAGCAATGTAGCTTAGATCTGATCCAGTGGCTACCAATCTTCCTTCTCCTTCTTCCTCTTCTACCTTCAGTAACTCTCGTTTTCACACTGACTCCACCTCTTCTCACGAGCTCTCTGGATCTCTTTGATCCTCTCTCTTAGCTCTTTTCAATCAACCATCATCAATATTCACTCTTTTTTAATCCTGGTGAATTTATAGACAGTAGATACAAGGGTGTGTGCAAGCAACAATTCCCACCCAACTTTTCATCCAAATCTGATCCCTACTTGACACGTGTCAGTATCTGAGCTTGATGGCTTCTACGTGTCACGAGCATGACTCATCCTTCATTCTTGGATCACGTGCTTTCCATGAATTTCACGAACCATTCCCTTGTCAACAATTCAGATGCTTAGTCAACTTAAGGCAATTAGACAAGGGTAGAAAGTATGCGCAAAGTTGATCAGCATTAGAACATAAATGCACAGACTCAATAGAGTGTGTTAGCAAACATGCATGGACTCAAAATTGTTCATATGGCAGATTAGGTTAGACATAAAGCAATGCACAGACTTCGTGTGTGCATGATGGAAAAATGTGCACGGACCTTATAAATGCCAGGAGCACGGTTTGTACGTGCCCTATATGAGTAGCAATAGAACATGCACGGACCTTTAGTGTCTATACTAGAGATGTGTAAGGACCTTCCATGTGCACAAGATAAATTTGCACAGACTTAGTTCAAAGAACATGCACGGACTTCATATGCAATAGACCAATCATGCAAGGACTTAGCAAGGCAGACGGTAATTCTTGCACAGACTTTAAAACACGTTCAGCAAGGTATGCATGGACCTTTAGTGTGCACAAAGAAGTATGCACGGACCTTATATTGCATTGCGAAGGATTTGCACGGACTCAGAGTATGCATAAATAGGACTCATAAGACTTTGCACGGACTTGAACATTGCACGAACCTTGGTTCAGTGCAAAGGCAAAAGATGCACGGACTTGAAGTTGCGAGGAGCAAAAACATGCAACGACTTGTGTTTTTCAACATGACCAACACATGCACGGACTTATGTTTTCAACAAAACTAAAACATACACGGAGGCAAACCTTATGCACTGACCTGCTACAGTGAAATGTATAGACTTTAGATCAGTCTAATACAAAAGTGCATCGACTTCAGTTACTTATATGAACATGCACAAGAACTTGCACCGACTTCATGCAATATGTACTGACTTATATGAACACGCACAGGAACTTGCACCGAGGCAAAACGTGCAGCAAACAAAGCAATGCACCGAGTATGGTTTGGCTTTGGCCAGGAGATTGGAAAAGTTGCACCGACCTTATGCAGCCTGATGTAAAGTTTGCACTGGCCTTGAATAGTGATATGCACAGACTTTACCTGCGTGCATCAACAAGGGTTGCACCGACCTTATGTACGTCTTAGACACAATATGCATAGACTTGTTATGTAACGCAAGACAAAACTTGCACCGACGCAGTTATGCACTAAGGCAAGGAGTGCACCGACGTTAATCATGCGTCAGAGTCACTTGCACTGACCTTGTATGAACTAAGTATGCACGGACTTTAGCATGTGCAAGAACATTTCCTGCACCAAGATGAATAGCTAATTGCACTAACCTTGAAATACATATGCACTGACCTGATGTGAGCAGCAGTTGATCAAGACATGCACAAACCTTGGTGTTCAAACATGCAACACACATATGCACCGACTTTGGTCGTGCACAGACCTCCGAATGGACAACGAGCGAGGAATGCACCGACCTAACTAAATGCATAGATCCAAACATGCACTGAGATGCAAAGTCTATGCAATGCATGCGACGCTAGCGACCCAATGCCATGCATGAGATGAAAATAAAAATATGTATGAGATGAAAATAAAACTATGTATGTGACATAAGGCATGAGACATAATGACTCAAAGATAATAAACTATATTGTACTGACATCATTAAAACACAAGATGCAACACCACCTACCTTGTCCAGATGGATGTGCCATCCGCCGACCCCATGTAGTCAGCCACCCCCTCTTGACCGAGCTACCATCATCCATCCGTGTGCCACCTAATGGGCCAGTGCAGCCGGTCATCCCGGTCCCACCAGTCATCCCAGCTCTGGTAGCTACCCCTACCTTGCTCATCATTCAGGAGCCCGTCGACGACCCCGTGCTGTCGCCCATCCTAGCTTCCCTTGACGGCCCTGACCAGCCGGCCACCTCTCTTTTGCTAGACACTCCCGAGCAGCAGTCAGTCGTCCCTCTTTTGCCCATCTCTCCTACGGTAGCGCAGCCGCTTGTGACTATCATACTGCTATCGACGCCCTATGTTGACGTAGTGTGGTCTAATTTCTGCCACACATACGAGAGACAGTGTTCAGACTTCCCTTTTTTCGTGCTCCACAACAGACGTCCGGGTTACCTTCCCGTCACCCGCCTCCTGATCCTCCCGCACTTTCGTACCCGAAGATGACTCTTCTCGAACCGGAGATGGTTGACGAGGGTTGAGACTCACAACATTAAGTTGTGGTTCAGCCTATCTTTACACATGGTGTATGCAAATGGTGTCCATCATTCTTACCAAGTCTTCCTTAGTGCATCTGTTATGTTCGTCGTCAGTCATAGGAAGTCGTTAGGCTTTGTCTCTCCGCCTGTCCACATTCCAAGAGTCCATGCGTCTATCCAGTCTCTTGTGTCTGAGTCAGCTGAGTCCTTTGCTGAGCATATTAGTTAGTTGCATGAGTGTATACGTCGTCACATAGAGGCCAGCAACGCACATTATAAGGAGTTAGCTGACGCGCACTGGCATGCCCATGAGTTCTGAGAGGGAGAGTACGTCATGATTAGGGTTAGACCTGAATGATTTTCCTCAGGGATCGTGAAGAAACTCTGGGCCCGCGGTGTCAGTCCCTTCCCAGTCGAGAAGCGAGTGGGGTCTAATGCGTACATTATTGAACTACCAGACGACTATCGTATCTATTTGACATTCAATGTTTTAGATCTGGTGGCCTGTAGGGAACCCGCGGTGATCCCTAGGGAATCTTTTGCGCCTTCTCCTCCTGTTGTGAGTGACACACCACTAGCGACACCACCTCTTCCAACCCCATTATAGCAACACAAGCATTTAGATTGCATACTGGATGAGTAGGTGACCACCACTAGGAACAGAGCCTACAAACACTTCTTAGTGCGTTGGAGGGGACGCCCCGCGACAGACGACACTTGCATCATGCACAGAGAGCTCGAGTGACTCCATCCGGACTTACTAGAGCGCTATCTCAACGATCGGGACCCTTACTCGACGGGCTCGAGTTCCTCCCACCCGGTGAGGATTGGTGAGGACACACGCCATAGCACACACCGAGATACGAGGAACACACAGGAGTCCCTATGGCACAAGGAGGACAAGGGTGCATTTGGACCCGATGACGCACTGTGCGGCCTATCTGACATACTGGCTGTGCTCCTTCGCCATGCCGTATGGGGACGAGACCGTGATTCGTCCGGATGCCATTTACCCCGCATGCCAGATGGCGTGGGGGGTCAAGCTGTCTCTGTGCCCAGCCGCCCTTTGCCTGATCTACAAGGCCCTGGGAGACGTCAGCGTGCACCAGTTCCCGAGGCAGGCCCGCTACGTGTGCCCCCTGCACTTCTTCAACGCCTGGGTCTGCTCTCTATTTCCAGAGTTTGCACCCCGGGCCATCCAGGACTGGGGTCTGATGCCGAAGATGTTGGAGTTTGCCAGCGCGGGGGCGGGCGTCACCTCGAAGCAGCTTTACGACATCCGGGGTCGACTGATCGCAATACCGCAGGATGCCGCTGGGACGATCTACTTCTAGAGTCTGGCAGCGCACTCGAGTCCCTTAGTGAACAACAAAAGGGAGTGCCGGGATGACCAGGTCAAGAAGTACGTGCATCCCATCAGCTAGGCGAACGTCACCCGGCCACTGCTAGAGCCCGAGCTCAGAGACTGGGCATTGTCTATCCGTCCCAGTGTGCTGCCATTCCAGAAGGGGGATGTTCTGCTGCTAGAATCGTACTACCCCTTTTGGTTTGGCTGTAATTTCAGGTACGACCAGAACATCCCAACGCATGGCGCCCAGTTCGGCCTCGCCTCCCAGAGTTTGCGAGGAGCCCCGGTTGTCGAGTAGTCAAAGGTTTGGTGGGACTTCTTCCATCGGGCCGACACCGCCAGCTTTAGGGTGCCGGCGCCTGGTCGCATTCCGCGGGTTACGCTGGAGTACGTGAAGTGGTGGAACGCACGGACAGCGTTCTATCGGGCTCGCCAGACCGACTGTTGGGATGGGACAGAGCGGAAATTCTTGAGCCGGCAGCCCGTGCCCGTCATTGACATCAAGCCGGAGCACCTCCTACGCCTATGGCACGGCAAAAGCAAGGACGTGGCCGACTACATGGTTACCCGCAAGGCAGCTAGGGAGAGCAGATCGGCACCGCAGGTCAAGTTGCCTCCTATGGCGTAGGACGAGTTCAAGAAGACTTTGCACGAGCTTTGTCGCATTGGCTCCGACCGCCTGGACTTAATCAATTATCCAATACCGGCGGAGGAGGAGGGCACCCTTGCAACAAGCTGGCGGACTGAAAAAGATATACTCTGCCCCTACCGCACCTTCATGAGAAGAGGCGAACGGAAGCCTCAGAATTATGTAGACACTAATTGGCTGTACGTCCTTTTGCGGGTGCATGGGCTGACGATCGAATCTCGTTCAGCAGCTATCTTGGGGCAGCAGCTGCATGTGGCCTACCACTACGCCGAAGGGTGGGGGATGGACCACTTTAACTTGTATTGCCATCTCGCGGCCAAGAAGCATGCTGATTTGGCCGCTCTGGCCGATAGATGTCAGAAGATCGGTGATGTATGCTGGCTGGTCAGGGAGGCAGCCCGTCGGGACTAGGTGCCCTCCCTGACCTATTGGCCAGTGTCTCTTCACCTCTACACCGGCCCGCATGGTATGTTCTAACACGCAAACGCATCGTATTTCCCTTTCGCTGCCATTGGTTTCTATCAAGTGTCTAGCATCAACTAACCCCTGGCCTCTTCTTGTTTTCTCTTCATTGCAGACCACCCGGATAGCACCCAGATGGCTACCTATCGGAACCTCCTCCGGCAAGCTGAGAAGCCAGGGTATTTCGAGGCGGCGCCGGCGGCTCCGACCACCACTCCCCTGCCTCCCCCTGCCAAGAGATCCCGGGCACGATCACCGGTGAAATGGGCAATAGGTGAGGTGAAGGCGGTCGGACGGTGGGAAACAAAGCGTCGGAAGATGGAGGCTGCCCAATCTTCGAGGACCATCCCTGCGCCGCCTCCGATCCCGTCATTCGAGAAGTTCGAGGTGGGCCAGGCTGAGCCGAGCAGACTGACCGGTAAGATTTCCTTCGGCACCCCTGCCCCTGAAGGGGGCTTGTCTCCATTTTTGGCTTGGGATGCTCACACCCGGATACCTTCCATGTTCATCAGTTAGAGAGGAGTCTCTGCCTTCGCCGGTCCATGCTGTGGGCGAACCCTGGGTTGGGTCCGAGCCGCCGTCGACCCCCGTTCGCTCGCTCGGAGATGCTGGGGAGCTTCCGATGACGTCACCGGTGGAGAAGGCACTCGCCGCTGCGAGGGTGACGACCGAGCAGGAGGTGGAGCAGAGGAAAGCGGAGGTGTCCCGGATGACTTTGACCTCTCCTCCTCTGCCGATCCCCTCCTTTGTCAAATTTGCCTCACCCCGGGCCGAGCCGAGACACCCCGATTCTCAGACGAGGGCGTGTTCCTTCACACTCCAGCGTCTGGGTGGCGATCACGGTCAGTGTTTTCTTTCCCATCTCATTCATTTGCAGTCTTTTCTTCTCTCGTATTAACGTCATAAGCAGGTGGATCAAGGAAGGAGAGACAAAAGAGAGGTAAAAAGAAAAGAGAAGGGGTTGAAGGAGGCATTTTCCTGCCCACAGTTGGCAAAGGGATAATGCAAGCGCGAAAGGAGAGCTTTAGCCAGTTCGGGCGTAAGGCCCGTAACGACAATATTGTTGAAGGATTGGCTAGGATGTGAGGTCTTTTGCCGAAAAAGATTTATTTGTTAGCAAGAAGGTAATGCTAACGCAAAGGATAAATTTCCATCGATTCAGACATAAGGTCCATCGGGGATGCCGCATAATAGTCAGCTAGGACAAGAAGTCTTGCGCCGAAAAGGGGTTTATTCGTTAGCACGGAAGTAATGCTAACGAAAAGGGTGGATTTTATGTCGACTCGGACGTAAGGTCCACAATGGCAGTACTGATATGACAGCCGGCTAGGACACGACGTCTTGCGCCGAAAAGGAGTTTATTCATTAGCTAGGAGGTAATGCTAATGCAAAGGGTGGATTTTATGTCGATTCGGACGTAAGGTCCGTAATGGTAATGCCGTTTGTATGATTATATATATTTTAGTGCTCGGTCAGGGCGGAGTGCCACTAGACCAAGACGAGTAGAGCTCGGCCAGGGCGGAGTGCCACTAGGCCAAGGTAGGTAGAGCTTGGCTAGGGCTGAGTGCCACTAGACCAAGGTGAGTAGAGCTCGACCAGGGCAAAATGCCACTAGGCCAAGGTGAGTATAGCTCGGCTAGGGCGGAGTGCCACTAGGCCAAGGTGAGTAGAGCTCGGCTAGGGCGGAATGTCACTAGACCAAGGTAGGTAGAGCTCGGCTAGGGTGGAATGCTACTAGGCCAAGGTGAATCGAGCTCGGCCAGGGCGGAATGCCACTAGACCAAGGTAGGTAGAGCTCGGCTAGGGTGGAATGCCACTAAGCCAAGGTGAATTGAGCTCGGTCAGGGCGGAATGCCACTAGGCCAAGGTGGGTAGAGCTCGACCGGGACAGAATGTCACTAGACCAAGGTGAATAGAGCTCGTCTAGGGCGGAATGCCACTAGGCCAAGGTGAATAGAGCTCGGCCAGGGTGGAATGCCACTAGACCAAGGTGAATAGAGCTCGGCTAGGGCAGAATGCCACTAGACCAAAGTAGGTAGAGCTCGGCTAGAGCAGAATGCCACTAGGCCAAGGTGAATCGAGCTCGACCAGGGCAGAATGCCACTAGGCCAAGGTGGGTAGAGCTCGGCCGGGGTGGAATGCCACTAGAACAAGGTGAATAGAGCTCGGCCAGGGTGGAATGCCACTAGGCCAAGGTGAATAGAGCTCGGCTAGGGCAGAATGCCACTAGGCCAAGGTGAATCGAGCTCGGCTAGGGCAGAATGTCACTAGGCCAAGGTGGGTATAGCTCGGCCAGGGCGGAATGCCACTCGACCAAGGTGAATAGAGCTCGGCCAGGGCGGAATGCCACTAGGCCAAGGTGGGTAGAGCTCGGCCAGGGCGGAATGTCACTAGACCAAGGTGAATAGAGCTCGGCTAGGGCTGAATGCCACTAGGCCAAGGTGAATAGAGCTCGGCCAGGGCGGAATGCCACTAGACCAAGGTGAATAGAGCTCGGCTAGGGTGAAATGCCACTAGGCCAAGGTGAATCGAGCTCGGTCAGGGCAGAATGCCACTAGGCCAAGGTGGGTAGAGCTCGGCCAGGGTGGAATGCCACTAGACCAAGGTGAATAGAGCTCGGCCAGGGCGGAATGCCATTAGGCCAAGGTGAATAGAGCTCGGCCAGTGTGGAGTGCCACTAGGCCAAGGTGAGTTTTGGACATTCCGGGGATGCCGGCTGAGCTGTACGGTACAGCTTCATATGTTTTTCATTAAGGGGAGAGAACTGGATGACTCCTTTGTGATCTACAAGGACGTAGGCACCCCCTTCATATACTCGGCAGACGACATATGGTCCGACCCAGTTTTCAACCAACTTCTATTTGGGGTTGGAGGCCATCACTTCTTTTCTTTTGACCATTATCAGGTCTCCTTTCTTGAATTCTCGTCCCTTGACTAGCTTGTCGAAAGCACGGGCCATGCGAGCTTGGTAGAGTTGGATATTTTGTTGCGCGCAAAGATGCTTTCCTTCGAGCTCAGTGAGCTCTTCCCATCTTCTTTTTATATTAGTTTGTTCATCGCTAGCCAACCCATGCTGGATGGCGACTCGCAGCGAAGGGACTTCCAATTCAATTGGCACCACAGCGGCTCTATGATTCTCCTGGAGTGTTGGATGGGAGTTAGGTTGAAAT
Organism: Amorphophallus titanum; assembly: GCA_024336825.1. NCBI lineage: Eukaryota > Viridiplantae > Streptophyta > Magnoliopsida > Alismatales > Araceae > Amorphophallus > Amorphophallus titanum. The sequence goes on along the minus strand of JANBPO010000573.1, from coordinate 336,613 downwards.
TCACCCCTAGGGAGGATGTTGACACAGCTAGCCGGATCTACGGGAGCCATCCCCTTTTCTTCATTGGAGGCGCCTTCAGGTTCCCCTCACAGGTGGAGTGTAGGACGTCGGACATGAAGACCAGGGACGAGTGACGTCAGTACCTCGGCAGACTGCCCTTGGAGCGGTTCATGATGCATCCCAGCTTCCTTGTTGACACCGAGATCAGGCTGCCTAGGGGATGGGGCTTGGACTTACGGCTTGTGAGCGATGCAGTGCTGGCGATGTACAACCCGCACCGATGTTACTTGCATGTCAGGATGCCCAGGACTACTCTACCGCCCCTATCCCACCTTCCCGTGCTGCAGGCGAGGAGGATCGGCACCGAGGAGGACGAGTAGATGGTCCGGAGCGCCCTGATCATGTGGGGGATCAGTCGGGTGCAGACTTTACCCGTGGTCATTTCAGATAGGGTGGATAGGATGTGTACTTAGATTGACGGACTCTTGCCCAAGCCTAGGGAGGTCGTAGCCAGTAGTCTCAACTCGGTGCCACCCCAAGGACCTCTTCCCTCAGGGAGGACATTCCTTCCCCACCCATGAGAGCTCCTTTGCCACCACCCTCACCTTCTGATTTTTATTCGGAGCCACCTCAGCTAGAGCTGCCCGTACTTCTAACGGGGAAACTACTCATAGACGAGCCACTTCTTAGCTGGCTTAAGAAAGGCTTGGTCCCCAGAACTCCTTGCTATCCATCCATGGACCTCACACTACAAGTAGTGACCGCCCACTCGTTCCACACAACCTTCCAATCTTTTTACCTTATTGATACATTGGAAGACCTTATTAAGCGGTTAAACCGGCAGTTGATGTGGACGTACATGTTGGCCCCAAGCTTTGACCAACCAAATAGTCGTAGCTTCATACATCTAGCATTGGGGTCCATTAACTCTGTATGCACCATGGGTCGTGTCACCACGGAGATCCTTTTGCTCCTCCCCATTCCTGATGAGACTTACTCCATTCCATTTGTCCCGAGGGAGGACCCTAATCTTCTACATGAGATCCCTGTCCCATCGGCCCTACTGAATGAAGGTGACCATTTACACCTTCATGAATTTCAAGCATGGGACTGTGCCATGAGAGCACCGATCTCAAGGGGTCACACATTCTTTGATCCATTCAACCCATTCACTAGTGAACCTCTTGACCCACCATATTCACTCCACTTCCTCCAAGAAGTTCACTATCACACCGCTACCCCACGGGCCAGTCAACCTACATGTAGCGATGAGCTCGTCCTTTGGCAAGAGATACATACATATAGGGGTAATGACAACGATGATTTTGGCTCTCCTGGCCATCCCACACCAAAGTCCAATAGGAATTTAGTGCATGATTGGTTCATATTAGGATGCCTAGGATTCCATGACTCCGCCAACCACTAGTTACGTCAAGTGTATGCTAGTCACACATTCGGATGTCTTGGTCCACCATTCCATGGGTCTGCAGAGCATTAGGTCTGACTAGGATATAGAGTGTACTTTTTTGCCTTATTTGTATAGTTTGTTCCAAGTCTACATATGTCAAGTCGAGTCGGTCTCATGCAAGCTCATGGTGCCCATCCTTTTCGAGTATTGAGGTGAGTCGGATCTAACGCGCATGTTGTGGACTTGCCTGAGGATTGAGGGATCAGCTCCTCCTTCAGTGCATCAGGTCTGGTCACCTACAGGGACCCAGCGGTGATTCCTAGTGAGTCTTTGAGCCGTCGCCTCCCCTTTATGAGTGACCCCACCCCTGAGTGTCCACCACTAGCCTCATTCCCATAACAGCGTGAGCATAAAACATATACGGGATGAGCAGGTGACGATTACTAGGAGTGGAGCATACCCGCGCTACCTGGTACGGTGGAGAGCACGCACCTAGGCAGAGCTACGGAGGATGGATCGAGATCCGTAGGAGCGAGCAGCCGCACCCCTTACTCGACGAGGTCGAGTTCTTCCCACTTGGGGATAACTGATGGGAATCAACACCATGCACTAATATTTTTTTTAGTTTACATATGTGTCCTTTTGTTTACATTTATATCTTTGGATTAATTGGGTTTGTAATTGTATGGCAATTATAAGCCAGTGTGTTAGTCCTTAGAAATTATTGGGTTTCTTTGTAAAAGGTGACGTAGGCCCGGCAGGACCTCCACCCTCTCTCCCATTAGTCCACCTAGGTTCTAGGGCCCACAGGGACTGGTCTTTGGTCCATGGAAAAAGGTTGACCAAGAAGAAAGATGCAATTTCTCTTCCCCTTCTCGTCTCAGAAAAAATATGAGAGAGAAGAATAGAGAGAGAAAAGATAGTTTGAGAGAGAGAAGAATGACGTGGGAGGGGTTACTTATATATATATATATGCTCACAGTGCAACAACCGAACAGAGAGAGAGTGAGAGAGAACGGAATAGAGAGAGAGAGAGAGAGAGAGAGAGAGAGAGAGCAGCACGGGAGGAAAGCAGGCGCGGTGGGATGAGGCGATCACGGTGCTGGGGAGGTGGCGGTTGCGGTGCGCTCGGACGCGGAGGCGGAGCTGCTGGCCTTTGCGTGCTCGGAACGGTGGCGGTGTCGAGTCCGTGGTGGCGATGAGCCTGCTCGGTGATGGGAGGCCATGCTCGGCCTGCTTAGAGGGGACTAGAGGCACTCGCCCATGCATGCTCGGTAGCTTCGACGTGCTCGGAGGGACCACCGATGGTGGCACAGGCTGCACGCATGGGCACGCGGATGCAGAGGGGAGACTTGGCAGAGCTCCGGTGAGGCAGGACTCCACCGTGATCATCGGCGACGTGCTCGCCTGACGTGGGTAGCGGTGGAAGGTGGCCTACGTGCAGGCCGTCGACGTTGGTTGCGGCATGGCCATCCTTGCAGCGGCGGGTGTGAAGGCTGCTAGCGATGCCGGGGGTTGCACTGGTTGTGGACTTGGCTCTGTTCGTGGGTGGGCCTTACCCAGGATGAGACAATCATTTTGCGACGGGCTTGGGGTGGCATAGTTTGCTGGTCGTGGAGGAGCGGGCCTGTTCACTGATGAGCAGGTGCGACTACTAGCGCCCAAGGCTTGGCCCACCTGTACGCTGTGGCTAGACTTCCATGTTAGTCTATGCGAACACAGCAGTGACGGAGGCCGCACGCGGGAGGAGCAGCTGGGAGGGTTGCTACTGGTTGACTCCACAGAGCTGCAGAGTGGCGGTGAGAGGCGGTGCTGGGCGTGACTGGATGCAGGATGGCTTGATGGCGCAGGGTGAATGGAGCAGGGAGAGAGGGGAGGAGCAACCGACCTGTGGCAGAGAGGGTGGTGTGGGGTGGCATGCAGGGGGAGGGAAGACAGCGAGCAGGCTACTATCGATGCAGGTATGTCAAAGGGGTCGCAGACGGGAGGGACAGGCTGAGCGGCGACAGTGTAGGTGGACGGTGGCAGCGGCGACGTTGCAAGCTGTGGAGAGGGGCGGTGGCATGGGAGGGGCGAAGAGAGGGTGAGTTGAACACGGGAAGGGGTGTAAGGGGACGCCGGACGAGGTGTGTGCATGGAAAGTGTGAGAGTGGATGGGCGGTGGCAGTGGGCTTAGGACGATGGTGAGGCCATGTGCATGGCGATGGGGGTTGGGTTCTCAGATGAGCAGGAAGAGAGGAGTGGGGGAGTGAGAAGAGGGGCGCTTGGATGCTTGCAAAGGGGAGAGGGTCGAGGCAAGGAGAGAGAAATGGAGCTCTGTTCTAAACAAAGCAACCGGGTGCAGAAAATAGAGAGAGGAAGAGAATGAGAGGGAGTGCAGAGGAGGGGAGATGGGGGAAGGGAGAGGGAAGAACGGAGAAGCCAGAGGTTTAGAGAGAGAGAGGGTTGTGAAGGGGGGCAGGAAAATCAGAGGCCAGTGGAAGAACGTGAGGGGAGCAAAGGGATGGGGAGGGGAAAGAAGAGTTCGATGGTGGTGAAGAGGCAGGGAGTTTAACAGGTAGCGGAGAGACAAGGAACCCACATGCATGGCCGTGGGCTCCGCGGTGACTTCGCATGGGAGTACAGGGGGGTGAGAGAAGATGAGGGGGGTAGAGAGAGAGACGTCAGAGGGGAGAGGGAGTGCCACCTGGGGAAGGTGAAGTGGGGAAGGGAGAGATGGAGAAGCAGGATGGAATGGGGAGAGCAGGAGGGCGGGTTCGAAGGAGAAAGTGAAGAGAAGAGAGGTAGAGAAAGAGACGCAGGAGAGAAAGGAGGGGTAGAGAGATAGAGAGAGTGGGGGTTTCCCATCTTTTCAAAAATTGAGATTTACTTCATTTCATTGAAGAGAGGGTACATTGTTGCATCCTCTTTGATTTTGGTGATGTCATACACTATAAGTTATTTACAGCTATTGCCTTGGTTTTGCACTGATATTGTTCTTCATATGTCCATGCTTTGATGGTATCCTCTGAAGATTTGCTCTAAAAGATAAGTCCATGCAGTTTCTAATTTGGATGGATTATAAACCCTGTGCACTTTCTTGTTCTCCGTCTATATTAACTCTGTGCAGATTTTCAAAAAAGTTCATGCATTGGAAAGTCAGTGCATCCTTTTATCAATGCACATAAAGTCCATGCATTTCAATGTCCGTGCATGTTTCTTTGTAATACAAAGTCTTTAGTGAGAAAGAGAGAATGAGAGAAAGAGAGGGGGATAAGAGGTTATATATAGAAAAAAATAATTTTTTTTGAAAAATATGAAAAAATTACCTCCACGATCCTCGGAAAGAGCGCAATGCGCTAGTAACGTCCCGGAGTTGGAGAACGCAACAGTTCACCCTGCATGGTGTTCCGAAGGCTCATCAGAAAAAGAAACACGTAAATATCCAAAAAATATTCGAAACACCTGGGGCATTACAGCCCTCCCCCCTTATAAGAATTTCGTCATCGAAAAATAGGACAAGCACCAAGCCATAAGGGGAGAACGCCATGAACCAACTGATGACGTCACCAGAGCCCCAGCCAAATCTTGATGCTCGCAAAAATCACGGTCTTGAGGGACGCAGCCAGACAATGATCACAGGCAATGCCTCGCTCATAACCCAAGACACATTGATCATCAGAGTAGGCACATGCAAGAAGTACAAGTCTGGCGTCACCTCAGTCAATATGAAAACCAACCACGACATCACTGCCACGATCTCACTTACCGAGAACATGCAACCCTCATTACGAAAACCAACACCGGTCAACGCTCATGCTCGGCGGACCATCTAAATGTTAGCTTCACAACCTGCTGACCACTCTCACACTCTGTACCAGGGGCAACCAACACTGAGCTTCCACTAGCTCACATCCAGCAACCCGAACACCCATGGCAGCACAGAACCAACTCTGCCAGAAGACAAACTTCTAGCAAATCCCAGATCCAATCTGGGAAAAGGCACACCTCATAATTGGCCACCCAAGGCTTCGTTGGCATACAGCTCACGCCATTCTTGAGCCCCAACAATCAGCATCTTTTGTCTGTGAAAGATCATCCACTGGTCACCAGATACGCGTCAACAGGAAACCTCGACTTGCTCAGCTTCTTCCTTCTTCCCTGGTCTTGCACTAGATCTGAAGGGCACATTCCAAATCTTGACAGGCCATCCGCTAACTCTCCCACAGACCAATATCACAACTCGAGCCAAATCTCGCTCGAACTCTGCATCTGATCTCGAGCCTCACGGCAACTCTACCCTCTCAGGGGAGCACGGTGAAACCAAATAACAGGACTCCACAATCTTCGATCCTCACATCTCTGGACTTAGACTTACGGGGAATCCTCCCTTTCTGATCACAGACCAGGGATCATCATCCAACGCCTACGTCTCATTAGAGACCTCCGCACACAGGCACCGTCCTTCATCTTGTCTCATCAAATCCTTCGCCTTAAAATGATCCAAAAGGACGCGTGCCAATCCTCGGCTCCGCTCTTACCTTAGAGTCTCAGGACACCACCTAAACAATTCACGGTACACTTGTCGACACATTTTCCCAATTCTCCATCCTGTCAGTATCATAAATCACAATGCCTCCAGCAACGACATGTTAACAACACGTCTCACGTAACCCGAGATAATCTCACACTGAGGAACCAATCCTCCACTGCTCAACACATCCTCTGCAACTCCGCAGGCTCCGATTCATGACACCTTGAAAAACACAACACCAGTCACAAGTTCTCGCGAACACCGCCCAACTGGCACTCATCCTTCCGAAGTAGCGCCAACACACCTTACACATCAGGGGATGGACAACGCTTCTCACAAACAGCCACACACTAGCCACAACGGTTAAGCTAGCCGCTGCCACATGCTCCTCTCTTACACCTGCCTCTGACCTCAAAACCAATAACACGCCAAACACTTACCAAGGAGCAATGAGAATCCACCAAAATGCCAGGCTCGACAGTCATAATACCTCTAGCCACTGGACATCATTCTCTCGAATCTGTCTGCGCTAACACTAACCCATCCTCGAGCTGCCACCGCGCGGTCCACCAGGCCAAGAGCCGCAACACGAACTATAATCAGCACCCGCCAACGCTCATTCGGGCACATCTCAACCAGAGCGCCTGCTCTGCCACCTCGAACCACAATTTCAACATCACAGGGGCTGGATGAACCTCAAGCTGGGGTGGCCAACCCAATAACAACTCCCTCAGAGCATACTCGCGGCCACTTAACCATAGACAATCCTCACCAGTCACCTGACCTCACTGTAATTCCTCGAACGCAGCACTACAGCAACGCACCTGCCGGCAACCTCTGCCCAGCGCAGCACAACCGGGGCCACCATCGATGAGGGAGAAAGCTCTCGACCTCGATCCTTAGACCCCACGTCGGCACTCCAATGAAAAATGACAACCACCTTCACAGCGCCAACTCAACGCACGCAAGCTCTCACGCGAGAAACCAAGCGAAAAATAAACATGAAATCCTATGCCAGTAGCCGACTGTATTGAAACTTATGGACTCTGACCACTGTAATATCTCGAATTCTCATGTACTTTCACAACTATAGCTCTGATACCAACTATAACGACCTAACATTCGGCTACCGGGAATGACCCGATACCATTCAGATCCTATACCGCCACCCACGAGTCGGAGGGCTCGGAAGGGCTAAAAGGGATGGGTGTGGTGTACATAGAAAAAAAAAATAAAGCAGGATAATACAACAATCAACAGAAATAAATGACTAGCTACAACATAGTCCAGTCCAACAGAAAGTACAGTCTAAGGTAGGGAACGTACCAAATGCTAAGTGAACATTCGGTCCAGTGAACTAGCAACTAAAAACCTCCACGTAACGTCCTCAAACCTTGAGGAAGAACGACAACACCTGAAAATCAGGGGTGAGCCTCCTATCACTGGCTCAATAGAGGCCCCGTGAAACCCCAACCGAAAATAACGGCGGTACGAAAAGTAGCAACTACAGCAACAACAACAACAGTAACATCAGGAATAGTAAACACGACGGCCGGTAAAACCTCGGCTCTACAGCTACCGCTACAGTATCGGAACTCAACACCCCGATCCCACAGTCGGGAGACTACCAAAACAAAGACCACCCTAGTCACGCTACTCGAAAAATGCCATGACACATTTATCATAGAGGCCTGTGCTCACACGCGAAGGCCCACTCCGAAATCATGCAGTTTGAAAACACGATCACGACCTCGCCATCGTGAACTCTACGCCATCTAGGGGAAAGTCCTCGGTGACCCTCACCGAAAACCCTAGACACCGGCTCTGGGAAAATGCCCGAACTACACATGAAACCCCGTCTCACAGATGAGAAACAAAAATCGACGACACGACAACTCACGTCACGTGACGGGAGTACCACCCACCAGAAACAAGGCTGAATACTTCTACTGATGACTTAGTCTGTAGCTTCAGGTGTCTCGCTATGATGCCCCAGGTGGAGACTGAGACACCGTACAGTATCTAGGAACACAGAACAAGGATTAGCTATGGTTGCGCTCGTCAGCTCGGGTCTGACGCCCCTAGTCACGTGTGCACACACAGACCATGCACCCTAGGTCAGATCCTCTAGCTAGTTCTTCCCTCGAAGCCCGAACTCAGGCTGCGCGTGGGGACCCTACGGTAACCAGCCTAAAAATCATCTCACTCGGGTCACAGACTCCACCACTCCCAAGTGGGTTCACACACGCATGCGCAGGAAAGCTACGACTAGTGGGGGCTCACAAAATGTGAACACTAAAAATCACCCACGCACCCATCGCGAGTAACGTGGAGTAACATGTACTGGCTCGGAGCCACCCAACTCTAGATAGTCCAGTAGACCTACTAAGCCCAACGGTCCTTGAGTCATGAGACTCATGTCAAGACCGCTGTATGTGACGACATAGTGCTATCAATCCGGCCTAATCCCTAGGTCTAAAACCACGGTGACACGATTCTCAAGGCAGCTCACAAGCTGCCGAGTGGATCTCTCATCCATGGGATACATGAAAAACTTCCAACCCCAAGCTAGTCAACTGGACTCACACAATCTAAGGCCATACACATAGCCCACTCTGAAACCACCTTCCGGAGAAACCCACGACATGTAGGGAAGGCCCACCGCACTCGTACCAACTCACGGCGACTCGATCTAACACAAACACGAAAGCTTAAAACACACACGAGGTCACCCGGACCCCCAAGACCCACGACATTCTAATCGAGGTAACACGGTACCTCCAGACACCCAAAAATATGGTCACGGTCCTCACGGGGTGTCCGAAAAACTCACGGGATCATAGGTTGGTCATTGGGTCTCAACTGGACCGATTAGAGACCAACACAACGCAAAATGAACACGGCGGGCATGAAGAATCGCCTAGCGATCCTCTCTGGACCGTTAGGGAGCCTAGCGGCCTCCTTCGGACTGCACGGCCTGGCCTAGCGGTCCAACCAGGACCGCAAGGACCCCAAAACATTTGAACTGCAAGCGGTCACCCCCAGACCGCCAAGCAGGGTAGCGGTCATCTACCTGACCGCTCAGTCACAAGGCCGCTACCTCACTGACCTCAAATGATCAAAACACGGACAAATGGTCATGCCCTGACCGCTAAGCGATGCCTGGCGGTCTTCACCAGACCGCTAAGCCCTCCTCCTGACAGTCCATCGCGTGACCGCAAGGCTCGAACCGACATAGGGGGACCCCTAGCGGTGTCCAGTGGACCGCCTCACACCCTAGTGATCCCTGGAAGGATCGCTAGGTAGTCCCTAGCCCGAAAATGATGAAAATGGCGGAAAACCCCATTCCACACCCCGTTCACACCCATGTGAAGGGAAAAACAGGGGAAAACTAGTCCCCAACCTCTCTAGCACTGAGAGGACCCATTTAGACTCAAAAAATGTGATCAAATCACTAGATCCGGCCTACAACCCAAAACATGCTCTTTCCCCCAAAATGCTCAAATAAGCCTGCTCGGCTCACCACGGCCTACCAAAACCTCGAAAATGAAAGTACGCGGGTTAAGGATCTGTCCCCCTACCTTCACCGAAGATTTCACGAGCCGAGGACGCCGATCTATCATGAAACACCCGCAAAACCCTCACCGGGCACCCAATGCGCACCCGAGCTCACCGTGCCTCCACCGCCTCGATCCTCGCCCCATCCTGGTGCTCCTCGCCCTCACGCCGTCCCTGCCTAACCCACCATCACCCCCGTCAGCTGCCCGAAGGAGAGGGGGAGAGAAAGAGAAGAGAGAGAGTGAGAAAGAGACATACCTTTCCACCCCACTTCCACTCCCATAAACCCCATTTTCCCCCCATCATCTTCAATCTACAGTCCACCAGTTCGCAGTCCAGAGAATCTGAAGATTGTAGAGGGAGCTGCGATGTCATCCGGGCGATTCAGGAGGCGCAAGAGCTACCGATAGAAGCGTCTCCGAGTCTTCTTCGCATCGGCGGTCATCTCGTCCTCTTCTGACTTCGTGGCTGTCCGGGGGAAGCGATCTACTCTGACTGCGCAGAAGAGGTCCAATCAGCAACCTGAGGCCGTTTGCAGAAGCTGCCACGACCAGTCGCCTGAAGATCTGAAGACGGGGCTTGACCGAGGCCTTCTACGATGAGTCTTCTTCCTCCTCCAAGAAGCGGAGCTCCATTCGGCCACCGGAGTGATTTCTTCTCCTTTTTCTTCCCAGAGTGCGCAGTTCTGTCCACCCTGGGACAGAACTGACACCCTGTCAGTGTTCGGGTTGCTGCGGACTGCTCCGATATCGGCTGGCACCCTTGTGGGTCTTGTTTTGAAGACAGCTCGACAGCGGTTGCAACGCCACCGACCGTGCCCAAATCGAAGTTCGGGACTGTTCGTGGCGACATCATCTTCCAGAAGCTATAGTACTGTGATAGCCCGTGGCAGAGAACAGAGTCCCTGCTTCCAGCTCCACCGCGCCTGGCGACGAGGGTTAATTAACTCAAAAGAGGGGGATAACCATCTATCAAAGAGGAGGGGTTAAGGGGAATTGCCAGAGGTTGGTAGGACAAATTAAGAACCCAAAAGTGATTACAAACATGTGTATGTGCAGTCTCTATATGTACATGCACAGCACCAAATTAAGAGGCCCACCCCCCAGCTAACACCCGCATGAAGGGCCTAATTACTAAATATATATATATCGGGAAACCTAACGTGCACTGGCTAGTGGGCTACATATGTTTCCTAATCAGGCCAGGAAACCGCGCGCGAGGCAACATGATGAGAGTTCATGAACGGACTGGAACTAGTCCCGCATGGCAACATGACTACCGATGAGGACTCCTGGTGGAGCATATCTTTGTGTGGGTTATATATATAATAAGGCATGATCAAATTAAGTCCAACTACGTACGCTCTTATAGTTTCCGCGCGCTCCTTAGCGTATCCTTCCTGCTCTCCCCCTTCCTCGATCGATGGAGTTCTTTGGACCCTACTCAAACAGCGATGTCCGTGACATGCTTCTAAGCAGCCTCTACAGGGCAGATACGAACAGGTTGTCTCAGCCTGCAGAAGAAGTAGCAGAGGAAGGAGAAGAACTGGACGGATACATCATGGTCAACCGCCAGCAGGTACTTCGGTACTGATGATTAGGGTTTCTGTGTACAGGTTTGGCCGTCACACTAGCTAGAGCCTTCCAACCATGAACTTTAAGTCTTCCCTTGGTTGCGTCTGTTCCTCTGTTACTAGCAGATGGGAAAGCAGCCGAAGACCGCTGCAGCCTCATACGAGAGCAAGAACGGTGCCTTCCCCATAGCAACAGCCGCCGCCATGGACGCAGTGGTGGAGCCCTCCTCCACCCGTGGCTACAGGGAGGAAGGGAGCAGAACCGCTGGGGCACCGTCCCTGTGCCCGGCGCCCACGACGGAGACCCCCGAGGACGAGAAGGTAAGCGACCCCGACGTGTGGAAGCGGACGCCAGAGGAAGAGGAGAGGCTGTACAAGGTCCTGAATGGCCCCATCCCATCGCCTCCGGCGTCGACGACCTTCGCGTGGCCGCCGACCGAGGAGGAAGAGGCGGTGATCCAGCGGGTGCTCTACGGCCGCCGCGACGGGCGCAGGCTGCCAGTGTTTTCCCAGATTTGCCCGGAAGTGCACCACGCTGCGGCGGCTCCTTCACCCATGCAGAGCTGCATGCGGAAGGACTAGGTTCTAGGATCCTCTGCAATTGGACTATTTCTCTCTTGCCTCTCTCTGCTTGGGTTAGCCCAATCTAATGAGTTAATTTGACCCAAGTTATAGAGAAGATCAGCACGCACACCGTTTATATATGGGCTATTCCATTTGCTTGTTTCCAAAGTCATTCCCTTCTCAGACAGACAGGTTACAATTTTGGCGTTGTCTAGGTTCTTCACGTTGCGCAGGTTACAGTATTCTTACATACGTTTTGATTTTAATTAGTGAGATATGTAATTAAATTTACTTTAGGAATCACATTTCAATATATGATTGTTCACTTGACCATCAGAGTCAAAGATCACGCCGGCGTTTCTGTCTACATAGATATCTCATTAGACATTCCAAACAGATTTCCAACATAAAAATCAGAAGTAATTTAACTAAGGGTGCGTTAGGGAACTGGGCCCCTCGTCGTGTGAAGGAAAGAAAGTGTCCGCCGAGCGCCTGCAAGCTGAACAACAGCATCCTGATCTGGATGTCCGGCAAATGCAAATATGAGCGGAGCTTTGGTATTAGGTACCGGAGATCGCTGAGATAGTTCTGGCAGTAATAATCCAGCCCAAGCACTCAAATAATGCGTGGGCAATACAATTTTCTTGTCCCTCGGACTCGAATGGGCACTCAAAGCACCCAAAGAATGATAAATATTGGCCAGAGCAGCCGGGGCCAGTGCTAGTCGACGTCCACAGGCCAATAAACAGGCTGGATAAATCACCTCGGCTCGTAAAAGTTCCTCCTCACCATGTGGAAAGACAAATGTGGACAGCCAATAAGCCAAATATGCGGCCAGGTATGTCAAGGAGGGCAGTCTTCTAGAATTCCAACCCTGCTCTGGAGCCGGCAGGTGGCGGGGATTGGAAGCAAACTTTATAATCACCTCTTTGCATTGGTCCCAGGAAGTGCCAAAGGAAGGAAATTCTTCATAAAAACAGTACGGACCACTGTAAAAATACATTATCCAGGCATTGAGGGTCACCCTGGGTGTCCTGGCACTTCTCTCCTTGCCCACTAGGGCTAAATCCCGCCAGGTCTTCATGAGATACCTGAAGCAATAAGGCAAAAGATATTGGTCCCCTCCATCAGAAGCATATAAATGGGCATCATCAAGACATAGTTCTTCATAAGCTTGGCCGCTGACCGGCAAACCAGAAATGCGTTGGAAAGACCACAGGTCTAAAGATGTCTCTCCCTCAGCGGTGACGACAGTATTCCAACGTCTATTCCATCTTTCTACTATGGCTTGAAGCAAACCTGTATGGCAAAGATATGAATATAATGCTGCAGTAACGGCGTGCCGAATGCCGGCTCTGTCCAGGGCGGCGCTATGCACCGTCAATATTCCCCATAACCATTCGCCAGCACCTCGATGAAAACAATGAGAAGGAACAACTGACCAGCTCCCATACCAGCTAGGGACCTTCAGTGAAAGGATTCCTTCTAACATACAGAAATAGTCATACCCATCATGGGTAAAGCGAGCTCCAGAGGGAGCCAGGTACATCCCATCCAGAACCACATCAGCAGCTCGATGATGGCCAGCTAGATGCCAGACTGCAGGAGAAGATGGGGTAACTCGTACTACAGTGGCGTCCAATCCCTTGAAAAATCCAAGACACTTGGCATTAGGAAACTGTGGCTGCCGCATAAATCCATCAGGAAGACTGGGGTATGAAAAGGAGCAACTGCCATTCATGCTGTCTCTGCCCGCCAGGATCGCCCGTTCCAGCCTTCGCCGCTGATCGGGCAGTGATGGGTCATCATTAGCCAATCCTTGTGGAATAAAACTTTGTATGAAAACCATCAAGTGCTGGTCCACTGGATAATGGGGTGGATACCCCCCGGAGCGATCATACTTGTAAAGTCCACCCTGGTAGCTAATCCGGGGAATGTCGACCACACCCTCCTCAGGGCTGACGTCTTCAGTTGGGCCCTCAGCGACCCAGGAGAAGCCCTGATCAAACGCGTCAGAGCTGTCAGAAACAACGCGGCGAGGAGGCAGAGGTGGCATAGGCTTGTCGGTCCGTTGCACATAGTGATCATTGGTGCCGACTGCTCTCGACCCGCGCGCAGCACCTCTGCTCCGACTTTGACGAGCCATATCTGTAAAAAAAGAAAAAAAAAAGAAAAAGAAAAGAAGCAAAAGGAGCATTAGAGATAATATGGTTCACACCATCTCAATGCAGGAGCTAACGAGAGTCCCTCAGCGGACGTGTTACGATAAACATATGCTAAGGTGCACGGGTCATCCGCCCCCGCCTCCGGCTGTCACGGATGTCCCGTGGGGGGCACTTGTTGTAACCGAAAATATACGGTATACAAGTACATGGGCTCCACAGCCAGTGTGTTGGCTCAGTCCGACACGTTCCACTACGTGGAAGAAAAAAATAACCAAGGATAAACCCGCAGAGATCTTCCGATCATGTGGTTTCGGGTTTAAACAAAGAAGAAATGAGTTATACGGCGAAGAAAGTGCTACGCACACCTTTTTCCGATCCTCGACGGCGCGTACCGCGTCCTTCAGGTTCGAAAAATCCTCCCTCCTCCGACAAGCGACGCAAGGAAGACGACGAACAAACTCGGAAGCGGTCCCCTTTGCTTTCACGTGGCTGCACGGAGCTCGAGACGGTGAAAAAACTCCTGCTATGCAGGTTTTAAAAGAGGAGAGGACCCACCCGGGGTAAAAAGACCCCGCCCGGGGCCAGCCGCCCCCGGGCGGGTACCCTTCGCCCGGGCGGTTCCCGAGACCCGTTTCGTTGAACAGCTCCTGCCGTCCCATGTGCTGCCGAAGGTCGCCGCCCCCATCACGCCACCGCCCGCGGCGCCGCCGCCAACCTAGAGCTTTGATAGGAGCGATCCGATGAAGGCCGTCGCGTTCTCGAACAACGACATCGCCGTGGTCGCCTGGACGTTCGGCGGCAAGATTACCGAATGCGTGGGCTTCGCCATCTATCGCATCGACGTGCGCGCGGGCACCGAGACCTGTCTGCCCGCCATGGCGACGTTTCAAGGCCAGCAGGCCACCCCCGGCCGGACCACGGCGGACGATCCGGTGCAGAAGTTCTTCTGGAAGGACGTCTACGCCAAGCGCGGCGGCGTCTATAAGTACAAGATCGTCCCGATGACGGGCACGGCTGGCGCCCTCAAGCCCATGCCTCTGGGACCCGCCGTTTCCAACCAGATTCAGCTCAATCCGAACTATGGGACGCTTTCGGCCTACTTCAATCGCGGCATCCTGGCGACCCAGGCCACCGCGCACAAACTGACCGACGGGACCGCCGCAGGTTCGATGGTCGACAAGCTCATGGCGCAGATCGACGAGCCGGGCAATGCGCTGCGCCTGGACCTGGCCGGCCAGATGATCGAGGCCGTGACGACCCTGCCCGACGAAGCCGTGAAGTCCGGCGGCGACCTCTATCTCGCCCTCTACGAATTCCAGGATCCCGAGCTGATTGACCATCTCGCGGCGCTGAAGGGCGATGCGCACCTGATCCTGTCCAACATGCCCGGCGGCACGAAGAAGGCCGGCGACCAGACCGACGACACCTACGCCAAGCAGCGCCAGCAGATCAAAGACGCCGGCGCGGACGTCACCGATCGCTTCATGCCCAGCGGGCATATCGGCCACAACAAGTTCCAACTGCTGGATCAGGGCGGACCGGAGGCCGTGCTCTTCGGCCCCACCAACTGGACGTCCAACGCGCTCTGCGCCCAGACCAATAATTCCATCCTCGCCCGCTCGCCCAGCATGGCCACGGCCTACAAGACCTACTGGGATCGCCTGAAGGCCGACACGGACGACGGCAAGGCGCGGCAGGCGGGCGATTTCCGCGAGGCCAACGCCCAGCCGGTCGCCATCACCCTGGAGGACAATAGCGGTACGGTCGATCTCTGGTTCTCGCCGAACACGCCCAAGGCGCGGTCCAAGGTGCGCGGCGCCGACGAGGCGGTCGCCGTCGTCGATCGTGATCGCCTTGATGCCGCTCGAGCGCACGTTCTCGAACTGGCCGAGCTCGGTCTTCTTCACCGTGCCCGACTGGGTCGCGAAGAACACGAACGTGTCCTCGTTGAACTCCTTGAACGGCAGCATCGCGACCACCTGCTCGCCCTCTTGCAGGTCGAGCACGTTGACGATCGCGCGGCCCTTCGCGGTGCGCGCGCCCTCGGGCAGCTCGAACACCTTCTTGTAGTAGACGCGGCCCTTGTCGGTGAACAGCAGCAGGTGATCGTGGGTCGACGCCGCGAACATGTCGGCGATGAAGTCACCCTCGGTCGACGTCGCGCCGGTGATGCCGCGGCCGCCGCGGCCCTGCGCCTCGTACTCGCGGACCGGCGTGCGCTTGATGTAGCCGAGGCGCGTGCGCGTGACGACCATGTCCTCCTGGTCGATCAGCTCCTCGGTCAGGATCTCGCCCTGCGCATCGACGATCTGCGTGCGGCGCTCGTCGGTGAAGTCCGCGCGGATCTGGCGCAGCTCGTCGACGATCGCGCCCATCAGCTTCTTCTCGTCGGCGAGCAGGCCCTCGAGGTAGTCCGTGAGCTCCCACAGCTCCTTGTACTCGGCCTCGAGCTTCTCGCGCTCCAGGCCGGTGAGGCGGCCGAGGCGCATGTCGAGGATCGCCTGCGCCTGCCGATCGGTCAGCGTGATGAAGCCACGCGCCTTCGCGGCGGCGACCTCCTCGGCGGGGCGGCCGGCGCGCTCGAGGAAGCCGTCGAGGCCCCCGAGCTTCTCGGCCATCAAGCGGTCCTTCGCCTGATCGGTGTCCTTGCTCGATCGGATGATCTCGATCACCCGATCGATGTTCATCACCGCGAGGCCCAAGCCCTCCACGATCTCGCGGCGCCGGCGCGCCTCGTCGAGATCGAACATCGTGCGGCGCGTGACCACGTCGCGGCGGTGCTCGATGAACACCTGGAGCGCGCGCTTGAGCGACAGCAGCACCGGGCGGCTGTCGACGATCGCGAGCATGTTGACGCTGAACGAGCTCTGCAGCTGCGTGAACTTGAAGAGGTTCGCGAGGACGACCTGGTCGTTGGCGTCCTTCTTCAGCTCGAACACGACGCGGATGCCGTTGCGATCTGTCGTGTGTTGTTTCCGTGCAGAATCCGGTTCTACTATGTTGATGTCAACGCAGTCCCACATAAGCTTGTAAAACGTGCAGGTGTCACTGTAAGATTTATACTTCCTTTCCACACCCACATTATCTTCAAAATTAATTGTTAGGACCATAATATGTATCTATCATTTAATGCTTTTAGTGCCTTTGCATGTGCTTCATGAACTTCTGGATCTTAGTGAAATACATGTTCTCTAAGTTAAGCTACAGTATGTTAATCTACAGAGGGGTAGCAAATTTCATCATACCATGTAGAATTGAATATTTCAAGTGATGTCATTTATCAAGTAGTTGAAATTTGGTTCATGCTGATGTGTGAAGCAAACTCATCTGACATACTTTTGGGCCATTTTGTTGCATTCTCTTAGCCATTTTAGGTCCCATTTCATGGGGTGGCTTACATACGGAAAATTTGTACTCCTGACTTCCAATAGGCCAAGAATATTTGAAATAAAGATTCATTTCGTGATTTCTCAGGCTTTTTTTTTTGAAAGTGGGTAGATGATTTCTCATGTTGGCTTGATGTTCATTTCACATCTAGCTTATGATAGAATGTTTTCTCGAGTCACCTTGTATCACCTTTGGAATACTTTCTGCTAGTGTACACTCCTCATAGGAGTTAGAACCACCTACATTGCCCTCCCAAGGATTCTCTTTTTATGATATTATCACCCATTATTATAATCACCTTTCCAGTGCACTCACTATTTCCAACTTCTGAAACACTGATCATGCAAGTTGGAGACCATCCTCTGTACGTGTATGGATGTATTGTCTAGCAAATATATGGTTGTTGGTTTTGTTGATTTGAGAAAAATATGGTCTGTTACATGAGAAGTTATAGGAAGAACCATGACCGGCAGATTGTCATTCCATAACATGTAGTCCAATTAATCTTAGGACTGTCTTAGGACTCAAAGGTCTGAGTCCCAGAGCTTTGACTAATGTTTTCTAGTCAGCTTTCCGTATGAAGCTGATCTTGGTCTAGTTGACACCAGTTGGTGGGCAAGGGAGGGCTTCCTTGCAGGAGAATAATGACCAAATGTCTAGCTGGTGCTTGTTGGATGATGGTGTAATGTACGGAGGTAGATAAACATTGTACAACAGCTTCTAAATATCATTGAGACTCATCTCAAATTTATAAAAGGAAACAAAACGTATTTAAGTCAGTAATCCTTTGATGACATGATATGTCAAAGAAGGAAGCAAGACAGAAAGAGAAACAAAATGGGGGTGGGGGGAAGAATTTTGTGGCTCACCTGAATTTCTGTTTGTCATCTGAATCCGGAGTTGTGTCCACATGGATCACTTTTTTGTATTTCATTGCTAAATCGGGTGTGTATTAACTTTGTTTGGTTGTCTTTTTTCATGTATATTGAATATGGCCCGTGCAATAAACATGCACAGAAGATGCCAACGATTCAGGTAAAATGTTGGATTCTTCAATCACTTCCAGGTTTCATGTGTTCTCCTGTTTTTATGACGAAATTATGAATGTTGCAGCTGTGGAAGGACTCCATGAAACAAGCTGAGGTAATTGGTGGTCACAAAGGCTGGTTAGTCATAGATGATATTCGTCGGATGATAGAGGATGCTCCTTGATTCCACGCTTCCTTAACAGACCATTGTTGAGACTACAGAGTTCTGAGGCTTGGTGAACAGCCAAGTTGAAACGGCACATAAGATAAGCTGCACTCGAACCCTCAAAACTTGTAAACTGGTTGACACGATCGGAAAGGGAAGTTTTGGACTTTGGAGTTGTTTTATTTGCAATTTTAGTTGCGCACCCTTTTTCATTTGATGTCCTAGCAAAGTTCTATACGTGCTGTGCTTCACAATATTTTCAGACACAGGCTCCAGAGTTGTGTGGGGCTATGATGAATGCATATCAACACTCTGTCCGTACAGACCGTTCTAGGAAGGAAGGATAAAAACAGTGTATCCACCCGGTGACGAGCACGGTTGTAATTTGAAGATTGATGCAAACCGATGTAACACAACTTTTGATAAGCTTTGTCAGCCACTTGGTAGAGAGCACAATACATATATAGAGCGAACAAGGGGATGCACCTCATGAAAGATTAAAATTAAATTGCCCCTTTGACATTTTAAGCTGAGTATCTTCATGCGTTATTCTTCTAGCACATGCCAACTTAAGCATCGGGAGATTTTTCCCGGGGTTCCAACCTGGGCTCCTCTGATCTGTTTCCTGCCTTGTAGATCCTTCAATCGTGGTGACGACAAGGGCTAATCCAGGATCGTGCGGCTCAGGATCCAGCGCGAGATCACCCCTCTTCACCAATCAAGAACCCGCACAGGCAGATCCAGATGTCGTGGTAGTGGTCTCCACAGGAGTGCCTCGCCTTCACCAGCTCGGCGCCGCAGGTGGGTCACTTCATGTTCTCCGCCGAACGGGCACCATTCTGCGCAGCTCCTGAACGTCGCCGAGCACCTTCCTGCCCACCGGAGAGTTGGTCTGCGTAACCCAGCCCTCCGGCGTCCTGATCTTCAACGTAGGCGTGGTCTCTTGGCGCTCGAACAGCCATATGCGGCCGCGTTCGTCCTGATACGCACCAGGCTTAGTCGGAGCTTCTTCGGGCGACATGGTCCGCGACCTCCTTGGATAGATCGATGCCCCATGCGCGAGCGCAGGATCGCACGAACCCCGACAGGATCATGCCGCGGTTCCCGCCATGTGTGTACGACGGCTGGTCCATCATCCACAGCAGGACATCGACCACTGCTGCGCGCCGCGCTGAGAACCCTCTCGGCTTGAAGTGCATCGCGCGGCGGTGGCACGGCGCGCATACCGGGATCGAGTTGGACTCTTCCATGGTCTCCGGAACGAACCTGTCCGCCGCTGCAATATACTGCCCGCAGAATGTCACGCCATGGTCTGCGTCCGGCCGATAGAGATGCTGGATCTCCGGAAGCTTCGGCGTCGGGCGCTCGTCGTCAGAGATGGAAGCTACACGACCAACGATGGCGAACAGGTCGTCTGCGATCCGCCCCGAGTTGACTGTGTTCAGATGACCACGCGCATGAAACGCTCGATCCTCTGCGTAAAGGCGAACCTTGGCGATCACCTTCTCGAGCTGTTCGATCTTGAGCGTGTTCGTGCTCATGACATCCTCCTCGTCCGCCGATATGCGTGCAGCTTGTTTCGCTCCTGCAGCGTCATGGGCGCATAGTCCACCTTGGCGGTGGCGCCGAACTGGTCGCCGAGCGAGTATCGATAGTCCACGTGGATTCCCAACACTGTGATTTCGTAGATGAACGCCTGGAACTGTCCGATGCTCGCGAGCTGGTGACCCTTCTCGATCACCACCAGAACACCGGGGAGCTGTGCCATAACCGTGTCTGCGATGTGCTGAGCGTCCGCAGGCGTGGTGTTGAGCCTGGCATGGATTCTTCCATCGCCCAACAGACTCTCCTGGGCGAGGTCCATGGCCTCTGATGAGTTCTTCCTCATACAAACCACCCATCCTCCCAGCCGTGTGCCAGCTTGAACATGTTGATCGAGTCGGCGCCGTGTGACTTCAGGCGACGGATCCACAGAAGACAGTGGCGCTTGGCGTC
This sequence comes from Amorphophallus titanum, assembly GCA_024336825.1. Classification (NCBI taxonomy): domain Eukaryota; kingdom Viridiplantae; phylum Streptophyta; class Magnoliopsida; order Alismatales; family Araceae; genus Amorphophallus; species Amorphophallus titanum. The sequence goes on along the minus strand of JANBPO010000573.1, from coordinate 316,256 downwards.
GTTGACGTGATCCGGTCCTGGACGGTACATGTTCAGCGCCTTGAGCCGGTCGTTGGTGAAGCTCGTGATGGCGTCAGAAGGCGACTGCGTATACAACGGGACACCGGGATGGCCGTCGCGCTTGACCGAAGCTCCCACGACTAACGTCGACATCTCGTAGTCCAGGCCAGACCGGATGCGTACCGGAGAGAGAAGGTCTTCGCTCTGGTCCATGCGTCGCAACGTGAACGACTCACATCCCGTCGCGAGTCCCGTCTCCTCATCCAGCTTGTCTCGCAGCCGCAGGAAGGTGTCGATCTGTCCACCACGACCATTCTCCGGACCATGCAAGAACATCTCGCTGTAGGCCAGGATCACGCGTGGCGTCTTCTTGTCGTCGATCAGAAGCGCCTGCGGGTCGAACCAGACCGTCGCGACGCCGCTAACGGTGCCAGGGTCGATCCAGTGCACCCGAGGCCACCACAGATACTCGTCTTCTGCGTCGGGATTCCAACGCTCTTCCCTGTCGAGAATCGTGATGCTAGGCATGTCCACCGCCCGCCTGCGTAGCCGACGGCGTAGCTCCGCCTTCGACCGCGCTTGTGCCAGCGGGCGGTGTCGCATCAGCGATCCTGTTCCAGCAGCACATTGGTGATCTTCTCGCAGGCCTCGGTAATGATCGCCTGGATCCGCTCGTCCGGGAACTCCATCGCTCCCGTAGACCGCGCCGCCTTGCACTCGTCGCGCGTCATGGACAGGATGCGACCGATCTCTCCTATGGCATCATAGGCGGCAAGGGCAGCAGGAGTGTTAGTGCCATGACCCTCTTGACGCTTCCGCTCTGCAGCCTCGTTTCTCAGCGCCTTGAGTGTGAGGACGATCTTGGTCGCCATCATGTCGAGCTGAGCCTTCTGAAGGATGTTCGCAGCCTGCATCGAGATGGCCTGGCGAACCTTCGGACCGGCGCTCATTCTGCGACCTCCCATCCGAGACGCTTCGCGAGCGGAACGACGAAGTTTTCCACCGACTCGCCGAACACCTGGTCGAAGCGCGTCGGCGAACCCATCCCCGCAGCGAACCCGGGGTATTACAAAAATATTTTTCCTTCACTCTCATCATTTCTCCTCACGGTAAACCATTTTCGGAGCGTCTGCTCTCTCATTCGGGAGGTCGACACCGTTCCCCTCATCGCCCTCCGCAGGTGATTCCTAGCTCTTCTGCTCAGTTCGCTAGTAGTTGCTCCCTCTAGCACCCTTCCAACCATCTCTCCTCTCTTTCTCTCATTTCTCCGCCGAAGCCATGGCTCCTCTGGTCACACGTAGAGGAAGGAAAGCTCCAGCGAAATGAGCCCCTTTGGAGGCTACTACTAGAGTGGAGCCTCACTCAAAGAAACTGCATGATCGGCCTGCGGCATCTCCAAGAGAAAAGAAGTACTGTCTCCAACACCCGTTGCCGACAAGGTCAAGCAACAAGAGAGACCGGCCAAGAGAAAGCGTCTGTCTGCAGCTAAAAAGGGAAAAGAAAAGGTATAGCCAGCTCCTCCAAAGACCAGTACCACTCCAACTGCCAAGGAAGATGAGAGTGATCCTACGAGAATATTGTTCCCTATGTATGTGGATTTCGATGATCACAAGATGCTTGATAATTTTCCTGAGTTACTTCCCATCATCGAATTTCAAGGATGAAAGAGGTTTTTATCCACACACAGAGTGTACTATCCCTTCCTGGTCCAACAGTTCTATAAGAACTTATTTTATGACTAGAGCCAAAGAGCTCTTTGGACCAAAGTTAAGGGTGTGAAGATCAAACTGTCAACAAAGCTTCTTCACAAAGTTTTACATATTCCCTGAGATGGGCTTATAGAATCTGAATTTCAAATTGATCCATACGCTGCCTACAATCCTAACTGGGAAACCCAGCAACCCTGCGGATGATACTCAAACTCATGTAACAAACTTCAACACCAACCGGTTTCCCCCACTACAGCGGTTACTGCACCACATGTGCACCACCATTCTTACCCCCACAAGGGGGTGGCCGAAGTAGAATTACAGAGACACAGCGGTTCATCTTTTATTGTATATTCAATAATCTACATATCTGTCTTCCAGAAATTATGTTACATATTATGGGCAGCTGCACTAGGCAAAAATGAAATTTGCCATATGCAGCACATATAACTGCCATCTTTCAGAGAATGGGGATCGCCTTAGAAAATGAGAAGGACATCCCTCAAAGAAATGTATATTGCATGAGGTTCATTGATAAGTTCATGCATTTTAAGAAAGAAGGTGACAAAATTATCAGAGACCTACCCGGTCATTTACCTAAACCACCAACACAGCCAGCTCAACAGGAACAACCTGCACAATAGGAATAGCCTGTATAATAGGATCAGCCAGTTCAGCAGGACCAGCTAGCTCCAGATGAGCATCTTGAACAACATGAAGAGCAACAGCAGCATGACGAGCATTTTCATGTGGACCTTCAGTCTGAGTAGTAGCAACAGCAATATGAGCGACAAGAGGATCAACCTAGTATGATGATGGGCTTTGGCATTCAACCACCTCTATCTCCAGAACTTGAACCCCAAATACTTGCAGAAGGGAACGCACCTCCAGAGTTTTATGCTGAGGCATCCACATCTAGAGGAACAAGGTTTGCTCTCACTATTGATTTTATGGGAGTTCATCCAAACTTTGTTAGATTCTTGTCAACTCAGTTTGTCAACATAAATTCCTCTCTTGTACAACTGAATTTGGCTACTGAAAGACTGGAGACTAGAGTGATTCACAATGAACAAAATCAAAATAGCAGATGGATGAAATCTGTTCGTGACAAGTACTAGTCTGATGAACACACTCATGCCATTATGAATTCTCTGCTTCATGTTAGTCAGCAAGCTGGGGAAGTGCTGAGAACCCTAAAGGGCATGCACACTGAAACTCAAGAGAAGACCACCCAAATGTTAATTCATGCAGATGATATCCGTGAAGAGCATAATTCCTTGTCACGAATGTACGCCACCCTTCTTGACTCATCAAAGAAAACTGCGGAACAAGTGGCTACTGCTACAACCAAGACATTGTAAATAGTGACTGATAATACAGCAAAAATCTTAGATGTCACCACAAGATGTGAAACAACTATCTCTAACAGCCTTGTACGACAAATAAATGACTCCATCCGTCTCGGAGGAAAGGTTCAGGAGCTTGTCAATCTCTCCACCAACACTGCAAAGAAAATTCAAGTAGACACAACCAAGATGGCTCACATCTTGACACAAATTCAAGAAAAATTAGATGTGGTCTACAACAAGCTAGATATGGTGGGAGATGAAATTCTAGAAATGATCAGACTACATAAAGCTCAGTTTCCAGCAAATGTAGAAGACACTGGTGAAGCCTTCTACCCGCACCCATCTGAAGCTACCTCATCAGATGTCCATGTAGTAGGCTCCCAAGAGAAAGCCCAAATAGAACATATATGTGAAATGTTACATCAGTGGTTGCTGGACATCAATGACAATGTCAAGGCTCTTCATCAATTTGTTCGACAGAGAGATGAGCAGCTAACTCTGAAAGTGGATTCCCTCACCACAATTGTTCTCCAGCTACAACAATAATTTAATGAGGCTTAAACCTTTCAATTTCCTGGCAGCTCCACCTCCATGCCTCCACCACGGCCACCATCACCTTCACCCCCTCCTTACTGATGCCAAAGGGGGAGACAAAGGCTAATCACTGATCATTCATATAGTACAGCCACGCATAGCATCTAGTACAGTTAGCATCTACCACAGTCATGTAAAGTATTTGTTTGTTGAAAATGTGATCCTTTTTGTATGGATTATCAATGAAAACTTTGTGGAATGTTCGATGGAATGTTTGTGGATGATCCTTTTTGTGTATGAAACTTCTTGTATAATATGAATGATTGTTTTCATCTAGAATGTCTTAAATGCCTTGTGAGTACTTGCAGATAATGAATCATGATTTTCATCATCAAAAAGGGGGAGAATGTTGAGTCCCCTAGTTTTGATGATCACAAACCATAATTCATTACTAGAACTCTGTGGTATGACTAACACACTTGTAATTTCTGGTTTGGACAAATACAGGAGTAGCTCAATTAAAGTGTCGACCTGCCATGTGGACGTGTTGACACGCCTTAAAGATAATTGTCCTTGAGCCGCTTCTATTTGAGCTCGAGCAAGAGTAGAGTGTCGACACAGTGTTCAACGTGTCAACACGTCTAGAAGAAATCCGAGCTTGAACCATTTTTATCTGGCTTCTAGAATGACCAATGTGTTGACATGTGTAAAAAGTGTCGACACTTTAGTCACGCACAGAGGATTTCATCTCGGTCTGTCACGCTGCCTTGACACTTCAAGCCTATGTTTCGATACGGGGCTCAAGCTGCACACGGGCAAGGCACCAGTGTCGACCTGCGGTCGATGGAGTGTCGACCTGTTGAGTGAAGGTAGCCAATTTCCTCAAGCAATACAAAGGCATGTGTCTACACTCCACCTGAATGTGTCGACACCAACTCGTTTGCTAAGAACGGATCTTAAATTGGAAGCATCTGCTTTTCAAGATCCGTAATCGATCATGGAGGATCCGATCATACTTTAAAATCCTTCTGGAAGCCCACCTTTTTAGAGGTACTGATCGCATGTCAGAAGATTCTTCTAGGAGTGGGTCCCCCGTTGCAATTTTGATTCCCTACCTACCACGTACATGGTGCGCACAGTGCAAGAGGACAAGGGACATGCTAAAGCAAATGAAGAAATGGAATGTAATGTTTTGTAAGGAGTACAGAGCAGAGGATAAGGCTGGAGATCTCCTTTCATGGAGAAGTTGAGGTAGTGATCTCTTTAAGGCAAGAAGAGAAAGAGGGAAAAAGCAAGCAGCCATTAGCGGTGAAGCCTTCGTGGAAGAAGGACATCTTCTTCCTTGTGCCATGGGAGTGTCAGCAATAGAGCAGATCATTCCTTCGCCTTCAGGTGTTCTCACGGAAAGGAAGATATCATCAGGTGCCTGTGAAAGCTGTGAAGCTGGTCTATGTCTCCTCTAGTGTTTGTGGTGAAGGCCCGCGGAAAAGAAGAGGAGAACCAAGCCCAGGCTTCATCCGGTTCCTACCCAGACAAAAGTTTTCTTCTCCCATAGAACACATTATCATACTCTGTCTAGTCTACCATTTTTCTATTTTACTTTTCTCAAAACTATACCCTACTATTGCTCCCTACCTGTGTGTAGGAAGATGAACACTCACTGGTCCGTGGTGTTTGGGTTGTGTACCCTCAAGCTATGTGGCAACTGTTTGGAGAGAGTTTGTCTCTTTGTTGAAAGCTGTGAATCAGCGGTAGTGCGCTTGCACTAGTGAAGCCTCACTCAGTTGAGTGAGGGGTGGACGTAGGTCTCCGGACAGAGACCGAACCATCTTAAAATTCTATGTGTTTGTGGTTCATTCTCTATCTTGCATAGTCGCTAGATGCTCGGGTAGGATCATTGTGGATACATCATCTGTGCTTTTAACTCGCAAGCTTGCTACTTCTCTAGCTTTCCTGCCCTTAGATTTAATCTATCTTTTATTTCTGCATAGAAGGGGCTGATCTATTCACCCCTCCCCTCTAGATCTGTCTATAACTACTCATCATAAATCACCTCTATGCTGGAGTGAGGTTGGAGAGAAGGGATTGGTGGGTCTCGATATTATTCAAGATACAACTCACAATATCCAGTTGATCCGAGAAAGGCTAAGAGTTGCTCAATCACGATAAAAGAGTTATGCTGACCATAGAAGAAGAGACCTCGAATTTCAAGTGGGGGAACATGTCTTCTTGAAGATCTCACCTACACGAGGAATCAAAAGGTTCCGTATCAAAGAAAAATTGAATCCAAGATTTATTGGCCCTTTTGAGATTCTGAAAAGAATCAACGAAGTGACATACAAGCTAGCATTGTCTCCACAATTGGCTGGTGTCTATAATGTATTTCATGTATTTATGCTAAGGAAATAGGTGTATGATTCTTCGCATGTGATTTAATTCAATGACTTGAAGCTACAAAAGGATTTGTCTTATGAAGAAAGATCGATCAAGATCTTAGATCAAAAATTACACTAGCTAAGGAATAGGGCTATACCAATGGTAAAAGTCCAATGGAGTAAGCGTAGATTCGAGGGACCTTTAGTTATAATCTTCATATAAAAATCTCTAATCAAATCACTCGAAGAAAGGCTAATTTATGATGCTAAAAAATGTGTGACGTGTTATAGTTTATTTTCATTGCCTTTGAATGTTTATATCAGTTTTAAAAAATATAAGATTTAAATTTAACCGGACATTAACATGCTGCTGTTGGTCTCACTTTTCATTTTTAAAGCGTTTTCATTTGAGAAATTAAAACTTCTCCTCCGCTCTGCACTGCGAACACTTCCCTTCCCGTTGGCCTGCCTTCCTCCTCTCGGGGAAACCGTGCAGCGAAAGCGCAGCAAGAAGAAGGGGGGGGTGTTAATCTTCCTGAGAGAATCTCCTCTCCGGCTAGGGGCTTCCGCTTCGTCGTCGTCGTCGTCGGCTAGCGGCGGTAGCCATGGCTTCCGACGGCTACACCGATAAGAATGCCGTCTTCAAGAAGCTCAGAGCCAGATCCGAGAACAAGGTGCGCTTCTCCTCCCCACGCGCCCTCCCTTCCAGGGGCGATGGGGAATTATGGGTCGGTTCGGATCTAGGGATTTGGCTTGTGGAGCTGCAGATCTCAAGGGGATCGGCTCCCTCCCCTTGATTCGGATTTCGCTGACGATGAAGCTGGGAACTTTGGTTTCACAGGTGTGCTTCGATTGTAGCGCGAAGATCCCGACGTGGGCGTCGGTGACGTACGGGGTCTTCCTCTGCATCGATTGCTCCGCGGTGCACCGCAGCCTCGGCGTCCACGTTAGCTTCGTGAGATCCACCAATTTAGATTCATGGAGTCCGGAGCAGCTAAAGATGATGGCTTTTGGGGGCAACAATCGTGCACAAGTTTTCTTTACGCAACATGGATGGACGGATGGTGGAAAAATTGAGGCAAAATATACATCAAGGGCGGCTGAGTTGTACAGGCAGATTCTTTCCAAAGAAGTTGCTAAAAGCTTTTCAGAAGGCTCTTCCAACCCTTCATCACCAGTTGCTTCTCAGTTGGTATCTGCAGCTGATGGACTTCCTGACCTTAAGCTTGGAGATGCATCAACGGAGAATGAAGTTGAAAAGCATGAAGTTTCTCATGTTGTACGCTCACCTAAAGCTCTGATACAGTCCACAGTTCTTAGTTCCATTAAAAAGCCCATTGGTACAAGAAAGGTGGGAAGCAAGACTGGCGGGCTTGGTGCCAGAAAACTTGCTACAAAGACCAGTGAGAGCCTCTATGACCAGAAGCCTGAAGAACCAGCAGCTACTGTTACATCAACAACCGATGGCAACCCCACTAAGCTTGGCTCATCCTCTCGTTCTCGATTTGAATATGTTGAGGATGTGCAGCCCACTCAGATTGTTTCTGGAGGCAGCAATGTGATTGGGCACATTCCTCCACCTAAATCTTCAGACTTCTTTGCAAATTTTGGTATGGACAGTGGATCTCAGAAGAAAAGCTCCAACTCTAAGATACAGGTAGACATTATAAAGGGAAATTCATATTACATTATTTCCAAAAAAGTCTTCTGATATTAGGAAAAGGGCCGAGACTTGATGCATTGCTAGTCGTGCTATAAAATAATTGGTAATGAAATCCTGGAGGAGCAGCTTGTAATTGTCCATCAAATTGTTGATCATGATATATTTTCTGGTAGTGAGCTCCAACCATTTCTTTCGTTGCATCTGGCTTGATCCAGGTGACAGCGCAAAAGGCACACTTGGAGGGATCAAGGCAAAATTAGTGAAAATCTTGTAGCACAAATTTGATTTAATATCAACTCCATCGCCATTATTTGATTATGTTAGGATCTGATTTAGATACGCAGATTGAAGGAATGTAACAAGAATCATAAATTTTATTGTGACATAAAACCTCCCAAGAGCAGTGACATGAATCTATTATAAGCCAATTGACAGGTATTGGGAGAATTACCTTCTTTCATATGTTGTCTGTTTTCTGCCATTGGGTAATGATAGTAAACATGCAGCATTTTCTACTGAATGTATTACAAGAAATGAAAGCATGCAAGCCATTTGGGCCGGATGCCTAGAAAAAGGAAAAGGAATTCCTTCTGCTGAAGGACAAGGAATCATATGACATTTGAGAAAACAAAATAAGAGCTGTGGTGATTGATACTAGTGAGTCGTAATAAAAATAAATGAACAAGTGAAGCATATAGTAGTAGAGGTATAACATTGTACCGTACAATGTTATAATAAAGGGTAGGTATACATTAGGACTGTAAGAGAGCATCGCCCTTTAACTTTGGTGTCTATTTTGGGATTTTAGTTTGGTGGTTTAAATCCATGGCCTTCTCTTTTGATGTTTAAATACCAACTTTAATATGTTTATCCCCCCCCCCCCCCCCCCCCCCCCCACCCCCCCCCCCCCCCCCCCCCCCCCCCCCCCCCGCCCGCCCAGAATAGGTGCGCACGTTTTCTTCCTCTTCAAAAAAATCCCTTGTTTATCGTTTGATTATCCTTCAATTCCATCTGCCAAGAAGGAAGCTATGCATTTATTGCTCTCCTAAATCCATTAGCCAAGGAGGTGAAATGCGCAGGGTTTTTTCTTCCAGAATACAAGGGTGCTAAGGTATTTATTCCCTTTAAACATATGGGGTAAGGGCATTTATTGCCTTCTCTCAAATGCCCATCGGCTAGGTCTTCTAGATAGAAAGAAGGGAAGAGAGATTTCTTTGAGCATTCATTTCATTCTCTTTTGATTCCATGGTTAAGGGCATTTAATCTCTTCTTAAAACAAGTGAAGGTGACAGTGACTGGTTTTTCTTCGCCAAGAAACTCTACTGACTGGGATGCTTAGAGGAGAGAAAGAGGCAGTTGGCCCCCTCCTTTTAACCCTGATTTTCAGACATTTCTTACAAAAATTCACAATCACATGGACATTTTTACACGTAACACCCTTTGTGGGTTTTTTCTCCATGATTTATTTCCTAATATATCAATTAGTTACATAAAGATGTTCTGGCTTCAGCCAATTGCATCACTGGATCAAGATTCGGGCGATTGCGGAACATGAAAATCAGAGGAGTAGATGGTTTGATTGAGCCAATTTGGTGGGACAAACTCGACAGAAGTAAACTAGCCCATGTGCTTAGATAGTGCGTTGCCGTTAGAACGTGCTTGTCATGAGGAGAGTTATTGCTAGTCAGACTCCCTAAAGAATGATAAATATTTGCCAAAGTCGCTGGTGCAAGGGAGAGCTTCTTTCCATCGACAAGCAAACATGCAGGTTAAATCAATTCAGCCTGCAGAACGTCATCCTCCCCATACGGATCAACAGAGGTGGCCAGCTAATAAGCAAGGTAGGCAGCCGGATAGGTGGTATCAAGAATGTTGTGGGGATTCCATCTCTTTGGAGTAGTCAAATACCTCTTGTTTGGTTTTGGTTCCACAAGAAGCTCGTAATATTTCTTCCATGGCTTATCGTCTTCAGCAAAACTCTATGAACAACAATACGGGTCAGAGTAGAAATAATGGATCCATGCATTCAAAGAGACTTTGACTGTCCTAGAGGAACTGGAGGGGGCCCTATCTTTTCCGGCTCGTGCAAGGTCTCGCCACACCTTCATTAAATATCTGAAGCTGTGTGGTAATTTGTACTCTCCTTGGCCTGTAGAGCAATTCCTGTGCAGGTCATCTAATGTGGCTTCTTCATAAGCAATGCCAGAGATGGGTAGACATGAAATCTTATGAAAACTTCACAAATCCAGTGCAGTCTCACCCTCAGCTGTCCCAAAGGTGTTCCGGCGGAGATTGAAACGTTTGGATAATCCCTGCAAAAGTCCAGTGTGACATGGACAATTGCAGTGGGCAGCAGTCACGACATGGCGAATGCCTATATTCTCTAAAGCTACACCATAGTGGTGCAGCACACCAAACAACCACTGTAGCACCCAAACGGAACTTGTGCGAGGAAACCGCATATCATTTTCCATACTAACTTGGGATATACAAACTCATGATTTTGTTGAGCATGCAGTGATTGTCATATCCATCGTTCACATATGTTGAACCGGAGGGCTTTAGAAACAAACCAGAAAATGAAGTCAAGCCAACTTTGTGATGGCCAAGCAAATCCCACACTGCGGGAGTAATAGTCAACTGGTACACATGTAAGCCCGCTTGATCGCTAAAGAAGCCCAGCTGGTCTCGTGATGGAAATTGGACCTTATGGCTGAAATTCAGGGGAAAACTCCGAAAGGAAGTGGCACAAGCATGAAGCATGTTGTCGCGACGCTCGAGAATGGCTCGCTCTAAATGATGCCACTCAGCTGACAGTCGTGGATCACTCGTCCATGTCAGCCGGAACATAGCTTTGAATAAATGAGAATGGATATTTATCCAATGGATGAAGCTTGGGGTAATCCTCATGATGTCGATATTCATAAATCTCACTTCACTTGATGATCCAATCGAGATCAACGTGGCCCTTGCTCGGCTTGTCTTCTGTTAAAGATCCCTCAGCGATGAACTCCAATCCTCGGTCTAGTGAATGCAGATTTGCTTGAGTAATACGCGGTGGACTCCACCGTGGTATCAACATGTTGGAGCGAATGGGAACTGTTGCCTTTGACTCTCTCCCAGTAGACGCCCTGGTGCGGCGATCTCTTGAACGACCCATCTTCAAAAAATATCATCATCATCATCAATGGGAACAAAAAAGTGGAACGCACGTGCCGGTGTATATAAATTTCTGAAAGAGCTATGCACACCAAGGAGGGAGCCTAAGACATTGACTCAAAAGATTCGCTTATCTGAGGATGTTAGTGTGGTAGTGATGAATCACTTACCTAAGAAATTGAGGGACCCCGGTGCTCCATTGATCTCATGCGATATAGGTGGAGTTACGTTTGATAGGGTATTACTGGATCTAGGAGCCAGTGTGAATCTTTTATCCACCTTTATATATGAGCAATTTGATTTGGGAGAGTTAAAGTCAACTTCAATAATCATTCAATTTGTGGATCGTTTGGTGAAAACTCCAAGGGTTCTATTGGAGGTTGTTATTGTTAAGGTACATGAATGCTATTTCCCAATGGACTTTTTGATCTTGGATATGCCCTCGTCCCAGGAACTCAAGCACACACCCATTATTTTGGGACGTCTATTTTTAGCCACGACAAAGGCCAACATTAATTGTGCCATGGGAATGATGGACATATCATTTGGAGGTGAGAAGGTTTCTTTGAGTGTTTTTAAGGCATCATAATACCCAGACTAGAAGGAGGAATGTAATGTTATTGATGTATTTGAGGGGTTGATTGAAGAAAGTCCGGATGATATGAATGATACCTTAGAGGAGGGTAACTTGCTCCAAGATTCTTCTCTCTCTTTCACACCTTACTTTAGGGTAGGGCCTCTTCCTGCACCCCAATCTGAACCTACTCTTTCATATTTAGAGCATCCTCCTGTTCTTGAGTTGAAGCCTCTACCGGACTCCTTAAAGTATGCTTATCTGGGCCCTGACCATACTCTTCCTGTCATTATTGCTTCTAATCTTTCTACAATTCATGAATCTCAACTTTTAGAAGTCCTTAAAGAGCATAGAGGAGCCATAGGTTGGTCGATGGTGGATTTAAAAGGAATTAGTCCAGATGTTTACATACACCACATCTATTTAGAGGACAATGCTAAGCCGAGTTGGGAGATGCAATGCAGGCTTAATCCGAATATGAAAGAGGTGGTTAAGAAAGAAGTTGTAAAGTGGCTAGATGCTGGGATCATATATCTCATTTCAGAGAGTAAATGGGTCAGTCCTACGCAAGTAGTGCCAAAGAAATCAGGGCTGACCGTTGTGAAAAATGAAAAATGAGAAGAAATGCCAATGAGATTGCAAACAGGGTGGAGAGTGTGTATTGACTATAGAAAACTGAATTCTATGACAAAGAAAGATCATTTCCCACTCCCGTTTATAGATCAGATTCTGGAAAAGCTTGCTAGACAAAAATATTTCTACTTTTTGGATGGATATTCTAGGTATAACCAAGTTGCTATTTACCTGGAAGATCAAGAAAAGACTACGTTCACGTGTCCATATGGCACGTTTGCTTTCGAAAGGATGCCGTTTGGGCTATGTAACGCCCCTGCCACCTTTCAGCGATGCATGATGACAATTTTTTCTGAAATGGTGGGAGAATTTTTAGAAATATTTATGGATGATTTTTCGGTGTTCGGTGCATCATTTGAAGAGTGCTGGGCAAACTTGAAAAAAGTTTTACAAAGGTGCATAGAATGCAATCTAGTGCTTAGCTAGGAGAAAACTCATTTTATTGTAAGAAACGGTACCGTGCTAGGCCACATTGTTTCAGAGAGGGGGATAGAAGTAGATAAGACTAAAGTTAATCTGATTTCTAATCTTCCTCCCTCGACCTCTGTAAAGTAAATTCGTTCTTTTCTTGGCCATGTAGGTTTCTATAGAAGATTCATTAAGAACTTCTCTACCATTGTTCGTCCGCTTACTCAGCTATTAGCTAAGGACACTCCGTTCCAGTTTGATGATTCTTGTCTAGAGACATTTCAATCATTAAAAGCGGCCCTCACTCAAGCCTTAATTCTTCAATCTCCTGATTGGTTGTTGCCATTTGAAATAATGTGTGATGTTTCAGACTTTGCTATAGGAGCTATCCTCGGTCAAAGAATTGACAATAAACCCGTGGTAATTTATTGTGTGAGCCGTACCCTCGCAGATGCTTAAATAAACTATACTATCACGGAGAAAGAATTACTGGCTGTTGTGTTTGCCCTAGACAAATTTCGTTCATATCTTTTTAAGGCAAAAGTTATTGTCTATCCCGATCATGCTACTTTGAAATATCTGCTCTCCAAGAAAGATGCTAAACCCCGATTGATTCGCTAGATTTTGTTGTTGCAAGAGTTTGATCTAGAGATTAAGGATAAGAAGGGGTTAGAAAATGTGGTTGCTGACCATTTTTTGCGTATTGTCATACCTCCAAGTGCTCCTATGTAGCACCCGTGATTTCGTGGATCCTTAGCGGACCGAGTCTAGAGCAGGGTCCCCCAAAGGGGCTACATTACCAAAACAATGCATACAAAGGGCTGGACAAAATTCTCATCTCACGGGGAAGCAGAGGTGATCCTTCCCCCTTGTTCCGTAGTATAACCTCCCAAATGGGTACAGTCTCCCCACAAAATGTCACCATTCACCAAGGCTCCAGTCCAGTTCCTCTCTGACTCCGCAAGAAGCCTATCCATGATCCTTTCACCCCTGAATAAGAAAAGCTAATACCAACGTTGTACATAAAGGTTGAAGGCATCACATTCACAATGTATTCTTGTCAATGAAACAAGTAGTCCATAGAAATTGCATGATGACCCACCAAAAACAATACTCCATAGAATGAGTCCTTATGGCATGGTATGTAGCTGCAGATTAGAGGTAAACCTTCCCAATTTGTTTCAACTTGACGTTCTCAATAGGCCTACCCTCCACACAAAAATTTGACTTAAAGTGTCATGGATGGTGATGGTCTCCAGACTGCTCCAGCAAAGATAATTAGATGTCAAAATAACAACCTTAATGCAAGTTTCAGCTCTGTATCCATCACTCCTTTACTCCCTACACCAAAGTGTTGCCACATAGAGCATCTAGTAGCTGCTGTACATGTTCCACTGCTTTGTTTAGCAATGCTTTCCAAGAAAGGGAATCCACACAGAAGACACCAAAGAAGCATTGATTTATACACTAGAATCTCCATGTCTTAAGGAGGGATGAATAATTCTGGATATATCCCCTCAGAGGAAGGTCTTCACAACAACAAACAGCAAGCTAGAATTTGGAACAACTGTCAATCCCCACCTCTAATGGTAGGTGAACTATTGTTGCAAGCTGTTATTAGTAAATCTCCAGACACAATTCTTATCATTATTAAACATTGCCAGGATGATACTGAACAAGCTGAACATAGCACAAGAATATTTGCCTGGATGGAATGAGGAAAGGGCTTCAAGCAGTTACATACAGAGTGGCACGCAAGGAACATTGAGAGAAAGAGGCTGTGGTTCGAGTTGGACATCTTTCGAGCTTTAAATCTTGCCTTGTACATAAATGGTTACGGCACCTGGGAAGCGGAAAGGAATATTATGGGGAAAGTTCTCACAGAAATATCATCTTTAAGAGGATATCCTAAAACCCGTTGATGTTTTAAATCCTCATATCATGTTTCTAGAAGCCTACCATAAGCATACATCCTTTTGCAAAACTCTCTTGAACAAGGCCCCCCTACATTGCATAAATGAATTTCACCCCATGCAGTAAGTGATTCTCAATTCCAAGAACTTGATGATCATCCTGTCCAACTTCTTGAGAACTGTTCTCAGGGATATTTTCTGCACTGTCCTCTTAAAGGACTGACCACCTTGTCTCCTATGAGGCTAGGAAGGAGGCCTTCCACAGTTCCACTCAGGATGCAAACAGACAGATGACAAAGTGGATGCAAAGAGCACCCAAGTCCAATAAGAAAAAGGACTATTCACACGATAAGTCACGTAATGTCTGAATCCAAAAACAATTTGATAGTGCTATTGATATCTGGTAAACTATTGGATAAGCCAGCCATATTAGATTTTTCATTTTACCTCAATATGAGCCATAAAAATTAATATAATTATATAAATATGCTCATTACCTTATATAACCACCAGTTCGAATACACCATTCATGACTATGTTCATTATAAGAAATTCCATGATCAGGTCAGTTATCAGATTATTGGTTGCCATGTGCATCCCTACCACCAGTGAATACTCGGAAAAATAAGAAAATGTATGTCTCTTTGCACACCTTCCAGAAAAGACACCTCATCACTCCACGTGCTCACCATTGCCTTTCCTTTGGGAGCTTTCTTCTTGGTTTTCTCCTTCTCCTTCTGGAGCTCTGGACAATCTGCCTTCATATGGCCGGCCTTCCTGCAGTGATAGCAAACATTAGTGTCTATTTTCTTAGCAGGATTAGGTTTATACCTGTTTTGCCTCCTGCTGCTATACTGTAGTTGGCCAATACTTCTTCCTTCTTTTCTGAGAAACCTTCTGAACTCACTGGTCAGCATTGCAAGTTGATCTCCTTCGAGCTCTGACCCAGAGAGGCTCTGCTCACTTGATGACCCACTATGGTTGGATCGACTTGATCTGCTGGAGCTCGCCTTCAGAGCGATTGGCTTCTTTTTCTTCTCTAGCTCCTCGATCTTCGGCAGATTCATCTCAAATGTCATTAACGACCCTATGAGCTCATCAACTTTCGTATTTTACAGATCTCTTGACTCCTTAATCACTGTTGCTTTGGTATGCCAGATCGGAGTCAGAGATCGTAGAATCTTCCTCACAACTTCCACATCATTTCAGAAGAAAAAAAATTGAAATATGCCTTATACATTCCGAAGATTCTAACACACCCTTCCATACACCAATTTTGTCTAATATTGTCCATCATCACTGCATCTGTCAGGGCAAATAACATATGCCAAGATGTCTGTTGAATACGTACAACCAATCCATTCATACAAGGCCGAAAACATGTGATCTAAGTTTGGAACCTCAAAGTTTACCTAGTTCAATAACTTTTGGACATAGTCCCTCCATCTCTTGCTAACATCCTCATCTTTCATAAAAGCCTCTGATCTACATTTTCAACAAAAATGACATCTAACTTCCTTGTTTTTCCTCTCTTCCACTCTAACTAGCTTTTAAATTCCTTTTCTCCACCCTCTGCACTTAATTTATTGTACAAACATTCACCAGCTTTGTATTTAGGTTCACTAATTGTCGTCTTAGTTGAAACTTAAGTCCAAGGATTCACCAAACATCATTAATAATTATGTTCCAAATAAATGCCCTAAGTTTCAATCTAAAACCAACAACATTGAATCTTGTTTTCTATCTTCTGTATTATGGATAACTAGTACAAATTCACATCTAAGACTCGCCTTGGCAAGTCGGAGAGGACTTATCTTATTCTTAAGACTTCTTATAGTTTCCAAGAAATAGTTCATAAATATTTCACCATTTGAAGAGTATTTAACATTTTGCAAATTTTTCCCCTTAAAAAGATGGGGAGAAATGAGATAGCAAGTGTTAAACTCGGTGTTCTCACTGCATCCCTTGGGCCTTCACCACTCATCACCAGCCATGCCTAGTGTTACTGCCATTCAACCGCTGTTCATTTTCACCAGCAGTCTTCACCACTTTCATCTCCCTCCAGAATGCCACCAACTCCAGCTGACATTCAACGAATGAAGATATTTCCACAATGACTACACTGCCCTGTCAGCATTTGATGCTGTTCTCTTCTTCTTTTCCCTCTTGCAGCAAGGGCTGCCTTATGGCAAGGATTTTTGCCGCTAATGTGTATCTCTATGCTATGTTATCTGAGGCAAGCAAGGCAAGGCGAAGTGACTTGAAGTGGCCCCACCGTGGTCTTTGTCACCTAGAGGATCACAGGGATCACATAACTCACCCAGGCGAGCACATTGACTTGCCTTGCGTGCCCTGATCTGGCTTAGGCCCACTAAGTGGCCCACCAACTCTAGCCCATTTAGCCTTACAAAACGTCAACCCTGGCCGATTCACCCCCACCCATGGCCTCATTCGCCCCCACCCGAGATTTTTAGCCCTAGCCACAAAAACCCTCACAACTTCTACAATACTAGCGACCATCACATCAGCAAACAGGGTCATCTTCAATGACCTTCTCTCCTTGCTTTGGCATTCTTTCTCCATCTCTCTGCATTGTGCGTCATAATCGTGCACATGAACACAAATGGGAGGCAGGGTTGAAGGGGTGGCTCTCTCTCTCTGCATGTGTGCGTGTGTGTGAGGCACAGTCATGTACATGCATACATTTAGGAGGCAGGGGGAAGGGATGACAACCACTCTCTCTGTGGTCTACTCTCCCTCTCTGGTTTGTTCAAATTTTACATGCATAATTTGGTGAGTTCTACATTAATTCGACACATTTGAATAGAAGTTTATAGGTTTTATCTATGTATTTTTGTCGTATCTTAACTTACATTTGTATATCTAAAGTTTTTATTTTTTTAAGAAAATGTCACCTCAAATGCCTAGGCCATCATCTAGGCATTTAAGGCTAAGGCGACCACCCAGTCACCTCTTGCCTCTAACTATATAGTCTCTAAGACACCTTGTTCTCCTCTTCTCCTTCCTCTCCCGTTTTAGAGGGGTTTGTCTCCGTGGATCTTTCTCGGGAGTTCGTGGCAAGGTTGGCAATATCGGCCGAAACCGTTACGTTTCAGCCAAAACGTATCGGTTTCGGACCGAACCGGTACGAAATCGGACCTACTCACTGCAGTAAGTCCGAAACATAAAAAATATTTTTTTTTAATGATTTTGGGAGAAACTGAAACCGGTTTTGCCCGGTTTCGGGCATTTCGGCCCGATACCGCCCGAAATCGGGCGATACTAGACGCGAACTCCCCTTAAGAGGGGAGTTCAGTTCCGCCCAACCTCTCATATTTGAGATCTGAGGGATGCTGCCAGAGGAGGTGGAGGAGCTTAGGGGGGAGCTTGGGAGGGGCTTTTTGCCGCCGCCATTGTTGCTGTTTAGAGTGCATAGTTGCCGCCAACGTCGTTGTTGCTGTTTAGAGCTTGGGAGGATGTAAGTTTCTGTATTTTTTTTCTTTCATTGGTAGTTTTCTTGTTGTAGGTAAGGAGGGGGAGAATAGGTGGGTGTGCTCAAACTTCTCATTGTGATAAGGCTCACTGATGTTTTTGGAACTGAATGAATTGTTTCTATTCAATCGTTTGAAATTCATGCGCACATTATTTTGTCATCATCAAAAAGGGGGACATTGTTGGGTCTCCTAGTTGAGTATGGTATTTGATATTAATGATAACAAACAAGTTGTGCTTGCTTGAAGAACTTGATTGCCATCACATGGTTTCATGGATTAATGTTTTGCTTGTATATGGTTTTTATGTAGGAACCATGATTGGGTTTCTATGAATGATGCTTTATGCATAAATTATTCACTTGGTGAAAATGGGGTACTTGATATTCACATGTATTGAATAAATGCTTGTCTAAGTGATTTCATCTTTGGCTAAAGTTTCGGGTTGTTTTCATGAACATCTTCCATGAGGTTGTATTGCATTGACGATATTTCATGTATTTTTCATATGAGATTTTTGGACTTTTCAATATGCTTAATCTATTCACATAAAACATGGTAGAACATTATTTGAATGATGCTAATACTTTATTGAATGCATGGTTATTAGATCTTGTTTATTGGGTATGATTTTAGCGCCATCCGTGATGCAAGAATTTTGATTGTCATCTAACCACTTGCTTTATCATGTTTTGTAGGTTCGAATTCATAGGTTAAACCCCTTTTGAATCAAGGATAAATGGTACAATCAAATTACATTAAGATCATGGGGTTTTTGAGGCTAAAGATGGTTTTTTGGCTTGCAAGCATAGAAGAGTCGACTCTGAGAGTCGACTCTCTCATGCCTTAGTTCTGTTCTGAGTGTTGTGTGTATTGCAGGGAAGAAGAGTCAACTCTCAGAGTTGACTCTCAGAGTCGACACTTTTTTGACAGATTTCTAGCTTTGCGTTTTTGGCCTACACAGGGTGCAAGTGTCGACTCTAAGAGTTGACACTTCATGACACGGGATTTGCGAATGTCTTCTAAACTCATTTTAAACCCCATGAAACTTTACCAAACTACCCCAATAAGTTCCTATACATATGAGGGAGTTTTTAAGGTATTTTGGGAGGGTTTTATATGTCTTTTGTCCACTCTCTTAAGCATGTATATATGAGCTATGAATTTGTGAGAAGAAGAACCCTAATGCTTATTTGCTTTATCTTATAGGAGAAGAAAAGGGGGAAAAAGGAAGGGGAGCTCTTGCAAGGAGGATTTGATCTACATCCATACATCTTTGGAGCTCGTGGTAGAAGGAAAAGAGGAGCGGCTCGAAGAGAGGATCGAGGAGATGCCCAAAACGACGCCATCTGACTTCCCTCCGACCTAGGCTTCAAGGAACTTCTTCTATCGACTTATGGCGCTCAAGGGGATACATTCTACAACCTTCCATCATCTATATTCGATGTTCTTCATTGTTTAGATATTGGTTTGAGCTGCATTGAGCATATTTCTATTTTCTTTGAACTTGAGAATGCACTGTGGGTGGATTGTTTGCATACGGTCGTGTGGATATTGCTGCGATTGGCACAGCGTGTGTTTGTGTGGTTTGATCCTGTCGTTGGATCGTTGTGGAGACGAAGCCTCCATGTGGTTGGAGTTTTCACTCCGTGCGCTTCGTTGTGAGGCGAGTGAAGCCTCATCAGTTTGCTGAGGGGTGGACGTAGGGAGCCCGTCATGGTCCCGAACCACCTTAAAATCTCTCTCACACTATGTGTTTAAGTGGTTTGCATGATATATCTATTTGCGTGATCATGTGAGATCGGAAAGGTTGAGAGAATTACTTCTGCATATTTTTCAATTCCATTCCATCATAGTTTAAATTTGATAATTGTTTTAATTCTACAACATTAGTGTTAAAATTTGCTATTTTGCTTGGGGGACAATTCAACCCCACCTTCTTGTCCACGTATATTATTATCTGGGCCAACAGGTACTATTGATTGGTCCTGACAGAGAGTCAGATACCAGTCGAGGTAGTATCATTAGCATTGGGTTGATGCCAATGCAAGGAATCAGGTGTATCTGACCTTAGACTGAAGGTCTCGGCCATTAGGTATTCTTGATTGGTCCTGACAGAGAATCAAGTACCAATCATAATGGGATCATCGACACTGGGTTTATGCCAACACAAGGAATTGAGTTTATCTAACTTAGACAGAAGGTCTAAGCTATTAGGTTGCATTGATTGGTTCTGACAGAGAGTTAGATACCAATCGAGGTTGTATCATTAGTATTGGGTTTATGCCAATGCAAGGAATCAAGTATATCTGGCCTTAGCTTGAAGGTCTAGGCCATTAGGTAGTATTGATTGGTCTTGACAAAGCATTAGATACCAGCACACCTCGACGTCAGCATTGCAACTACGACGCTTACCCAGGGGACGCGGGACCACATCCTTCGGCGTGCCCTCAGATTCGAAGCCCCAACGACCCTCCCTGATCTCCTCGCCTTAGCACAGAAACATGCTCGCTGCGAGGAGAACACTGCGGCCCTGGGTCGCGCGGGCGGAACTGACTGATCCGACCGGAAGAGATCCGCTGACTCACCACGAGAAGGGTGGAACAAGCGAGAGTGATGTGACAGAGACCGCCGTGATCACCCTGAAAGAGAGAGGGGTAACTACCGCCATTCATGCCCCTGATAGCTCCACTTGATCAGATCCTGATGGAAACCCGCGAGGAGCCATTCCTCAAATGGCCTCCTCGGATGAAGCCAGATCTGAACTCAAGGAGCAAGAAGAAGTACTGCCATTACCACCATGACCACGGCCACGACATGGGTGACTGCATCAACTTGAGGGATGCCATTAAGGATCTCATCCACAGAGGACTCCTTGATAAGTTCCTTGCCAAAGCTGTCGAGAAGCGACAGAGGATGCCCCCGCCAACCGACAACCAGCCCAATGGTAAGAAGATCATGATGATCTCTGGGGGCCCAGCCACGGGAGGAGACAACGCGAGCAGGCAGCAGTGGTATGCATCGACCGTCCGCATCTCAGAGTGAGGTGACGACACCCGATGGGAGGCCACCCCCTAGGTCACCTAGGAGATCCCATTGTCTTCTTCGAGGATGATCTGGATGGTGTGACCACCCGCCACTCTAACGCTCTGGTGGTCTCAACCACCATTAACCAGTGTACCGTGCGTCACATATTAGTGGATAATGGAAACGGTCCAGATATTATTGCGTATGACTGTCTTGTGCTCATGGGTGTGGACTTGTCTCGGCTCGCGCCTTTGCACATGCCAGTATACAGATTCTCTGGCACTATAGTCCGTCTGGAAGGACGCATCTTGCTCCCGATCACATTTAGGACTGTGCCGAAAGAGGTAACCTTCCTCGCTAACTTTACCGTAGTCTGTGCAATGACTAGGTATGATGCTATCATCGAGCGAGGGATCCTCGACACACTACGTGACGTCCCCTCCGCCTACCACCAAAAACTTAAATTTTCTACCCCTCGGGAGGTAGGGGAAGTCTGAGGAGATCAAAGGGAGTCCAGAAGGTGCTACCTTATTTCAACACGCGACCGACGGCCCGAGGAAGTTTCACCCGAGAAGAAAATGAGAATCGAAGACCCAGGTCCTAGTGAGAGTGCACCGGCTGAAGACCTATATCTCATCCAAGTAGGAGGTGACCCAAGCAAGACGCTGAGAATCGGCACTACCCTGTTCGAGCACGACAAGCTAGCCTACGCGTGCTTCCTCGCATCCAACCAAGATGTGTTCGCGTGGTCTGAAGATGAGCTCCCCGACATCCCACCAGAGGTCATCACACACCAACTTAGGTTGGACCCTACCTGCCGCCCGGTTCAGCAGCGCCGAAGGTGATGCAACCCCGAGTGACAGGCTGTCATTAGGGAACAAGTGAATGAGAAGTTGTGCTCAGGGCTACTCAGGCCTACCCAGTACCTGGACTGGGTGGCCAATGTGGTTCGAGTCCCCAAGAGCAATGGAAAGTGACGAATGTGCGTGGACTACACTGACCTTAATAAAGTCACCCCCAAGGATAGCTTCCCTATGTCAAGGATTGACCAACTGGTCGACGCGACAGCCGGGCACGAGTTACTGAGCTTCCTGGATGCCTACTTCGGGTACCATCAAATCATCATGCACAAGTCCGACCAAGACAAGATAGCATTCGTCACTGACCACAGCCTGTATTGCTACACTCGCATGTCGTTCGGATTGAAGAACGCGGGAGTAATGTACTAGCACCTCGTCAACCATATGTTCAACTTACAGATCGGCCTCAACATGGAGGTCTACATCGACGATATGCTTGTGAAAAGCCTTCAAGCTGCCAAGCATTTGGGAGACTTGGCAGAGACCTTTGCCACACTTAAAATGTACAACATGAAGCTCAACCCAGCCAAATGTGCGTTCGGAGTTAAATCAGGGAAGTTCCTCGGCTTCCTCGTCACCCATCGAGGAATCGAAGCCAACCTCGACCAAATCTGAGCAGTGCTGGAGATACGGTGACCCGAGCGGGTGAGGGACGTCTAGTGCCTCACCAGACGCATCGTCGCCCTAGCTCGTTTCCTATCTCGGGCTGTTGAGAGGTGCCTCCCTTTCTTTCGACTCATCAAGCAAGCCAATAAGGCACCGGACAAGAAATGGCAGATTAACTAGGACCAGGAGTGCGAGTAGGCATTTGAAGAATTAAAACGCTATTTGACGGCTCCTCCCGCCCTTGCCAAACCATAAAAGGGAGAGCAGCTACTCCTATACCTATCCGTGACACCGAGCACAACGAGCGCATTGCTCACGCGAGAAGAAACAGGAGTCATAAAGCCCATCTACTACATCAGTCGAGCATTGCAAGGGCCGAAATTCCGGTACTCAAGAACTAAAAAGTTTGCCTTAGCACTCATTACGGCTGCTCGCAAGCTGTGACCATACTTCTTATCGCACCCAATCATCGGCCTCACCGACCAGCCGCTGCGGCAAGTCCTCTAGAACCCTGACGCCTCAGGAAGGCTGATCAAGTGGGCTATCGAGTTGGGAAAATTCGACGTCAAGTTTCACCCTAGGATCGCGATCAAGGCTCAGGCCCTCACTGACTTCGTAGCCGAATGTACCATACCTGTCGAAGATTCACCCAAGCAGTTTTTAGGACCCACCTGGGAACTATACGTCGATGGATCACCCTGTGCCATGGGTAGCAGAGCAAGGTTAGTCTTACTCTCGTCAGAAGGGTTAGAACTCTAGTACGCCTTGCGGTTTAACTTCCCGACCATGAACAATGTCACCGAATACGAGGCCCTCCTCTCGGGGCTACGCATGACAAAACACTTGGGGGCGTCCAGCGTGCAGGCATACAGCGACTCCATGCTCATCGCCAACCAAGTTAGAGCAGAGTTCGAGGATCGTGATCCTTTCATGGTCAAGTACTTGGAAAAGGCCAAAGCAGCGATGAGCGAATTCACCCACTTCGAGGTGGTACACATCCCACGGGAGGAGAATGTCTGGGCAGACACCCTGTCTCACCTGGCATCTGCCACCACGGTCTCCAACTCAAGATCAACCCTGGTGGAAGAATTGTCGGCATCGAGCATAGAAGAGCCAGTGTCCCAGGTAAATGTCATTGACCACGAACCTTCCTAGATGGATCTCCTATTGGATTTTCTCCTACGGCAACAACTTCCAAGCGACCGCGCCAGTGCCCATCGCACGCGAACCCGAGTAGCCCACTTCACGGTGGTGTATGGTCGGCTGTACCGTTGATCCCTCTCGGCTCCGCTGTTAAAGTGCTTATTCCCCACGGAGGCCAGCCAGGCCGTCCAAGAAGTCCACGAAGGACTCTGCAGAAGCCATGTGGGGGTGCGAGCACTTGCGAGGACATTAATCTGACAGTGACACTAGTGGCCCACCTTGCAGCAAGACTGTCTTGAGTGTGTTCGGAGGTGCCCCTAGTGCCAGAAGTTCTCTCACCTGCACCACCAGTTGGCTACACAACTTCACGCCTTGATGGACCCTCGCCCATTCACCCAGTGGGGGGTAGACATACTGGGTCCCTTCCCCGAAGCGCAGGGGAGGAAGAAATTCCTCATAGTCTCCGTTGACTATTTCACCAAATGGGTTGAGGCTGAGCCGGTAGGGAAGATTACAAGTGAAGTAGCATGGAAGTTCATGCTACGAAGTATCATCTGTCGATTTGGGATTCCAAAAGTTCTCACAATCGACAACGACAGGTAGTTCGCGAGCACCGCCTTCCAGAAAAAGTGCTCGGAGTTGGGGATTTGGAACCACTACACGTCGGTGGGACATCCCCAGGCTAACGGGCTGGTAGAAAATGCCAACAGAATACTCCTTCATGGCATTAAAACCCGACTGAATCAAACAGGCGACTCATGGATAGACTCAATTCTGAGCATTCTGTGGGCTCACCGGACTACTGCCAGAGCAGCCACAGGGGAGACACCCTTTCATCTTACTTACAGCGCTGAGGCAGTAGTACTAGTGGAGATATCTAACCCCTCGTTACGAGTGGAACACTTTGACGAGGCCAGGAACAACCAAGCAATGCGGGAAAACTTAGACTTGCTCAAAGAAGACAAAGCGAACGCTCAAGTAAAACTCGTGGCTTAGAAGTTGGCCCAGTACTACAGCGCTCGAGTCAAGGAACGACACTTCTTTCCCAGAGATTTGGTGTTACGACGAGCAAGCGTAGCGGATCCCAGAGGAGCCGTTGGAAAACTCGTGTCAAACTGGGAAGGCCCATACATGGTAACTGAAGTGCTCGACAAAGGAGCATACAGGCTAGCAACACTGGGGGGGCAGGAGGTACCCAAGACATGGAACTCTGTAAACCTCAGGAATTATTTTCAGTAAAGTGTTACCAGTCGTATTCAACTGAGGTAACCTACGGGTTCCCTAGAGGCGAGCACCGCTCCCCTTAAAAATGAGGAGGTAACACAAAGGTTTCCTAGAGGCGAGCACTGCTCCCCTCGAAAATTAGAAGGAGGAGGTAACCTAAGGGTTCCCTAGAGGGGAGCACCACTCCCCTTAAAAATGAGCAGATAACCCAAAGGTTTTCTAGAGGCGAGCACTGCTCCCCTCGAAAATCAGAAGGAGGAGGTAACCTATGAGTTCCCTAGAGGCGAGCACCGCTCTTCTTGAAAATGAGGAGGTAACCTAAGGGTTTCCTAGAGACAAGCACCGCTCCTCTCGAAAATCAGAAGGAGACATAAGGGTCCCCTAGAGGCAGGCACTCGTCCCCTCGCAAATAATGGCTGCAAGTTGACCAGCCCAAGGGAAGGCGTAAGCGTCGCAAGGGCATGCACATAGAAAGGCAACCGGAAGCACATCATGCGAGCATCTCCCATCAAAGAGGTACACATTCAAACAAACTCATGTTAAAGGGATTTTATTCTTTAGTCAAGATACAAAGAATACAAGAGGCTTTATTCTTTAGTCAATATACAAAGAGCACAAGGGACCGGCGAAGAAGACACAGACTTCATCTCCTGTTCTCCAGACATAAGCTTCCTTCTTCTACAGAGCTTCCTTGTTATACTCTCCCTGGGTGTTGGTTTTTCTATTTGTTTTTCTTCAGAAACAATCTCTCTTATGTCTTTCCCTACCCACGTGTAGGAAGACAGATGGTGTGCTCACCGGTCTGTGGATCTAAAGTTGTAAGTCAGTGATGTTTGTGAGAGTGGTCTTCTCTCACGTTGAAGCTGTGTATTAGCAGAGCCTAAGCTGTAAGGGCCAGCAGTTTTGAAAGCTATGAATTAGCGGTAGTGCTCTTACACTAGTGAAGCCTCACCGTGTTGTGTGAGGGGTGGACGTAGATCTCTGGATAGAGACCAAACCACCTTAAAACCTGTGCCTTGTGGTTTGCATCTCCTTGGTTTCTATTGCTAGATGCTTGGGAGGAATGAATCTTATTACTACCTGAATGCCTGGCTAAGTATCTTTCATCCGTCCCTTGCTCACCTAGTCTTAGTACTAGATCATGTTTTTATTTTCGCAAAGAAGGGCAAAAAAAGGGGGCTGATCTATTCACCCCTCCCCTCTAGATCTGCCTATCACCACTCTACAGACTTTACAATGGACTTGCACTACATGTCCATCGACCTTACTTGGACCTACACTATATGTGCATCGACCTTACTTGGACCTACACTACATGTGCATCGACCGTACCTTGGACCGGCACTATATGTTCATCGACCTTATTTGGACCTGCACTACATGTGCATCGACCTTACCGTGGACCTACACTACATGTTCATTGACCTTACTTAGTCCTGCACTACATGTGCATCAACCTTACCTGCGACCTGCACTATATGTGCATCGACCTTACTTGGACTTGCACTAGATGTGCATCGACCTTACCATGGATTAGCACTATATGTGCATCGACCTTACTTGGATCTGCACTACATATGCATCGACCTTACCGTGGACTTGCACTATATGTGCATCGACCTTACTTGGACCTGTACTACATGTGCATTGACCTTACTTGGACCTGCACTACATGTGCATCGACCTTACTTGGACCTGCACTACATATGCATCGACCG
Source organism: Amorphophallus titanum (assembly GCA_024336825.1). Classification (NCBI taxonomy): domain Eukaryota; kingdom Viridiplantae; phylum Streptophyta; class Magnoliopsida; order Alismatales; family Araceae; genus Amorphophallus; species Amorphophallus titanum. The sequence goes on along the minus strand of JANBPO010000573.1, from coordinate 289,870 downwards.
TACTTGGACCTACACTACATGTGCATCGACCTTACCTTGGACCTGCACTACATGTGCATCGGCCTTACTTGGACCTGCACTACATGTGCATCGACCTTACCATGGATCTGCACTATATGTGCATCGACCTTATTTGGACCGGCACTACATGTGCATCGACCTTACCTTGGACCTGCACTGCATGTGCATCGACCTTACTTGGACCTGCACTACATGTGTATCGACCTTATCTTGAACCTGCACTACATGCGCATCGACCTTACTTGGACCTGCACTACATGTCCAGAGACTGCACTTCGCTAGTGACTCAGAGGACACTCATGAAAGCTAGTAACTTTATGAAAAATAAAATTGAAAATGAACGTGGTGGTTGACCCCACATACTCTTAGTCCCTCTTTGAAGTGTAGAAAAATATTTTGAAATCATTCTAATTCATCATTGACCCCTAAAATTTGAGGTTAGGTGCCTACCTTTGAAACGTTAAACCGATGATCCGAGGATGATATCCACACCCCAAATCCTCCTAAGCTTCAAATTTCGATCAGGGGATGAGATCCACACCCTAGATCCTCCCAAGACTCTGCCCATCGTCCCTAGAACTGCAGGTCCGCCCTCCTACGCAGGGCCAAGGTCCCTCACCTCTCTTCTTTACACAAGAGCAGCCGTAGATGGTAGAAAATTGAAAATAGGCATTTGTAAAGGCTTACTACCCATGAAAGCTACCTCCTTATATAGAATTCTAGCCTCCCAAGAGCTTTTCCCACGTCCTACAAGGCTCAGTCCCGCCCCCAAGGTCGTTGGCTTGAAGAAGAGTTAATGCCAAGCACCCCTTCGGGTTTGAACAGGTGTAACCCTTCGACCACTAGTCATAAGTGCTAGTGGGCGCGCTCTTCTTTTGGGAATTAGGTAAGGACGTCTTCATATGAAATAAATAGGACTTCTTAATCTAACTTTGGGTCATAGTTTCATCAAGTTTCATTAATCGTACCATGAGTTATTATTTTCACAAGATTAATATTCATTCTCCCCCGTTCCAGTCGTGACCCTTTATCTACCTGGTCATAAATGCGAGTGGGAGCACTCTTCTATTGGGATTTGGGTTGGTGTGTCTTCAGATGGAATCAAGAGAACTTCCAGATCTAACGTTAGGTCCTGGTTTCATTGAGTTTCATCAAACTTACTATGAGTTATGATTTTCGCAAGATTAATATTCATTCTCCCCCATTCCAGTCGCAACCCTTCCCGCGGAACGGCGCCCGCCCTTGGCGTTCGGACTCCAGCATATCGATGAGCGACTGCCGGGCGGCGGCCTGGCGCGGGGCGCGCTGCACGAAGTTGCCGGCGGCGGCCATGGCGCGGTCGACGGCGCCGCCGCGGCTCTGTTCGCCGCCGGCGCCGCAATGGCAAGCCCGCCACCCATCATAAACACGACCTGCCAGACCACCCATGGCATAACGAACTGCCAGACACGTTAGCGGAACATGATCGGACCTGACGCGAACTCGTCTTCTAGAAATGGTGTGCTACCGGCAGCGCCACCGCCTATGAGGCCTTGCCCCACAGACGCACGACGCCCTGAAGACTGTCCCGCACGCTCGATCGCCGCGCGAACCAGCGCGTTTCCCGCAGAAGGGTCTTTCGACATGCCAAGTCTAAGCAGTTCGTTGGCCACGCCCGGCGTGAGACCGGAGAACCTGTTGTAGCCCTGAGCTACGAAGTCGAGGACAGGCGCGATGCGGCCACTGAGAGCATTGAGGCCCGACGTGATGAAGCCCGCCGTCTTGCCCGCCTCGGCTCCCTCAGTGAGCTGCTTCGCTGTCGTCGAGTTGCCTTGCAGAGCCTTGCGGCTGTCCGCCATCTTGGCTTCGATGACGAGAGACTTCTGGAACTCGCGAAATTGTTTCTGGCTCGGAAACAGCGCCCTGAGCTTCATCTGTATCTCGGGCGAGCTGAACACCCCGTCCGTGCGGTCGCGATTTGCGTTTCCCTTGCGAACACGGTCGATGATGGCGCGCGCTGCGCCCATGCGGAAAATCTGCCGCTCGGCCTCCGTGTCGAACTCTCGCAGAGCCTTGCTGATCTCCTCCGGTGCCATTGTGTCGAAGTCGTCGAAGCCGCGCGAGGCGGCCGTCTTGAGCTGCGCCTCGCCGGCATAGCGCTTGAGGCCGGACTTGTAGCCGGGGTTGTTCACCGCATTGAGCAGGTCGCGCTTCAGGATCTTCAGCGTGTTGTAATCCCAGCCCGCGCCGCCGCTGTTACCCATCTTCTTGGCTTGCAGCGCCGCGCCCATCTGCTCGTCGAGCTCCATCTTAATGCGATGGATCATCTCGGTTCGGCTCATGAGACCGATCGGCTTGTCCTCGTCGGCGATCTTCTTGTTTACGAGTCTCTGCAACTCCACCATCGTCGGGCGTTTGAGCACGCGATCGAGCGCTGGCGTCATGGGAGTTTCTATCCGAAGGGAGGGCTGGATCGCCTTCTCGCCGATCTGCTCCATCTTCGTGACTTGGTCGTCGATCGTCGCATAGAAGTTGCGGCCGTCGCCCATGCCCTTCTGCAGGTCGCTGGTCATGCGGACGTGTTGACCGGACTGCCTGGCATCGAGCACGCGTCGCGCGCCCTCGCGCCCCTCGTTCGGCATGTTCGCCGCGGAGCGCATGAGCGAGCGCACGTTCTCGCCGCCGGCATCCATGGCGCGTGCCGAGGGGTTGGCCGCCTGCATGTCGGACACGCGATCCGCGAACCGCGTGGCGCCGCCCACGTCCTCTGGAATGTCGCGAGCGACAGCCTCGGCGAACTTCTCGGCAGCCACCCCCTTGGGGTTCAGATAGCCCCGCACCGGTGCCGCAATGCGCTGTGCGACGGCGCCAGCGGCGTCCACAGCTCCGGGTATGGCGTAACCTAGCGCGGCTCCCGTCCCGGCTCCGGTGGCGGTTCCGATCGCCATGTTGGCGGCGCCGCCCTCGGACTTTCCGGCTCCATAGGCAGCACCGTAGGCAGAGCCTTCCTTGGCAGCAGCCAGACTGCGAGCACCCAGAGACTTACCAGCGCTGTTGGCCAGGGCGCCGCGTACACCAACCCGAGCCAACCCTCCAGGCACAGCCAGAGCAGAGCCAATTTCTCCCGTGTAGAATGCCCAGGGATTCGTCTCAGAAGCATCTGAGATGCGCTGTCGGGGCTTGGCGACGGCCTCGCCGTAGATGTCACTAATGGGACGCTCGTCCCCCGTAACCTTGCCATAGAGCGCCCTCGCGCCGCCCTCGATCTCGTCTGAGAAGCCAAAGGTTACACCTTGTGCTGCCCCTTCGAGCAGCGCCGGGATGTTGCCAGTGGCTTCCTTCTTCGGAGCGGACGCGATTCCGAGCCGACGGTCAAATTCCTCGCGGGGCATGTCGGAGTAGTGCTTGCGGTGCAACGCCGATGCGAGATCAGCGTCCGACATGTCGGAGTATTGCGGAAACTGAGCACGGATCTCTGCGATCGTTGCCATCAGCGAATACCCAAGGGATCAGCGGCCTGACCGCCGCCGGCAGCCGGCGGCGCCCCGGCTTGCGCCTTGCGCTCGGCGAGTCGCACCAACTTTTTTTGGTTGTTCGATTTTCTTTTATTTAACTATTGTTAGTACCCTTTCTTGTGTTTGATCATTTAGTATTTTGGATGCCCTTCATTTTTTATGTTCCTTTTTTCTTGATTGTTCATTTCCTCACTGTTTTTTTAATGCAAGTGTGTGAGCTATGTGCCAGTTTTAGTTTAGTTTTCTTTTAGTAAAGAGGATTTGGGGATGGGTGTTACGTGAGTGGAGTGTAAATGGTGAAGGGTAAAATGGCATGGCAAAAGGTGTGATCGGGCGTGCAAATGGGCATGCCGGTTCACACCCACCTCAAGAGTGTTGTTCTCTTTTTTTTTATAGGAGAGGAGATGGTTAAAATGGCGTGAGACGGGTGAGGGCCCACCGGTTTAGAGAGGGCAAGGGGATGGAAGTTAAAATGGCGTGAGAGGGGTGAGTGTGCGCCGATTTAGAGTGTGTGATGGGGAGGCTCAAAGGCGACAGCTGCCAGGGGCGAGGGCGACAGTCTCTGCATGCTAAGGGTGAAAAATGGGTTAATAGTGGTGACAAATAGGTGATTAGGGGTGATAAATGCATCTGTATGGGTGACAAATAGATAGTTTAGGTAACAAATGGATAGGTAAGGGTGAGGAATAGGTTATGAGGGTAACAAGGGGACCCTAAGGGTGATAAATGGGTGATAGAGGCGACAAAGCAAGGTTAAGGGTGACAAAAGGACTGCATAGGTGACAAACAGGCTTGTTTGGGTGGCAAATGGTTTATTAGACTTGACAAATAGAAGAGGTGTGATGTAGATTCTGAACCAGCGGAAGGAGATAGGAGGTAGAGGTGGTGAAACGGCACGATGGAGAGGAAATAGGGCCAGAACCGATGTTGCAGGAGGGTCAACCCCTGGGGTCGACCATTCATCGCACAGGGCCTTACACATATTTTTCTTGTTCATGAGGGTCTATTTTGCAGAGTATTCAGAAATGCAGAGATTATATTATGCTTAGTTCATAGGAGCTTAGACATTTTTTTATTTATGGAGAGCCCTTTTCACTCATTTTTTGCTCTTATGATTCGCATTATGTGATCGTTCATCCTTCTCGTCACTCACGTTCCTAGCAAAAATTCGGCAACACCTCCATCGGACCCAAAGTTTGTGAGATGCGAAATTGGTAGTGGTCATAGGAAATGCTCCGGGACGACCCCCAAAATTAAGGTGTGCTAGAGATAGCTACCCGGTGACCCAACGATGAGCATAGAAGCCCGAGGACTAGCCTTCAAGGGGTTCTAGTGGCCCAAGGGTCGCGGCTTCTCAACTTCTGGGCGTGAGTTTGCCATGTTGTCGAGTATGAGGCCATTGCTATTCACCCATTGGACGGGTCCCCCAAAAGCCATACTATAGAGAGGCAGGCTTCTCAAGGGCCCAGAGTGATCAAGAGAAGAAAAAAAAATGCTATCAGTGAGGGGAAACATGACTCTTTCTAAGTCACTATATAGGGGCACGATGCTTAGGACAGAAGAAAGCAATCGAGATGAAGGCTCTTTCATTAAAAGAAACTTTTTTCATTCTCTGTAGGATCCACCGAGTACAAGGGGGAGGATACAACCCTTTTTTTTAACGGAGAGAAGATACAGGTTTAGAAGAAAGAAAAGATGTAACGAGGGGACAAATATACAAGATGGGCAGTGTACCCCGTAACAAGAAACATACAAGAAAAGGAACAGAAAATACATTGGTGGGATGGGAGACGGAGCACAAGCTCCTCCCCTATCACCTCTCTTCTCTTCTCCCTCTTTTCTTCACATTGCCAACACAGGGGCCAACAACGCTCTTCCTTCTTCTCTGATTTTCCTTACAAGGGGAAAGATCTCTCTCTTTTGTTTGCCAACCATCCACACTTTCTCTTCTGGAGCCAGCTCTATATATAAAACGAGGGGGTCTTCTCATTGGGAGAAAAACTCTCGCCACTTTCTCCCCGTTCGTGGGAAAGGATGGGTTGACTGCTACGCTGTCAATGACCTACTGGTGTAGTATAGGCCGTTGTCCGAGGATGGGATGCTTGCGGCATATTCAGGGGCTTCGTCACTGTCAAACGGGTTGGCCCACTATTGACGCTTGCCGCCGCTACCACCACCATTGCGATGTCGATCTGAGGTTTAAACAGACCCGCGAGCCTTAAGTGCTCATGCGATGGGTTCAATATAGGCATTGAATGCCCTCTTCATCTTTCTGTCACGCCCCGAGTGCAGAAGGAACCTGGTATGCATGTCAAGTTTATATCGATCATGTCAATCAGAGCAAAAGAAATTCGACACATAGACAGAGTGCACAATAGCAAGATAAAATAATAACCAGAATTGATCAACCCTGTGTGGCAAGGGTAAGAATATAACGCCGCGGTCACTGCGTGGCGAATACTGGCCCTGTCAAGTGTTGTTTTGTAAACTATCAGGACGCCCCATAACCATTCTGTAGCACCGCGACAGTAGCAGTGAGAAGGAATAACGGCCCACATCCCATACCAGCTAGGAGCCTTCTGTGCCAAAATCCTCTCCAGCAAGCAGTCGTGATCATAGTCATCATGTGCAAAAGCCGCGCCAGAGGGAGTCAGAAACATCTCATCAATAGTAACGTCTGCGGCCCTGTGGTGCCCAGACAGATGCCAGATAGCTGGTGAGGACGGCCCTGCTCGGACTGTGAAACTGTCAAAGTCCCTTGAGAAGCCCAAACTCCTCTGATCAAGGTACTGTCGCTGCCGTACAAAGCTCTCTGGGAAACTCGGATAAGAGAAAGTGCAAGTGCCTTGCATGCTGTCCCTTCTGAGCAATATCGCCCGCTCAAGACGGCGCCTCTCTCCCGGCAGGCGGGAAACGTCAGCCTCTACACCAGGAGGCACAAAACTCTAAAGAAAAGACAGGAGATGCCGATCCAGTGGGAAGTGCGAGGGATACCTGCCCGAGCGATAATAGACATAGCCTCCCTGTCTCCTCGTAATACGGGAGACATCAATACTACCCTCGGTGGTAGCAATCTCCCCTGTTGGGCCCTCAGCGACCCATGTAAATCCACGGTCTCCCGCATCAAAACCCTCAGAGGTAATACTGCGAGGAGGGAATGGTGGCATAGATCTGTCCATCCTCCGCACATAGTGGTCATCAGGACCTCCAACTCTGGGCCTCCGAGAGGTTTCTCTGCTTTGGCTTGGGCGAGCCATGTCTACAAGAGTTGCAAAGCCAAGACCGGAAAGACAAAGATGAGTAACAAAGTCCAGTCGAAGGCTAAATTAGCATGTGGACAACAATAAGATTATTGAGCAGTCCTACAAAACCCCTTGTTCTGTCAGAGAACTTGGAGATTAACAAAAATCATGGAAGACACGGACCACCCGTCCCCTACCTCTGGCCTTGACGGATGTCCCGTGGGGGGTATTTGCTGCACCCATTATTCATCGCAAAGAAAGTTGGGATATTACCCTCGCATCGGCAGAGGCCCATATTCGGCCCATCGCCACTTCATGGGATACCTCCACACACGGGTTCAATATGTGACGTATCGTCATCCCGTGGAGTATTTCCGCACTTAGAGCTTCAAAGCTCACATGTTGCTGTAATTATAGACCCCTCGTAGCAAACGGGGCGGTCAAAAATCGGATTAAACCCGCCGCGACTATTAGGATCGCGTGGTTCCAGGGAAAAGCTCTAAGGGGTGAAGTCTCCTTCCTTTGGACGCACAACTACGAGCAAAGGAAACTTATACAAAAAGAAAGAAGGTGTAAAGGGAGGTTTACACACCGTGGATGGAGCCTTACACACGTGTACCACGCTGCCCGAGCAAGTACGGATCTCCCCTCACGACCTACGGCGCGAAGGAGACGACAACGAACAAGGAGGAGCGCGTCTTCCTCTCCCCACGTGACTGCTGCGTAGAAAACGAGTAAAAAGAAAGTCAAAGGGGGTGCTGTTATGGGAGAAAGGCCAGAAAAAAACCCGTCCGGGGTTGGAGGGACCCGTATGGGGTCGCCCGGCCCGGGGCGGGTCCGCGCGCAGGCAGGCAGGCCCTCCCGGGGTCGCGCGGACCCCGAGGGGACCTCCCCGAGGTTGTTTGACCCCAGGAGGGCCCACCCGGGGTCAAACCACCCCGGGAAAGACCTGCACGAGGTCGTTTGACCCCAGGGGGACCTGCCTAGGGTCATTTGACCCCGAGTGGGCCCGGGGTCATCCACCTTGGGCCACCCCCTCCTTCCCGCGCACGAAACCAAAAAAAAAGGAAGAAAGGGGAGAAAAGGACCTCTCCGGGGTCATTTTCCTTCCGTTTAACCCGTACGGGTTCAAACACCTCCGGGTAGCCCCCCCACTTCTATAAATAGACCCCCAAGGGTCTAGAAGGAGGGATCTACTATCGACGAGAGACAGCATCTACGAAACATCAAGCACTCAACACCGAGCCTCCAACATCCAGGAGAAGGATTTTGTTCGTTGTTTTGACCCGTGAGGGGTAGGTCATCCCCGGGTCTTGTATTTATGTCCCTCTGCGGGCCATGTTTGTAAGTTTTTGCGTCTCAGGGCGACTAAATTATGTAGTTCCACCCCTATAACGGGAGAATTACGAAAATGTCCTCCTCAGGATTGCGAGAAACAAAAAGTCATGTTGTTTACAGTTTTACCCTGCAATCTCTTGTAATTGGGACTACGCCCTTGAGAGTGACAGTTGCTCCATGTGGGAGCGACTTCCTCTCCCCTCCCCACCCCCCTCTCTGTATCTCTCTCTGTAACAACCCCAGATCTAGATACCAAGTCAAAGTCGATACCATTTGGATCCTACACTGTCACCCACGAGCTAGGAAGATTGGAAGGGTTAATGGGGATGGTGTGGTTATGCATTGAAGATATAAACAAAAGTAGGAAATAAATTATAAAATTTAATAATTAACTGACAGAAATAAAGTTAACATTTTATAACAATTTAACATAACTATAGAGTTCAGTCCACAAGTACAGTCAACAAGAAAAGAAATGTACACTACCACGGGGCATACCCAGGCACCAGTGAGCTAACTGCTAAAAGTCCTCCGACCGAGACGCACCACCTCGATGAGAAGTGTTGTCTGTACCTGAAAAAGTAGGGAGTGAGTCTCATCTCATTAGCTCAGTAGGGGTCTCGCGGATCCCCACCACAACGAAAGTGATAACAACAGTAAAAGTAATAGTAATAACAACAATAACGAGAGCAACAGTAGTGGCAAAGTAACTAAAATATCAACAATATCAACGGCGGTGGCTAGAACACTAGAACAATAAGACATCAAAACTATGGAGTCTCTACACTACTCCTACCCTCCCAAGGGAACCACAATCTCGAGTCAGAACCGCTGATCTAAGGAAGGTCACGGTCGCACTACCGAAAGAACCTACAAAGCCTCTACCATAAGAACTACCCTCATGGACAGAAACCACTACGGAAACCATGTCGGTGTAACATCCTACCCTATCAACCGGGAGCACCCTGACAATGCTATCAGGAAAGCCTCAGTCTTACAGTCAAGAAGTCACGCTAAAGTCACCCGGTTAGAATGCTATAACCATACTCGGGGAGAACCACGGCTCGCGGTAGGGAACTAAACCCATGGGTGACTAAAGTACTTACGCACTAGCACCTACTGGATACATCCACTGACGTCTTACACCACACCTACTCTCCCTGGCCTAGCTATCTCTCCCAGAAAGGGAGGCAAGGGACTAGGTCGGATGCGTCTCGAACGCCTTACACCGCCTACACGCTCACGCCTGCCTACCTCTCCCATAGAGTGAGGCGGAGTCGCAACAACAACACAAGGACTAGCTAGGGTCACACTCGTTGACGTGGGTCCACTGTCCCCAACCTCATGTGCACACACATACTATCTGCTCTAAATCGGATCCTCTAGCTGATTTTTTGATGCGGGACGGACACGCGACTTGGGACTCTAGCTCGCGGGCGTCCCTAGAGAGGGATGCATGGGACCGTGCGCGGTTGAGAAACCGGCAATGAGTCTCGGGTATCGACTCTTCCGTGCTTATACTCGGAGTGAGTCACGGGACGGGTCTCTCTCTCTCCCTCTCGCAGCAGTGATAAAATATACGAGCTAGATTAACCTATCACGTGCAGCGACATATAAAATATATACGAGTAAAGCAAATGCCTACGAGGAGGGTGGCAGGTTTACCTCCACGCTCCGGGCGTGGGAACGATGATCCCGGCCAATTACGGTAACTTTCGGTTAAAATAATTTTACAATAGTTACAAAAGGTAATTTCTTTACCCACTCTACGCAGGGAGGTAAAGGGCTATAGTGGGGCCCGAAAGGACCAACCCTGGGTTGACGGGCAACAATCTGGGGGTGCGTATGGGGCGAACTCGGCCTGCTGATCTAACTCAGTCCTGCGCCAACTCGGTGCTACGCCGACTCAGTCCTGACTCACTGGACAGCAAGCCACGGTTTCTAATGGAACGTCACCTTCCTGATGTCATCTAGAGATGTCGCTTGGCTTAATCGTTGGTGGGACGTCCCTGGTAGACTCCTGGGAGGGACGATCGCTGAAGTTCACCCTTGGTATTTAAATGGGAATTTTTCCCGGACTGCCAAATTGGACCTACATAGAGAATAGATCTGTGCTCCTTGGCGACAGGAATTTCTGCGATCAGATCTGGAGGTGGATCGAGTCGAGACCAGTGCTGTGGGAAAGAAGACTGGAAGGTATACAACATATATTTATTTTAGATCCATCCAAGAAGCAAATTTGAAATGAAAACTATTGTGGTTTGCTGTTTTGTTTGTGGAGCTAGTTACAGACACCCAGGATAGATAGGAATCTGCCTGAAGATGATGGTTGACCGGGGATGAAATGATTTTTGCTGGGACTAAGAAAAATATGGGAGATAGGGGGGGACGTTAGGAACAGCTAGTAATTGTTTTTGATTTTTTCCAAAAATTCTAATGAGTTAGAAAATTCAGACAATGGGACACTGTCCCGTGGATCTACGTAAGTGGCAGATTCGAGTCCATGCAGCTCGCACAAGGCCGACCTACAGAGTTCATTCAGGAAAATGATAATGGTACAGTAAAGAAAACCATTCATGTTCCTCTCTAGTCAAGCTTAGTATCTCCAAGAACATGGATTGCATTCATTTATTTCAAAGGCATTAGAGAACCACTTCCATCAGCCTGTGGAATGTTTCACAAGGGTATGCTGATATAATGCACAGGATGCAAGGCCACGATGCAGCATTCAACAATGGCTAGAAGCTACTAAACATGAAGCGGTGATGGACTTAGCATAGCAAGATTTCTACATTGTGGATATAAGCATATCATGCACATTTCCGTCCAATATCAGTCCTCCATTTTTCCCTTTCGTCACTGATGTTTTTAAGTATTCTCCCAGAGAATATTGCCAATTTTAGCTGCTAAACCCAGTGGAAGCTGGTCAAAGGCATCAAATTCAAGATCAAACATATGAAACAGATAGTTAACACTCCATAGATGAAGATGCGACAACATAGATCAAGTTGCCAGAGGAATTTATTGTGCCTGACACTCTTGGTGAAAGTTTCAAACAATGTATAAAACCCCTCTTGAACTAATGTAAGAGCATTTAAACCTCTAAAACATATATGTAAACTTCTTGGGTAAACTAATAAAGGCTCAGCCAGGATCAGCCGATCCAGATTGGTTTTTGGACCAGTGATCCAAATACAATACCAGATTCTTTCTTCCTTGGGTGCAACAAGCACATTTGGAAATCAATGACTTGCAACACACTCACTGAAGGCCTAGCTCGTTTCCTCATCATCAAAGCAATAATGGGTGGGTGATAGTGGAGTAATCAACAGGCTCACCACTGAAGGAACCTTTGTGGTAACAGAATGCTCCAGAGGACTTACTCCAAGATCAAAACATTCAAACAAATAATTAGTGCAGGCTAAACAGAGTATTACAGTAACTCAGTTATATTATCTAACTACATTCTTATACCTGTTCTTTTTCCAATGTTAAAAAAAAATCGTATCTCTCCAGAAATTAAATTCTATGGGCTCCATCTTCCCTCCTTGGAGTTTAGATTTGACCCATTTGAAATTTGAAATCTATGGGCTCCATCTTCCCTCCTTGGAGTTTGAACTTGAACACATTTGAAATTTAAAATCTATGGGCTCCATCTTCCCTCCTTGGAGTTTGGATTTGACCCATTTGAAATTTGAAACCCCAAAATGACGCAAACCTAAATACAACCCAAAATACATACCAAATATGCACCTAATACGTGCAAAATACAAAATACAAAATACAACCCAAGCACGTACAAAATACAAATACAACCCAAATACAGACAAAATACAAATACGTATAAAAATGCGTACTAAAGTGTCAAGGCTCCGGTGGGGATTCCAGATTGTCTCCAAGCCAGAGGGACGCCGGTACAGCTCGAGTGGTGCTTCGCGTTCGGTACCGACGGCTTACCGAATCATGCTTCTCGATCGCTCTGGTGTCCGCACCATCTAGTTTGGAATAGTATCTTGCATGTTGCGCATGGCATTCAGGCCTCTGTGACAATTAAAATTAGAAATGGACATGTGGGATTCGTCTAATTGGACAGATAGTGCGAAGGTAAGCCCTTGGCACGTAGGTTTCCCAAGCTCTACAACACTGCTACTGACAATCGAATATTGGTAAGACAGCAAATGACTTCAGAGATGGATGGTGCCCAACTTTCAGGAGGGAGTTGAAGGAGGATGAGATTTCAGAGGTGACTCAACTCTTGTCCCTACTCCAAGGTTAAATGATGGATTCCACTTCCAAGGATCAGTGGGTGTACAGATGGAACCCCTCAAGAGTGTTTTTTATTCGCTCAGCTTACTCCTTTATTGCTAACGGGGGGGTGAGACATCCTTTGTCCCATCAAATTTGGAAACCAGTCAGCCCCCTTAACCTGAAGGTGTTCATGTGGAGGATATCCCTTGCCCGACTACCTACACGGGATAGACTGGCAAGGTTCATGGTTGGGGTGGACACTATGTGCAGCATGTGTAGGAAGGCAGAGGAATATCCGGATCGCCTATTTTTAAAGTGTGACTTTGCTTCGGAAGTTTGGCAACATATTCTAAGTTCAGGCGCCGCAAACCTGTTAAAGGCCCTGTGGAAGAGTTCATCAGAAGCTGGCAAGTTCAATGGATTGCAAAGTTTGATTGCCAGTTGTGGTGGTTCATTTTGCATCCAACCTTTTGGATCATTGGAGGGAGAGGAATGACAATTTTCAAAAGAGAAGCACATGATCCTGCTAAATGTTTGGATCTGATTTTCTTGTGTGAAAAGTTGGGGGGACATTTTTTGTAGAGGCAGACTGGGGAGAGGGCACGGCCCCCAGGTAGTTTGCCCTCCCTGGGGCACTCCCGCGCCCTGGGGCGAACTAGTCGCTGGGTAGGTCGTAACCCCGAGGGATGGCCCCCGGGGGTCTTCATTCATCATCTGGGAGTGTCCTTTGGGGGACACTAGGCTTTGGGGTGCTGGGATGGGCCCGTGGGGGCCGTTGTTCTTCCAGTCATAGTAGCCGCTCGCAAGGTGTCTGGGTAAATACCTGACACACCCCGGGTTATCGAACGGCTTGACTAACTGGCTGAGGGGCCCCAAGGTGGGCCTTGCACTGAGGACAAGAGCTCATGAGAGCTAAGAAGAGGCACCTTGGGTATGTGGGCCATGCCTCGAGCTACGTGCCATGTTGCACGACGGGTTGGCGGGGTAGCCTCGGGTTAGCGCGAGAGCTAAAGATAGGTGGCTCGTCGCCACGCGTCTGAGGATCGGGGGTGACCTCGGCTTGCTGGGGTGGTCATTGTAGGACCCAAGTAGTGTGCTGGAACCACGGGGCGGCCCATGGTTTGGTGTAGGAGGGCTGGAATATATGCGCCCACAAGGTGTTCAGGAAAATGTCGAACACACATGTGTGAGCCGTATACGCGTGCGGCAGGCCTCCAAAGTCTGTGGTTGGCCTAATTAGGTCTCCCTTTGACCTTGAAGGGTTGGAAGCTCCCTGCCTTTTCACTGGGTGCCACGTGGCGTGGCTTAGAGTCGGGGCGCCCCCGGGTTGGCCAGGGTGGCCATGTGAAGTGCAGGCAAAGCCCGTAGCTGAGTGATATGGATTGGTCCTGGCTAGTTGCTTGTGTAGCCGCATGTTACGACAAACTGGCTGAGGCCCCCGGTGGGGTCCAGGGAGTTGTAGGAATGGCCGGGTAGCTCATGCCTTAAAGGTGTTCGGGAAAATTCCCGAATCGTTATTTCTTGGCATTTTACTGGGAAATTATCCAAGTACAATAAATGCCCCCCACGGGGCGTGCGTCAGAGGAGGAGACGAGGGTGTGCTACTTGTAAGTCCTCTGTTTCGAGCCGTTGTAGTTGTATTTTGACACTTCATGTGCCTTTGCCTTGTTATGTTGCATATATTGATTTTCTGGTGTGCTGACCATTTTTGTGTGCCCTATTTTGCAGCTATGGCACGATTTGGTAGAGATGAGTTGGTCCTGAGACGTGTAGCTCGGGAGGAGGACCACAGGGTGTGGCAGACTGAGCAACCGATGCCCCCTCTGGGTCCACCGGTGGTCACTGTGGTTGGTGCAGAGCAGCTGGACTTGGGTCGTACGATGATGGCTGAGGGCCCAGTTGGTGAGAGCGCAGCTGGAGTTGGAGTTGTAGAGGCAGCTCGGATTCTGGAGGGAGGCTGTCTGTACACCTACGACCGGAGCGAAGGCTACCCCGTGGAGTTTCCCCTGGACAGCCACCTCTTTAAGTTGATCAGGAGCTACACTCCTCCTGGCATGGAGGAGGATGACTCGAAGATCCCTGGAGCCCGTCGCCGGCTTGAGCGGGCCATTCTGGCGGGTAGGGACAGCCTGCACGGGGTTGCATTCTATAGCTATCCGAGCTTTTCTGAAGACTACTGGAGGCAGCATCAGTTTCCTAGTGCTGAATGCCTGGGGTTCTTTGACAGGACAGAGCAGTTTGGAGTCAGAGTTGGGCCGATAGGCCCCGCATCTTGGGATTTGCATGGGCACCACCGTACTGAGACAGAGGGGATAGCCAGGCTGGTGCTGGAGCTCACTGGCTTGCAGTATGCTGGGGAGGGTTACGATGACCACAGCTTTCGGGATGGAGTTATGCGACAGACCGTCACTAGCTGGCACGGCCGCTAGGCAGTGATTTTGTCACACCACTATCGTCAGGGGGCTATGTTGTGTATGTGATTTTGATGATTACAAAATGACTTTGTTGTTTGACCTTGTGCTTGAATGGTTCTTCATGTTTTCATGTGCTTGAATCATCCTTGTTCTCTTGCTATGGAGTCATGTTCTAGAAGAGATTGATTTTGTAGGAAAATGCTTGATTGAATGCATATGTCTTGTACTCAATGAGAATTTATTAGAAAATATGTTTGTAAGATTGGATATTTACATATGTGTGTGATGCGTGTGTTTTGAAGATGCTATGTTCATAAATATTTATAACAATGCTCCTCGTGAATATAAAGCTTCATGAATGTCAGGTTCTATCAACAAGAATGCCATTTGAATGAATGAGTTCGCATGCATTTCTACATGCTTTGCATTTCGCTTGATTGCTAACACTTGGGTATTGAAGCATTTTAATGGTAGATACAAGAATGCAAATTGTATGGTTAAGCTCCCAGTGATGCACAAGCTCAACCTCGACCCGATGGTGAAACCTGTCCAACAGCGCAGGAGAAAACACGCCCCGGAGAAACAGATGATCATCAAGGAGCAAATAACCAAGGGGAAAGAGATTGGCCTCTTCTGTCCAGTCCTTTACCCGACGTGGCTCGCCAACGTCGTTCTGGTATCCAAAGCTTCGGGAAAGTGGCGTATGTGCGTGGATTTCACCGACCTTAACAAGGCCACTCCGAAAGACTGCTACCGGCTACCAAGCATCGACTAGCTCATCGATTCAACCGCCGGCAACGAGTTACTCAGCTTTCTAGACACCTACTCTGGCTACCATCAGATCAGGATGGACCCAGAGGATATCGAGAAGACCGCTTTCATCACTGACTTCAGCGTACACTGTTACACCCGGATGCCTTTCGGGTTGAAGAACGCCGGGGCGACATACCAAAGGCTGGTCAACCACATCTTCGAGGGACAGCTCGGTCGGAACATCGAGGCCTACATCGACGACATGCTCGTCAAAACGCCAAAGGCCGAGGATCATTTTGCCGACCTAGCCGAGACCTTCGGTACCCTCCTCAAGTACAACATGAAGCTCAATCCCGCCAAATGCGCCTTCGGAGTTAGATCCGGGAAATTCCTAGGTTTCCTAGTAACTCAGCACGGGATCGAGGCCAACCTCGACAAGGTTCAGGCAATCCTGAACATGCGGCCACCCACCTACGTCAAAGACGTCCAGTGCCTTACCAGACCCATTGCTGCGCTAAATCATTTCCTATCCCGGGCGACCGAACGATGCCTACCCTTCTTCAAATTGTTGAGGGGACCCAAAATGGCACCTGCCACGTTCGCCTGGGATGAGGAATGCCAGAAGGCCTTTGAAGATCTCAAGGAATTCCTAGCTTCGCCCCAGGTACTATCAAAATCGGTCTCGGGCAAAGCATTACACCTGTATCTCTCGACGACTCCCTCCACCGTAAGCTCAAACTTGGTCTGAAATGACGCGGGAGTCGAGAGGCTGGTCTACTACACCAACAAGGCACTTAATAAGGCCGAAAGAAGGTACCTTGCAACTGAGAAGCTCGTGCTAGCACTGGTAAGCTCGGCCAATTGCCTTCGACCTTATTTCCAAGGACACTCAATCATCGTATTGACCAGTGAACCCCTGAAGAAGATCCTCACTCATCCTGAAACCTCGTGGCACCTCGTCAAATGGGCCGTATGCTTGGGGCTTACGATATATCTTATCACCCCTGCACGGCCATCAAGGGACAGGCCCTCATGGACTTCATCGTGAAGAACACCGTCCCGGTCAAGGAAGCATTTTCGTCGGCACACAGACTCATCTGTGACTTGTTCATCGACGGATGATCTAACTCAGCTGGAAGTGGTGCTGGTGTCCTCCTTAAGTCACCCAAAGGAGCAAAACTGCAATACACCTTGAAGTTCAACTTCCCAACGTCAAATAATGCCTCCGAGTACGAAGCCCTCATTTCAGGGGCCAGGATGGCACGCTGACTAGGGGCCGAGCGAATCAGGATCCACACCGACTCCAAGCTGGTCGCCAACCAAATCAATGGTAACTACGAAGCTAGGGAAGCACCAATGATTAAGTACCTTCAAATGGTCCGGGGACTGGCCCAACTATTCAAGAGTTTCGAGGTAGTCTGAATAGCTCGGGAGGAAAACTCTCTGGCGGACACTCTCTCTCGTCTGGCCTCCTCCCTCAGCCCAGAAGGTACTCGGTCGGTCTTTCTCGAAGAGTATGAATGATCGAGCATCAAATTTGAGCTCATGATCATTGACCTGGCTACCCCAAGCGATTAGAAGACCCCTTACGTGTCCTGGCTCTGAGACTCCTAGGAGCCCTCTGACCCTTGGGAAGCTCAGAGATTGAAGTACCAAGCCCAACGCTTCGTCATCTTGGACGACGCCTTGTACCACAGGTCTTTCTCTGGTCTCCTCCTTATGTGCCTTGGCGCCGACGAAGCCAGCCAAGCATTTCAAGAAGTTCATGAAGGCATCTGCGGCGCACACCAAGGAGGAAGATCACTGGCCAGAATCTTGCTTCGGCAAGGTTATTGGTGGCCCACCCTTTGTTGGGACAGGATGAGCGCGGCTAGAGGATCCAGAGGGGGGGTGAATGGATCTATCACCCAATAATAATTTCTGACTAGCTAGAACAAAAAAATATTGTGGAATTTAAAAACGCTGCTAGACAGATAGAGGACACTTAACCAAAGACAGACCAAAATCATTCTCACGCTGTCCTACTCAATCATCTACTGCGCAATGAACACAACAAGAAGACGATGCAAGCCACAGAAACAATCACACAGTAAAAATAAACTAAAAGACACAACTAAAAAAAATAAAAGTTAGTGCCCGATATTGATTCCCATCATCGGCCCCGGCCTTGTGGCCAATCGAGCCAACTCGCGGGGATCTTCGGGAAGTCACGCGTATCGGCTGGACACGCTAGCCATATTGCTGGTGAAAACCTACATCCTTCTCCTTTGTCGAAGGACCCTCCTTTTAGCTTGATCCGGGAAGGTCAGCCTTTTGAACACGGAGATCCTTATTTCTTTCTTCCGCCGAGGGGCGGCTTCATCAGCCTCCATGTCATAGCCGTCATCGTAGCCGTTATCATCGACTGATGAGACCATCATTCTTCCTTCTGGATCTTCTTCAACTGCCATTGATGGGTCGTAGTCTTCATTAGCCGCGGCCGCTTACATCAACCGCTGCTGTCCAAGCGAGGGGTTGCCTAGCCCTCAGAAGTAATTCTTGACCAAGGTGGTCATTTCTTCTTGACCCCGTTCCTGATGCAGCACGGGGGAGAGTTGTCGACCTCCCGCAAGAGGGATATAAGCAATCCGAACCCGATCGGCAGGTTGTTGAAATCTTCATCCCACAGCAGGGACATTGGCTTGGCGGGCGCAGGCCAGGAAACTGCCGTGGCGCGGAGGGTCCGCAACCACTTCTTCTTCTTCTTTCGGGGCAAGCCCCTTTCCTTTCTCTCTTTCGCCCCGTCACGAGTAGAATGGCAATGGACGGGTGCAGCAACCTGGTGGACAGGCTGGACCCTCTTGGGGACCCAAACCTGTTTAAACTTTCTTGGCCTTGGGCCAACTTCTTCCGGCCATAGCGGCTAGCTTCTTCTCTTTCCGCCCTCCTTCCAACGAGGGCTTGGTATGAGTTGTGAATAGGGACGGTGGGGATGACTCGGTCCAGGACTATCCGTGCATCACGCCCATCGAGGAAGATACGCACACCACCGACCATCATCGATTTACCGAACTGAGACAGAGCTCCGGTAATCACAGCAGTGCTCCTTCGGTCCTGCTTGTGCTGGTGACCCCCAGAGTTCTTGTTGGCAGCACCGGGGCGGACCCCAGGGACAGCGTGGTGCACCAGGTAGCTGGCAACCTCAATCGGACTCTTGAGCGAGTCACGGTAGCAGCGAGCCTTCAGAGGCTCCATCTTCTTCGTAGCTCCCTCGACGGGCTCCGAGAGCTCCACGTCCAGTAGATCCACGAAAGCCAACCCCAAAAAGTTGGGGAAGCCGACAACAGCGGGAAAACTGCCAAACACTGCAGGCACCGCCATGTACCCTTGCGCGTGAGCAACGACAATCGACGGACCGAAGCCGACGCCAGTTAGTCCAGTCATGGTTGTCATCGTTTGCCTGTAAAGATAAACAACACCATGATCAGTAACCTTTGGGAGGGTCTCGACAGCCCAGATGTCCCGATAAAGAGATGAAAGGTGACACTGGTCCCACCGGGCGTGCCAGGCTGTTTGCGATGGGATTTATTTATATCTATCCTCTCTAACTAATTTAAAAATTAATTAAAGATTTTGGTAGGTCTATTTAGTTTATTCACGCGTCGATCAACCAATTAATCAACTGGCATTTAACTGATTGATTGACTGCGCGGGCGTGCCAGTCATGTACGTGACAAATTTATTGTGCCCTCATTCTGACCCGTATCGGGCAAGAGTGAGGTTCGGTCGGGACCAGCAGTCCGCTATACCGTAAAGGCTATAGCGTTAATTACATCCCCGCGAGGAGGGAAAATCTTTGATTAATTACTGAGATAGACGGTTATCGAGGCCGGAATAAAGGATGCAGGAGATGCACATGAATAGGCAAGATATTATGATCTACCATGCACAATTTATTAAGATGGAACCCTCGATACGTGGCGGAGGATATAGATCTAAAGACTACCATCACGCATAACAAGGGCTTCCCGTCGGTTAACACCCGACCTTCAGCTGATGTCATTTGTATACCGAGAGAGTCTGCGCACGCTAGCATACCTTGATGCAGCGTGAATGCTTACATCGGAACATGCTAATGAAGCAATGAATTTAACTAATTCAGGCTTAAACAAACCAATTTATTCAATTTATTGATCAAAAGATTTTATTTAATTCCGTTAGTAAAGTTATAAATCACCCCGAAAGCAAGGAGGAGATCGAGACGACACAACGACACGATTCGAAGTGAAATCGACGCATTACGCATAGGAAAAGGGATTAAAACGGCACCGTGAAGTGTAGAAATAGGTTAAAACGGCGCCATATAATGTAGGAATAGGGGGGCGTGCCTTAAAATGGCGCGCCCCTTTGAAGGCGCGTCGGTTCGGGGCGCGCCATTTTAAGGCGCGTCGGGTTTAGAAGATAACTGGGAGCGAGGGGGGGGCCGGGGCAGACACGGTGGGATACGGAGGCATAGTCGGGAGTCAGTAAGATGAACGTGGTGGCCAGAGAGGAGGGAAGCAGTGGTGACAACGACAGTCGACTGTGGAGAGGGAGTGATGAGAGGGTGGCGGTGGTGTTCTAGCGGGCAGGGGAAGAGGGGGGGCGTCGTTGCATGGGAATGAGAGAAGGTGGGGGAGAGAGTGGGACGATGGGGGAGCGATGGTGGAGGGAGTATGAGGGGGTGTGCAGGCGGCATCTATGGGTTGTCCGCGGTGGGCTAGCAACGGTGGTGCGAAGGTTGCATGGGGAGGAGGGTGTACGACAGGGGTTCACGTCGGGGAGGAAGGTGGTGGGAAGGAGAGAGAGATGGTGGGGGAGGCTCGCGGCAGAGGTGAGTGTGGGTGGCGGTCGTTGGGTGTGGAGAGGGGAGGAAGAGTGAGAGGGAGCAGGGGGGGTGGCCGGCGGCGAGAGGTCACCGGCGGAGGGCAGCAGGGCATGGGCGCGGAGGGAGGTCTGTCTGGCGTGGTGTGCAGGTAGGTGGCCGCAGGTGAGGGAGAGAATGGGAGAGAGAGAGAGAGACGTGCGCTGCGTGAGTTGGTGAGGGGGAGGAGAGAAAGAAAGAAAGAGAGAGGGGGTTCTCCCATGGGTAAGAGAGAGGTAGAAAGATAGAGAGAGAGGGGATATGTGAGAAAATGGGCCGCCCCCTAGAAAGAGAGGGAAAGAGGGGTATATATATGGGAGGTGGGTTGTGTAAATAGGAGAAAGGGGGACAAGATCCGAATAAGATGGGAGGGAGTTAAGAGAGGAGTTAAGATTTTTTATTTTCATATTATAAATATATATATGCACATAATATACATGTATATATTTAAGAATAAGAATGGGCCAAGCCCACATAATATTTTGTAGGAGAGAATGGGCCAAGCCCATTATCATATGATGAACCTCCCCTTTTATGTATAAAAGAACGGGCCAAGCCCATTAACATGTTTTATTTATTTATTTGTTACTTTTCCTTTAAGAATTAAAACATGGGCCAAGCCCATTAACATATATGTATACTTTACGTAGAAAAAGAATGGCCACAAGCCCATTAACATGATTCAGTCTCATCCATTTATTAAAAGAAAATAACAATTTAAGTTTCATGAGACGAGATTATCAGATAAAAATTGGAGATCACTCAACTAACTTAACCGTGCGAGCCGCTTTGGGACGTTATAATATAATATGAGATCTACTCAGTGTAATGCTAAAAATTACGTGTCTACACTGCCCACCCCATTATTGGAAAGTTTGATTGATAATCTTTAGTTGAGTGATGATTGTGATGACGGGTCCTTCTTTGAACATTTCACATTTGATCTGACCCTTGAGCCCTATCCCATATTGGATGAGTTAGATTCTGGGCTTGTGCTTCCTTCTCCTTTGATTCCCCTGCCAGTTGAGCCTCTTCAATATGACATTCTAGGACCTGAGGGGGGTGGACCAGTAATATTCACCTTTGATTTGACTTCCCATCAGGAAGACAAGTTGATTAGTGCCCTTAATGCTCATAAGGGTGTTTCTGCAGGGAATGTGGCTAATAATGACAATCTTATTCATTAGCCACCAGTGCCTGACCAAGTTACTGTGGAAGAAGTAGTCACTAAAGGGGTAGTTAGGAGGAACGATACAGGATAAGGGGACCAATGGGTTGATATTGTGTAAAGGTTTCACCTCGATCTTGAAAGATTATTGGCCATTGATTAATTCATGATCCTCAAAGATGAAAATTAACTCACACACATGGTTAAAGTTAAAATCAATAATGTGCGAGACCAGCATATTTCTACCCCCAGTACATACATGCTTACTCTTGTCTTCTAATGGTATAAGGGCTGGAATTTATCAGAGCACAAGATCACATGGTGGCTCATTGTGAATGCCACCCGTTGGTTAGTAATATTGCATCTGACTGAAGACGTTAAACTTAGCACTTTGTGGGAGGCAACCCAAAGTTTTTATGATTTTCGTGTGCTAATAAATGGTTTCTTGGGAGGCAACCCAAGTTTGTGCTGTGATTTTATTTTTATTTTGCAGGTATGAATAAAGGATAAGTTGGGGGGAGAGAGAAGATTACTTGCACCTATGCCTCGCCTTTAACAATCAAGTATCGCCTTTGGTCAGCAAGGATGCCCGTCGACGTTCACTTCTGTCAGATTGTCTCATTCTTTCACATATTTCATGTCTACATTGTTCTATTCATCCATATTGTTTATGCCATTGCTGACAATGTCATTTAAGTTGGGGGGACGAAAATCATTTTTGGGTGACTCAGGACCACTTACCTGGGACTACCGCCAGTATTTTACTAAAGGCCCCCCCCAGCCAGGAACTTTATAGTCACAGCCAGCACAATTAGAGAAGAAAAGCACAGCTTGCACAGCTTGCACAGTTGCCAGTCTGCCTCTGCTGTCGAAGGGGCCGGTTGATGACATGCTCGACTATAGCCGAGCATTTGCCAGATTGTTCCATGAAGAGGACTATTGCCAGAAAAATCAAGAGGTTCATCTTGTATAGTGGAAGCCGAAAAAGCCAGCTGACCGTCCATGGGAAAGGGCGAGCTCACCTATTCTTTTTACTTTGTCTCCTTCCCGTATAAGATCTCTCATTCAAGAGCTCAGCTTTGTTCCCAGTTTGTCACCTCTTCTTATTGATCCAACCATGTTCTAGTCTCCCTTTCGGCCTGAGAGGCCGATCGAATTCCTGATTGTTAATTGTCCATGCGGGCGCTGCCCGTCGATTGATTTGACATCTAGGTGGTCGCCTGATTCACCTACCGATCTATCCAAAATGTGGTTTCGATCCTCTGATCCCTTCTTTGATGTAATCTTTCCATCTCTCTGCCCCCGGTCACTCCCTCCTCCTCCTCCCTCCTCTTCATCTTGTTGCATGATCTCCATGGATCTCCAAAAATAAACGCCAAATTTGAAATGGAGATTTCAGTGGAAGATTATGCTATGTTCGATCCATCCTCCTCCCAGGGGCATGAGGTCCCTGCTGTCTCCCTCCCAGTAGGTTTGCTCTCTCCTAGGTTAGATGTAGGGTTTGTTGAGTCTAGGGAAGTAGGGTCTAGGTCTAGAGAAGTAGGGTCTTGTTCTAGGTCTCACAATCCACCCTCGCCTGAGCCGCGCTTGCTTGCATGTCATTCCAAATCCGTTCCTGATAGATTCTTACAGGATGTAGCTCGGCGATGCCGTGCTCTCTTGAAATGCCCAGAATTCATAGCCACGACGATCGTGATTGAAGATGATGAAGAGCAAGATGGGGTGTGGAGCGATGACGAATTAGGTGTCTATGAAGTCATGGATGAGAAGGACCCGGTCGATTCTGAGGACAGCGACGTAGGTGACACTGCCGACTTATATGCTCAAGGCTTGAAGAGATTCGACGAGCCATCCTCAGCAGTGGTTGAACCGACGAAGGAAATAAATCTAGGAACTAAAGAAGACCCCAGGCCCATTATCATTGTCACTAATCTCCCTTTAGAAGTCGAAGCAGATTTAATAAAGGTCCTAAGGGAGTATAGTGATTCTTTTGCCTGGTCTTACAAGGACATGCCGGGTCTTGACCCCTCCTTGGTAGAACACCGACTAGTGCTTAAACCAGGGGCAACACCTGTTAAATAAAGATCAAGAAGATTTCACCCCCACATGGCCTTAAGAATAAAGGAAGAGGTCGACAAGCTATATAAGGCCAGGTTCATTAGAGTTGTATTATATCGTCAGTGGGTGGCGAATATCATCCGTATCATTAAGAAGGATGGAAAGGTACATATTTGTATTGATTTCAGGGATTTAAACAAAGCATGTCCCAAGGACGACTTCTCGCTGCCTCACATAGATATTTTAGTGGATAATACCGCCGGGTATGAAGCCTTATCGTTCATGGATGATTATTCAGGTTATAACCAGATCCGTCTCACTCCCGAGGATCAAGAGAAAATCTCTTTCACCATGCCCTGGGGCACGTATTGCTATGTGGTTGTGCCGTTCGGCCTGAAGAACGTGGGTGCCACTTATCAAAGGGTGATGATGGCCATATTCCACGACATGATGCACATTTACATGGAAGCTTATGTGGATGACATCTTGGTGAAGTCAAGAACTAAGGACGAACACCCTGCTATTCTAGCTAAGGTGCTGCAGAGAGCTAGGGAGTACAAGCTTAAAATGAATCCGAAGAAGTGTATTTTCGGAGTATCTTCAGGGAAATTGCTAGGCTTTATAGTTAGCAAATGGGGGATCTAGATCGATCCTAATAATGCAAAGGCCGTCATGGACATGCCTCCACCTAAGAATATCACGGAACTTTGAGGACTAATTAGACGATTTCAATTCATTAGAAGATTCATATCCCAACATTCTCGGAGATGCCTTCCGTTCTACGAATTGCTAAAGGCGAGGGGGTCAAATTCAAATGGAATGAAGATTGTCAAAAGGCCTATGAGGACTTGAAGGTCTATCTATCTTTTTTTTGTCTCAACTCTGAGTCACCTAGTGGAAAAGGGAGAGCGCACCCCTTGCCAGAGGAAGAGAGTGGTCCCGCTCCACCAAAACCAATAGGTGCTGCTTTTATTAATAATGGTGCCAGAATGTACCGCCACCCATGAGCCGAAGGGCTCGGAAGGGTTATAAAGGAGTGTGGAGGTACATTAAAATTTAAAATAATGTAGGCAACAACTACATAATTAACTATTTAAATAATATAAAATAAATTATATTTTAATTAAATAACTAACTACAGAGTCCAGTCCAACAAAGTGCAGTCTACAGGGAAAAGAAACATACTCTAACACTGGGTACACCCCCGGCTCTGGCGAGCTGGCAACTACGAACCTCTACGCTACACCTTTGAATCTTGAGGAGAAACTGCAACACCTGAAAAGACAGAGGTGAGTATCATCTCATTGGCTCAGTAGAGGTCTCGCGGATCCCAACCACAAAATAGCGGCGGTAAACAACAACGCTAGCAAGAACAACAACAACAACAGTAACAATAACGGCAGAAGGAACAGTCATAATAAGAACAGTAAACACGGTAGCCGATTGAACCGTGACTCTATAAGCCACTCCTAACGGCACAGAACGTGAACCCTGATCTCATAGTCGGGGAGCCACCGAACTAACGGAAAACCCTGGCTACGCTACTAGGAAGGGAAAACCATGATAACTCTATCGTAAAGGCCTGTCCTCGCAAAGTTAGGCCCAACCCAAGACCACACAGTCAAAGACACATTCATGACCTCGCTGTCGTGAATCCTACACCGTCTACGGGTGAAACCTCGGTAACTCTATCGGGAACCCTCGACCTAAAAGTCGAGAAAATACTTAGAAATCACCCTAAGAACCACGAAGAAACTCATCTCTTGTGACTGGAGTACTGCCCATCAGAAGCAAGGCTGGACGCGCCCACTGACATCTTAGTCCACGCCCTAGGTGTCTCCCTACTCGTCCCAGGAGAAAACTGAGACACCATACAAGTAACCGCTGAATAAGGACTAGCTGGGGTCGCACTCATCAGTGCGGATCCGACACCCCAACCACGTGTGCACACACAACCATGTGCTCTAAGTCATGTCCTCTAGCTGGTTTTACCCCAGCCCAGACTCAAGCTGCAAAGATGAGGGGCCCTACTATAACCAGCCTAAAACCCGCCACACTGATAAAGCTCTCCACCACTCCCAAGTGGCTCCGCACACATGTGCGCAGGAAAGCTACGACTAGTGGGAAAGGTCACTCGAGGTAAGACTCTCAGAAGAAACTGCTAGAGTACTGACAGGCTACACACAAGCCCGTCACAAGTTACTCCATCCAAGGACACACCTTTCAACACAAGTCGAGCACCTAGCTTACTGACTCCAACCATCACGTCCTCGTCCTCTGTCAGGCTGTTCCTCTGCAACCCCCCAACCGGGTCTAGCACCAAACACCTGACACTGCTTCCAACAAATAAATAGGGTACTCATGCGGCAAACTTACCGTCACATTTTCCCAACTCTCCATCCTACCAGTGTCACAAATCTCAA
The DNA here is from genome assembly GCA_024336825.1 of Amorphophallus titanum. Taxonomy (NCBI): domain Eukaryota; kingdom Viridiplantae; phylum Streptophyta; class Magnoliopsida; order Alismatales; family Araceae; genus Amorphophallus; species Amorphophallus titanum. The sequence continues at coordinate 263,829 of JANBPO010000573.1, read as the reverse complement.
TGTCTCAAGTAATGGCATGACAATCAACACGACTCACACAGCCAAAGACAAACTCAAACCGAGGAAACAATCCTCTGATGCTCTACCCATCTTCCGAAATCCGCCCACAGTAACCATTACCAGGCTTCCGTTGCGCACTCTGCTCCATGCGTACAATCATCACAGATGACTCGGGATCTGCCATTCTGACAATCCTCAACTCGACCGGCTAACTCTGAAAAATAGGGTGAGAAAAGCTCAAATATCTCGAACCCAGAGCATAGACTTTCTCTCTTAATCTAGCAATCCTCCTACAACTCTGCAAGCTCCGATTCACAACACATTGGGAATCATAACACCAACAAAAAATTCTCTCAAGTACAGCCCAACTGGCGCTCATCCTTCCATAATTATGCCAGCACACCCTTACAGATCAAGAGAATGGGCAACGCTTCTCACAGGCAACCATACTGCCAAAACACATCTCGCACGGACCTCATGGCATACAAAATGAGGCCAACCAATCTGAACACGCGATGCAAGACGACGGAACTTAGTAAAATGTAATTCTCTCCGACCAAGGAGAAACCAACATACCTCCTACAAAGTGGAAGATCTCCATGGTTGACCTGGCCTTAAACCTTGCGCGTGCTGGGACGCACACCTTCCAGCACTAGGAAAGCCATCACTACCATCAAGTCAGCTCTTCTGACAACACTCACCAAGTATCCCATCAGATCACATTCACAGCTCTCCCAGCACATCATCATTGCAATTCCCTAAACTGTAACTCATCATGCCTCGAGCACTGGCTCTACTAATCGCTAGCCACACTCTACCACAGCAGTTGAGCTAGTCACTGCCACGCGCTCCCTACCTACGCCTACCTCTGATCCCGGAACTATTAACACACCAAAACACTTATCGAGGACAGATTACTTCTCTAGATGGGCGGAAGCAATAGCACTAAGAGAAGTGACGGGAGAGCTAGTCACAAGATTCTTCCAACAAAATATAATATTCTGGTTTGAGGTCCCCAGCTGAATTATCTCTGATAATGGTAGCCATTTTAGAAACCAGAAGGTTGATAGGCTGGCTGACAAATACAAGATTGATTGGAGGACGTCGTCCCCCTACAACCCTCAAGCCAATGGACTTGTAGAAGCCTTCAACAAAATGCTATGCACACTGCTGGAAAAGACTGTCAAGTCTAATAAAAAGGACTGGGAAGAAAAGATGTATGAAGCGCTTTGGGCCTATCGTACGGTCTATAAAACCCCAACCGACTGCTCACCATTCTTTCTTGTACACGGGTCAGAAGCTGTAGTGCCAATTGAGTAAGAAGTTCCTTCACTTTGAGTCGCCATCCAACATGGATTGGCTAGCGTTGAACAAACCAACATAGAAAGAAGATTAGAAGAGCTCGCTGAGCTTGAAGGAAAGCATCTTTGCACACAACAAAATATCCAGCTATACCAAGCTCGCATGGCCCGTGCTTTCGACAAGTTGGTCAAGGGACTAGAATTCAAGAAAGGGGACCTAGTGATGGTCAAAAGAAGAGAAGTAATGGCCTCCAACCCTAAAGGGAAGCTGGTCAAAAATTGGGTTGGACCATATGTTGTCCGTCGAGTATTTGTAGGGGGTGCCTACGTCCTTGTAGATTACAAAGGAGTTGTCCAATTCTCTCCCCTTAATGGAAAACATATGAAGCTGTACCACACGGCTCAACCAACATTCCTGGAATGACCAAAGCTCACATTGGTCTCGTGGCACTCTGCCCTAACCGAGCCCCAATTCACCCTAGTCTAGTGGCACTCCACCCTAGTCGAGCTCTACCTTTCTTGGTCTAGTGGCATTCCACCCTGACCGAGCTCTACTCATCTTGGTCTGGTGGCATTTCATCCTGGCCGAGCTCTACCAGTCTTGGTCTAGTGGCATTCCGTCTTGACCGAGCGCTACTCACCTTGGTCTAGTGACACTCCACCCTGGCCGAGCTATCCTACCTTGGTCTAGTGGCACTCTGCCCTGGCCGAGCACTACCTATCGTGGTCTAGTGGCACTTCACCCTGGCCGAGCTCTACTCATCTTGGTCTAGTGGCATTTCATCCTGGCCGAGATCTACCTATCTTGGTCTAGTGACATTCTGTCTTGACTGAGCCCTACTCACCTTGGTCTAGTGGCACTCCGCCCTAGCCGAGCGCTCCTACCTTGGTCTAGTGGCACGCTGCCCTGGCCTAGCTCTACCTATCTTGGTCTAGTGGCACTCCGCCCTGGCCGAGCTCTACCCACCTTGGTCTAGTGGCATTCTACCCTGACTGAGCTCTAATATATATATATAACAATACATACAATACTGCCATTACGGACCTTTCGTTTGAATTGGCAAAAAATCTCATCCTTTGCGTTAGCATCACCTTCTTGCTAACGAATAAACCCCTTTTTGGTGCAAGACTTCGTGTCCTAGCAGGCTATCATATCAATACTGCCATTGCGGACCTTACATCTGAATCGGCGTAAAATCCCTTCCTTTGCATTAGCATTACCTCCTTGCTAATAAATAAACCCCCTTATTTTTTTCAGCGCAAGACTTCATGTCCTAGCCGACTATTATGCAGCATCCCTAATGGACCTTACGTCTGAATCGGTGGAAATTCATCTTTTGCGTTAGCATTACCTTTTGGTTAATGAATAAACCTTTTTCGGTAAAAGATCCCGCGTCTTAGCCAATCCTTCAACAATATTGCCATTACGGGCCTTATGCCCGAACTGGCTAAAGCTTCCCCTTTGCGCTGGCATTGCCCCTTTGCCAACGAATAAACCACTTTACTGGCACAAGGCCATGTGCCCCAGCCAGTAGCTATCTATCCCCACTGAGGGTCAAATATCACATTGCGACCTATCAATACCATGCCATCATGTGTTCAGAAAGAAAGAAAGAAAAGAAAATGGGGCATAAAATAGAGGTGCCCCACCGACCTTGTTCCTACATCAGGACAAGGGCAAAAATGGCTATAAACTGGCTGTGACGAAAACCCGCAAGGGCGTTGCAGGTAAAATCGGGTATCTCGCCATGTGAAAACCCATAGGGGTGCGTGGGAAAAAGCAAGAGGTGGCTAGCTTTAGCGAAAACCCGAAAGGGCGCTTGAGTCGGTAACGTGGTAATTTAAAAGTTCCTCTCCACCCTCAACTTAATGAAACTTCGAAAAGGACAATCACCACAAAGTCCCACTGGGCGTGGCAGACTTGTTGGATTAAATTAATTATTTTATTAATGCCCAATTTAAAATTCTACACTAATTAATAGCTAATAGCAGTTCACACAGATCATATATCGAATACTTGGCATATTATCATATTACAGTGCATAACCAAACTAGAAATCAATCAAACAAAAATCAACAAAAAACCACAAATGATGAGTCAATTGACCTGGTACACGACTGAAGTTCGAGTTCAGAAACTCTCCTCATGCAAGGTGTGTAAGCACAAACTTTTCTACATACCACTCAATTACTTAAACATAACCATATGTAAGCCTGTGAAGATAGATCGGAGATAGGGAGCAATCACACAAGCAAACCACACTTGAATTGTGATTTTTTAGGTGGTTCAGTCTGCTACCCACAGACCTACGTCCACCCCTCACTTAAACCGAGTGGGGCTTCCCTTGCAAATGCAAGACTGCAGACTTAGTCTGCAACAACCGCTGATACCACAGCTTGACCCAAAGGAACACACTATTCAAGGAACACACTTCTTTTGAAAGCATAGACGGAACCCGGAGGAACCGATCCTCCCTTCCTCTAATACCACAGAGAGAATCGTGAATAACACCCAGCTGCTCACAAACCTAGAGGATTCAATCCTCTCTTCTGCCAAAATCTCAGAGGGAAAAAACACAGATACACAGCTTCCCCGACCCCCACAACAGGGTATCGAAATTACAAGGAGAAATAAAAAAGACAAAAAAACACAACGAAAAGCAAGGAAAAATATAGCTTCTAAGATCAAGATGGCTTGGATTTGATCCAAATGCCAATGGACAAAAAGTTCTTCACTAGTTGGGCTCTTGCTGCACTCAAACTCTTCTTCCACGAACTGGATCTGTAGATCTGAAACTGGGCTCTCAATCTTTCTCTCTTTTCTTCTTCTACTTCTCTCTGATTCTCTCTCAATTTCCTCTTCAAACTAAACTGCTCTCCAGTAATAGCCCTTCAGCAGCTCTCATGCATTCAACTCTCCCGCCTTCTATCGCAGCGCATTTCTTCAAAGGAAGAAGACTCCATTATATAGAGCAGGAGTTCTGGAAATCTTCTAGATGAGAGAAACCAATTTTCCCATTTTCCCATTTGTCCACATGGCAGGAAGGAATATTCTTCTCTAGGAAAGTGCCAGCTAACCTTGGATCACGTGCCAATGATTGCCCTTCAAACTTGAGTGTGAAGCTTACATGGCAGACACAAGGCTTGGCTATTTTTCAGCTTGGGTGATCTATTTGTCACCCTTAATAGCTATTTTTCACCTCTATTCTCCATTTGGCACCCCTATAGCTATCGCCTTTGTTCATCTTTCTACCTTGCAGGTCTATTTGTCACGGCTATTATCTATTAGTCACCATTAGCACTTATTTGTCACCCCAAATGGCCATTTGTCACCTTCACTGCTCATTTGTGTGCCTTACTAGCTATTTGTCACCCGTATGGCCTAGTTGTATCTCTTGCTCGACATTTGTTCCCCTTGTGAGCTATTTTTCACATGTGTTCATCTTTTGTCAACACTATGAGCCATTTGTCAACACTATGAAGCTACTTTTTACCCTTATTCGACATTTGTTGGCCTTACGGTTTATTTTTCACCCCTGCTCGTTATTAGACAACCTTGTGAGCCTGAATTGAATTGACATCGACTCCATTGTCTGATGGTGTCGACTATGTCTTCATGAAATCTTCTTCTTAGTCATTTTTCAGCCTCATCAGCCATTTGTCTCCCGTATATGTCTATTTATTTGACACCCATATTTGACATTTATCTTCCTTGTGAGCTTGAAGGCATATGACTACTTCCTTGGTGCAACCTCTATTGTGTTGAGCTGAGCTAGGACTACGTATGATTAGTCGACTTGGCAACTGTACTTTGGGACTTGTTGGATTGGTGAGAGTGCTATAGTGTTATTGCTGTCATGCTCATGTTTTCTACGTCTTCTTCATGCTTGAATGCCAGGAAGAAATCATGCTAAGACACATAGTTGCGTCGATGCATGTATATGGTTGCGTCGATGCCACTTCAGATGCCCGCTACTACTATTGCTACTAGAGACTTGTCTGCTGCGTCAACACATATGTATTGCTACGTCGACTCCACTTTAAATGCCAGTTGCTCCTGCTTGAGACTTGTCTACTACGTCGATGCACATGTATTACTACGTTGACTCTATGCTTGAATTTGAACGCCTACTTGTTGAAGGAGCTACCCTCTGTTGACTCCACTTGAACATGGGGTCGACTCCACCTTCTTGAAATCTACTGATTTTTTAGTCTATCTGTGGACTCTTCAACTCATTCTTGGGAACTTAATTCCAGCATGTCTTTAACACTTTGAATGATCGCGAGCGGGGAGGGTCCACCCGGTATTTCTCCATCTGGAGTTCCCTCTTCTTAATCAGCCTTTCAATAACAACCTTAAATACATAACAATCTTTAATGGGATGACCCTACGCCTAATGGTATGGGCAGAAGTGGGGGTCGTCTTTCTTCTTGACATCATCGGGTCTCTTCGGCTCCGGAAGGGTGATCTTGTTATATTGGGTGGCCCACTCGCACAGGGCCCGAATTTTCTCCTTAGGAATTGAATAAGGATTATTCATTCTGACTCGCAAAGAGGAGCCATCCTTCTGATCATCCGGCCTGGTGGGAGGAGGGCGGACAACCCCTTTCTCTTTATCCTTTTGTTGTTCAAATACCTTGAAGTCTACTATACTAACTTCTACAGGCGCGGGCCATTTATCAGCCAATCTAGCCTTATTGCACACAATAGCAGGAGCTGAAGGGCCACTGGAGAGGAAGGCCTCGACCTCTACCACAACATTATTTAGTCAGTCAAATGACCTTATCTCCATTCCAATCATTTTTTCGAGAATCTCCCGTCGAAGATTTTGCTTGTAAATTTGGACAACGTCCTCTCGATGTGGGGGCCGCTTGCATCTCATGGCGAGGTTCCTCCACCTTTTAATGCAGTCCAAGGCTATTTCATCATGTCTTTGCTTTGTTAAGTATAGTTCAGCCACCGAAACCACCCTTTTGGTGACATGAAACCTCTCCCTGAACTTCCATTACATATCTGACCAGTTAACAATTGAACCAGCCAGTAGGCTAGAGTACCATTCAAATGTGAGCCCTGTCAATGAGGATCCAAAGAATTTTATTAAATATGACTCGTCTGTGGCCAAATCAACCATGATAGTCATATAATAGGTGATGTGTTCTTTGGGGGAGCCTTGCCCATTGAATTTGTCAAACTTTGGTGGCTTGCTGATCCTCGGAGGGAGCTGCTTGGTAGCATGATGTGGTGGGTATGGAACTCGGTAAGCATCAAATGTCGTATATTCTCTTTCGCCTCAGTCGGTTAGCTTCATCTCAATCATCCTTTTGGCCATAAGCTTATTCATAGCAGTTAGGTCGATTGGCTCAGGATAACAGCGTGCCGGTTGGAGGGAAGGGGTGACCAGAGTGGCCGCTTGAGGTACCAGACGTAGCAGAGGTGTTTGATGTATCTGTGACAGCACTGGTGGTAGCAACGGCTGAGGTGGACGTTGCTAGGTAGTAGCCCGGCTATGCTCCGCATGGTTGAAGAAGTTGCATGATGAAGGGAGATCACCGGGGTTAGCACCTCCCCGCGATGACTGTGTGGGTACCTCTGATAGCTTGGACGCCAAGGTTTATTTTGTCTTTTCATGCAGCTATTTCTTCAAGAGCTCTATCTCTTGTTGGTATTTTTGTAGGAGCATCAACACTGATGGATCTAGGGCTGTTGTGCCAGGAACACCCTCAACTGTTTTACCCGAGGCACCTTTAGGCGAGATAGTTAATAGCATCTCATCTTCTTTAGACATCATCACAATGGCTATCAATGTGGGGATGGTTTTAGCAATGATTTACATTTCCTTTGCTGCTTTTATCATTTCTTCTGTGGCGTTGCCCCTGTGGGTGGTCGGCCCTGGCCTTTCGGCTAGTCAGGCCAATTCTTCAGGTTCTTCAGGTAAAGCTCCATATCTGCTAGCCACGCCAGCCATGTTGCAAGTAAAAACTTGCATTCCTTTTTTCTGCTTCCAGACTCTTCCTCTTAGATGACCGGGAAAGGTTAGTCGTTCGAACACAGATATCTTTCTTTCTTCTTCCTTTACAAGATCAAGCCCCTACCATTACACTAAAAGCTCGAGCTTGTAGCGAAGGCGAAACCGTATTTTCTTATGGCAGCACAGTGCCCCACATCTTGACGTGCTATAGGTGGGCATGAGGGGCTTCACACATGGACGCCATAATCGATGCAGCGGGCTAGGTTGTCAAGCACTGATGTCCCACATGCACCCCATAATCCATGTGGTACAGTAAATTCCTAAGGGAGATGCTGGACCCCATAATCCAACAATCTCCTCCCAGCGACACCTGGGGGAATTTGAACCCATGACCTCGCTCTGATACCAGTTTACAGGATCAAGCCCCTACCGTTATGCTAAAAGCTCTAGCTTGTAGCAAAGGCGGAATCGTATTTCCTTATGGCAGCATAGAACCCCACATCTTAACGTGCTGTGGGCGGGCATGAGGGGGTTCACACATGGACCCCATAATCCATGCGGCAGGCTAGGCTGTCAAGCACCGATGTCCCACATGGACCCCATAATCCATGTGGGATAGCAAATCCCTAAGGGAGATGCTGGACCCCATATTCTTCCAGTAAGCGTAATTTGATCCATCAAAGAACGGAGGCTTACTAGTTTAATATCCCTCAACGATTAACCCTCTAGCATCCATTATCTAGACTCTCCGGGATGTAAAGCTCTAAGGGAGAGGTAGGCTCTAATACCAAGTGTAGGATGGGTGTGTGATGGATGAACACAGATCTAGAGGGGAGGTGAATAGATCAACCCCAAATTTAAAATCACATGAGAAGATAAAATAATAACAGTGGAATTTTACGATCTGTTATCAAGGAAGAACTACAAGGCAATATGGATTAACTATCAGAAAGTGAATGTAGAGTGGCAAGCAGTAAGAGAGAAAGCTCCAAATGCAAACAAAGGATGAATGAGTTTCTGATTAATCAACAGTGATGGCAACGCATAGCAGGATATAGCAATTCACATCAATAATCAGTCAGACATCCAAGTACGATACTTGGTGGAGGTTTTCCTCACGTAAGAGGTGGAATTCTAGATAGACGTAACCTATCCTTCTAGTCACGTCTTTTTATATACCTACTGGATGAGAGACTTAAACATGGATAACAGATGAACAATTTAGATATTGAAACACATGCATGCCTTGGGCGTTCCTATGCATTCATCTAATCAACGAGCAAGTTGGAATTGTAAGCACACAGGGCTCAAAATCAATCACACATGACAGAGGTTTTTAGGTGGTTCAGTTTTCACCAACATCCACCCCACACTCAGACCAAAGTATGACTTACTGCTGACTCACAACTTGAACACCGCTGATCCACAGCTTTGGGGATAAAAATCCCTACACACCGCTAAACCTTACAGCTTGCTGACCGAGGAACACCCTCGCCTGCTGAGCACCACAGCTTGCTCCGCTGATTCACAGCTTACAATGAAATTCAAAGTGAAAAATGAAGAAACCAAGAAAGTGATAACAGAAAGGAATAATATAGTTCTCAATAGAGTAATCTGACTCTGGATCTGATCTACAAGTCAGAACAAAGCACTCTCACCCAAACTCTTCTTCTTCCTCTCGCCCTTTCTCCGGCACTCTGTTTTTCTCAGAACCAACTCTCTTCCTTCTTCTGGCTCTCTCACTCTCTCTTCTCCTCTTCTATTGTTGTTCTGCACGCTTCTCTAATCTTCTGCGCCTCTTCTCATTGATACAATTGAAGGAGAGCCTTTTTATAGAGCTTCAGACTTGGGGTCCCACGGGCTCACGTTTCGGATGTGTGGAGAGCTCATTCCTGCCAAGAGGATTATGGAAGAACCCTTTCCACGTGTCAGGTGCGGATGGTACAATGATCCAGGTGGTGAAATATCAGAACGGTATTCGCCTTAGATCACGTGCCGAATCATTAGTTCACATAATCGTCACGAGCTCATGCTTTGGGCGTGACTTGAAGTCTTCACGTGAGAGTTGATGCCGTCAGCATCTTATGTCTTCCAGGTGTTCGACCAATCAACCTCGTGTGGACATCAAAAAAATGATGATGATCATATGACATGCACGTCTCGGCACTCGAGAGTAAGTCGAAGATGGAAAGGCCAAATAAATCCCATACCTCCCCCAAACAGGATGAGCGCATACCCGAGGGTCTGCTACTTGATAAGGAAGCCCCTCAAGCAGAAGATATGGTCACGGTCCTCTGACTGGCAGTGTCAAAGGCCAAATCAGAAAAAGAACCCAGGAATTTAGACACGGGTTCGGCATGCACCGAAAATCACTCAAAGTCCTAAAAACGGAGCTCGAAGGCTTCGAATTAAAATCTCGGAGGCAGTGCATCACAATTAAAGCAGCACAGGAGGGCAAGCATCCGTCTGAAGTGCCACGAAGTCGGGATGAAATCTCCTTTGACTTAAACCGGTGCACCCAATGGAGTCTCTTAAATCAGCGCGCCCATTGGAGGCCATCAAACTGGTGCGCCCTCTTATGTAGCTAATCCGGCGTGCTAATTGCATATGGCCTAAATCAGCGCTCCCCCTGGCCGCGCCAGTTTAACCCAATGTCATCACCTCCACGCCAGTATAACCCAAGTCATCCCATCCGAAGTCCGATCCCTTATTTTCGGGTGCAAATAGAAGGAACTTACCTAAAATGGATGAGCAGCCAACAACTGACCAACGTGCAACCGCCTGACCCCCTCAAGCCCCCTGGAATGGAAGGTTTCGAGCTCCGCACCACGTCGCATCTCCTTCAATTGCCATTGACCAATCCCGTGGAGGCAGCTCCCCTACTCTATAGCTCCCCCTATCCGCAGGCCACTCAGCGTCTTCAAGCGGGAAAAGGAGAAGAAAGAAAAAGGAGTGTTTTGGATTCGGAGGCTCTCCCATCTCCACTCCAGGCCTGGTTACTAACATGAGGGACATTTTTCATGATTTTTTTTTCTTAGATCTAACTCTTCACTAGGGATGACAGAGTATCAGACACCATACCAAATGACAGAAGACTTGTCCTTCCTATTTCATTAGTGTGCAAGTGATTTTTTTTGATGCTAAGAGACCTTCGGAGATTCTAAATTAGTTCCCATGACTAGATGCAAAAATTCTTTCCATCATCCATCTCCACAGACTTCTCCATTCTAGAGTCTCTTTCATGAAAGCATGAATCATGAAAATTTAGTTGGGACATCTTTTTTTATAACAAAATGAGGCATCAGGTTGCATGAGATTTTCACATCGATTACCCTCATCTCCTCCTCAGATGATATGAACAAAATAAGAATAGAACAATGTGCACATGAATGCTTGGGAAGAAAAGGTACAACCTGGGGCGTGCAGACGTGATTTTCGCCAGGCATCCTCCTGGTGCTACATCTAACTCCTACAAACATAAAAAATAAAAATGATTTATTAAAACATAAAAGAGGAAATGTTGGGTTGCCTCCCAACAAGCCCTAAGTTTAACGTCTTCAGTCAGTCGTAATGAGACTCAATAACCAACACATTGATTTCATAAGAAGCCACCATGTGATCGCATCCTCCTTTAAATTCTAGCCCTTATGTCACTGGAGGATAAGATGATATGTGTGTACATGTGGGTCGAAAATATGATGGTCTTGAACATTATTGATTTTAACATTAACAATATGTATGGGTCAGTTCTCTTCTTTAGGGGTCATGTAACGATCAATGGCCATTAATCTTTCAAGATCGGGGTTGAACCTTTGCCTAGTATCTAACCATTGGTCCCCTTGTCTTGTATCTATCCACCTGACTACCCCTTTATTGACTACTTCCTCCCTAGTAACTTGGTCAAGCACTAGTGGCTTATGAATAAGATCGACATGATTAGCCACATTCACCTCAATAATTGCCTCATAAGTATTAAGGGCGCTAACCAATTTATCTTTTGGATGGGAAGTTAAATCAAAGGTGAATGTAGTTGGCATATCCCCCTCAGGTGCTAGAATGTCATATTGGAGAGGCTTAACTTTCAGGGGAATCAACTTGAAAGAAAGTATGAGCCTAGAATCTAACTCATCCAATGATTCAAACTTTATGGGATAGGGCTCAGGGGTCAGATCAAATGTGAAATTCTCTAATAAGGCCCCTTCATCACACTCATCAATCAAATGAAGATTATCAATCAAATTTTCCAATGGTGGGGTGGGTAGATTAAATGTAAACTTTTCCAACAAGGCCCCTTCATCATATTCTTCAAGAGGAGGAGGATATTCAGAATTCGTCTTCATTAAATCAACAAGATTATTAACCACAAAGCAATCTTCCTTTTCATGTCTATCCTTAAATGAGTCTTTGGTGTGTGGAGTGATACTCTCAATTTCTTCAAGTGATGGCCCGTTATCAATATATTCTATCAAAATGAGATTATCAGTTATATTCTCCTCAAGTGGGATATCTAAATGAGAGGTAAATGTTTCACTCAAAGGCCCTTCACCATTCTCTTCCTCATGAGGGTTATCATTCAACATATCTACAACGTCAACATTACCATCTTCCTTATGCTTCTCCTCACATGAACTAATGATGACACTCTTCATATTAAAGTGTTCACATTATTCTATCATAGGGAGGATGTCAATCAATTTTTCCAACCATGGAACCATGAGATGAGATGAGAAATCTTCCAATGTGGTCCTTATATGTTATTCTTCCAAGTGAGGGGAGCCGCATTGCATTACTTTGTCATCATCATTTTTAGCTAGACAATCCTCTCTTCTACATTCTTCCTTAATTGGGCCATTGATATTCTAAATTTCATAATTTTGAATGGCACCATTTTGCACATCATCTAATTCATCCCCCAACTTGATTTCAACCGACTCATTGTTGCTCTTCTCATAGATGGGTGTGGACTCCTTAATCAAACAAGTCATCTTGCTAGTTATCCCAAATTCTCTTTGATGTGATTCTTCCACAATTCCCTCATTACTTAGGTCAAGAGTTTCATTCAACAGAGAAACCATGGGTTATTGGCAAGAATAAGTGTGTTAGATAAATTGAGGGACTTGATCTTCAAAGTTTGCATCAATGGGGTTAGGCAATTGGACCATCGCCAATTCATATGTGGCTCTAGTAAGTTGGTCCAATTTGGTTTGGAGGGACCCAATGCTTTGTTGATTATTCAAGATGATTTGAATCAATTGGTTGAGCTTTTCTTTATTGTTGGGACCATTGTATGGATGGGTGGAATGGATGTGTTGAGGATCATATTGTAACGAAGAAAACGACACGAACTACAATGACACGAGTTATGACTCGAACTTAGACGACACGAAGTAAAGTGAGAAAGGCTAAATAAAACATGCAAAAATAGATAGATACAAAATAACATGAAACGGTTCAAATTGATTAGGCTTCAGTTGATAATTACTGTATGAGCTCACTATAGAATGTGAATGATTAGACTGAAGTGACTAAAAACAGTGATGCCCAAGAGTCTTGCCACTAACGTTAGTGGATCTCTCCACATTCCAAAAATAAACTGTTTTGCTGCCGTAGCGAAATAATTATGTTTAACCTAGATTCTCATTAGCTTGGAACATGACAAAACGTGGTCAGAGTTACGTAAAGAACCCTTCTCAAGTTAATCTTACAACATTATATGTCATGGTGAGGATTAGCCACTCCAACTGGTCCACCGTGTGGGATTTAATTAAGACACCCGACACATCCTGTTTCATGCCTAACCCTAGCAAACACTACTCTAGCAACAAATGCTAGCTTCTATATAAACTCATAATTTGCAGCCAAGCAAATCCGTATCGATTGAAACTTCCCTAGAGATAGCAAGGTGCAACATAATCTCTCCACAGCTTACGTACGGCCATTTCTCTTTTATCTTCTATTCCCGTCTGGTTGTCTTCCTGACGATTAATTTCTTCGACGACGACAATATTTCAGGCACAGACATGAAACTACTAGTCCCAGTAGTACTACTTCTACTTGCTGCTGCATCGGCAGAAGCTGTGGCAGCTGATCCATGCACCAGTACTGATGTCAACAACAGGAAGATGAAGCTGACGGTGCATGGGGGCTTCAAGCACCCACACCTTGAGAAAGAACCCGGAGCTATTCAGCATCAGCTGCTGGAGAACCCCAACAGCGTAAGAAACGCCGCGATGAACAACGGCGCCTTCGCCCACGATGCCGCAAGAGGGGCAACCGGCGTCGTCGACTCCAACGTTGATCAAGCTACTGATCCCACCGTCGCCGGCAGAAACGGCAGCAAAAACGACTACCGCAGCCCCGGCGGTGCGGGTCTCGACAGCCACCACACCATCGATCTGCAGACCTGGAACAAGCAGCACCCTCCAAAGCCAGACAACAAGCTAGCGAGATGAATCTGTTCCGCAGTTGCATAATTGACCAGTACGTACGTACGTACGTCAGAAGTTAATTTGCTCTAGTATGTATGTGTGGCTTTTACAAATTAATGGGTGTTTCTGACGACGTCTTAGTGTTTCCTCTTTCAGGAATAAATGGTGCTTCTAAGAATACGCTTGGCGTAGTCCAAGTGAATCTAATTAAGAAGCATGCTCTAGGATATATGTGTGGCCCCTATCTACACATGGGAATGTCTAGTCTTGGTTATAACTTGCGTCCTCCAGGATATCGCGTTGTACATGTATATACCCTAGTCATGTTTACTCATGATCTGGTTATTATATGGATGCCATCTTAATTTTAATCTTAGAAATTTTGTGCTAGAATGTTACCATGAGGCAGATGGAAGATTAATTACTTTCTCAAAAAGCCAAAAACATGTGCACAAGTGCAAAGGCTAGCTAGTGGACACCAAAACGAAGACTGTCAGTGGGATCTAATGCATGAAAGGAAGCATGCATGCAGTTGCTTCAAATCATTTCCTTGCCGTTTCATGGGGACCTCTAAGAACCTTGTTACGAGTGTAGACTAAATTAATTAATTTCTTGGATACTCAGAACCCCTGTTAATTAACTAGTCCAGACTAAATTTTTTGGATGGTACATTCAAACTGTTGATTTTTATTCATATATTATGGATCAGATGCAGTTTACAATAGGCTGAACAGGCTTAAATATGGTAAACTAGTCCTCCTTCCTTTACAATAGGCTGATCAGATGCAGTTTACAATAGGCTGACGATTGAAAACCCCCAGCAATCCCATACCAGATCATTCTGACATATATTCTTAATTTCCTTCTTCCTGAACAATTATTCTGAATTAGATAATACTAATTACGGTACCAAGTGTGTGAGAAATAGGTCCCCATATTTCATCAACGTCTCAGTATGTCATCCTCCTTTCTACTTGAACGAGTGAAGCTGCAAGCCTGCAAGCAAGGTTAATTATCAAGTCAGGATTCGGGAGAATCGTACCACAAAAAAGTCATACCAAAATAAAATAGAAAAATTTGTAAAACATCTGGAAAGGATCATCGAGTTTTAGCATATAGAAATTATAGTTGGAAATGGGAGTTTAAAGATAGAACTATGTAACATAAGGTAAGGAAAATTGCTCAAGATTAAAGACATGACTCTGATGCGTCGTTAAATAGTGAATAAATTTCAGGCTGATAAGACAGAGTAACATCATAATCCTTCATGTACTCCATCCATCTCCTCTGTCTGAGGTTAAGGTCCTTCTACGTGAACACATACCTCAAACTCTGATGGTCAGTTAAGAGCTCGACTTCTCGCCGTACAGATAATGCCTCTAGATCTTCAACGCGAAAATCACTACCGCCAACTCAAGATCATGAACAGGGTAGTTCACCTCATGTGGCTTCAACTACTGAGACGCATACGCCACAACTCTCCCATGCTGCATCAATACAGCACCGAGACCTACCCCGGAAGCATCCGTACACACTACGAAACCTCCCGATCCAGATGGCGACACCAATACCGGAGCAATAGTGAGCAATCTCTTCAGCTCCACGAAGCTCTACTCACACTCCCCCGTCCAGACGAATGGCACATCCTTCCGCGTAAGCCTGGTCATCGGGGCCGCAATACGAGCAAAATCCTGGATGAATCACCGATAATAGCCCGCAAGCCCCAAGAAACTCTGGATCTCCGTGACCGAACTCAGCCTCGGCCACTGCACCACTGTCTCGACCTTAGCCGGATCCACAGAAACACCGTCACCAGAAATTACGTGCCCTAGGAAGTGCACCTCTCGGAGCCAGAACTCGCACTTACTGAACTTGGCATACAACTGGTGATCGCGCAGGGTCTACAACACCACTCTCAAATGATGCGCATGCTCCTCTGCAGACCGCGAGTACACAAGGATGTCATCCACGAACACGACCACGAACTGGTCCAAGTACGGACGGAACACCCTACGCATCAAATCCATGAACGCTGCAGGGACAGAAACATGGAGATTAGGTTGGTTCGCCCCTTACCCATCTCATTTAGGTTTAAAGTTTTTACTGCACCTTCCCCCACGTCTCTCCTCTTCCCAAACCAATTTTCACCCCAAAATTTGCCTTGTAGCCAAAATTCCCTTTAGAGCCTTTTTCCCACGTAGACAGCCCCTGTGCAGGCCTGTAGAGATAGAACCCAACCATAAAGACCTTCCCGCCACCAAAACCTTCTCCAAATGCTTGAAATTTGGAGAACCACTTCCCCACATCCTAACCCATCTCCCATAATTTTCTCATGATTTTCTGAGCCCATTTCCCCTGCATACCCATGTCCTCTATTCCTGCCCTTAGTTCTGTCTGCATAGATCTATAGAATTGGGTTCCCCTACCACCATCTCCCACGCCCAAAATCTCCATTACGCACCACCCTGCCACCACATCTCCATCCTCCCAAGTACATCCCCCATCCTCCAGAGAAAACCAAGCCCCAAAAGTCACCTGGAAGCCCCAATACCACCCCCATCTTCCACCTCTTGTCCCACTGCCTACAGGCTGGCTAGAACGCACAGGGACTGTTCATAAATTCACCCCGACTACCACCGTAATCTTCTACGGCTCTCCTTCCACAGGTGTCTCTAGGACGTCCCCACCGAGTTTTATGTTCAGAGGACGTCTAGAGGTCTACCTTCTAGGCCCCCCTTTGCGCTGGTCTCCTGCACCTACGCAAATCGGCCTGCAGTCTGCCCGTCGCTCGTGCCTACACCGGAGGTTATAGCCAGTGCCTTCGACTTCCATCGTCTTCTAGGAGGATCCTCCACCACTACAGCATGCCATCAGGGATTACTACACCTTCCTCGGCCTCCGTGATGTGCCATCCTTCCTGCTGGTTCCAGGTGATACTGGTTCGTGGCACGTCAGAGTTGCCACACGTCATCCACTCGCGGCCCGTCACCCCACTTCTCACGACCCCTCGGATTCACTGTGTAGCCTTTTACCTCCCTGTGAGGAGTGGGTAGTGTTTGGATTGTATTTCTTTAGCTTTGTACCAAGGGTTCGTGTGATTTGGTTGGGTGTCTTCCCCATGCCCCGATCGTGGAGGTACGCATCCACTTCCTTGCTTGGTTAGCTTGCTAGTCTAGTATACACTCTTGAGCCACTGCTTGTGTGTGTCGTTAGGATCCTACCTCGTTCATATGCATATCACTGCTGCAGTGAGAGAGCGTGACCGTCCTGTGACTCATCCGAGTCACGAGTGTGGAGTTGCCTACCCTAGACTTGGCCGGTTCATCAACCGTGTGGATCAACACGCTTCCCTCACTTGGGGACAATTGCGAGCTTGCGTTACTTGTTATTTGGCGTAAGTACTCTCTTTGGAGTCATAGGTGTTCGAGTCACGCTACTTCATATATTGTGTCATTGCTGGTTTAGTTGTCCCCTTAGTCGCGTCTTCACTTAGAGTCCTAGTTCGCATAGTGTCCCGCATCAAATTTGGTATCAGAGCCGTAGGTTTGTCTAGGGTGCAATTGAGTCCGTAGTTTTACATTAGATGTCTCATTCAAATTGCATTTAGTTGCATCACCATTTAGGGTCATGTCTAGGTCCTTCGAGTTTTAACCCCTCCCTTGTCCCTTAGTTGTCTTGCATGTCCACCCCATAGGTCCCACTCCAAAACTTCCCATAACTTTCAAGTCCCCGAGGTGACATGATTGCCTACATAGTAGGGAGGAGAGATACACCCAAGGGCTTGGGAACCACCCCCTCTAGTTCCTTAGGTCCGAGGCCCATACCTTTGACGGTTCCAAGGTCCCGAGTGATTACCCAACTTGGGAAGCCGCCATGGATAGATATTTTGGGTGTTACCCCATGTCCGAAGCCATGCAAGTCTCTATTGCCAAGGAGAGACTTTCACACGAAGCCAAGGATAAGTGGAGATGCATTGAGAGCTTGAGAGATATTAGGCGGCAAAGGCCCATCGAGTCCTGGTACAACATGAAACATGAGCTTAGGAGGACCTACCTACCCAACCCTTTTACCCCCAACATAGCACATCATAGTTGGAGGAGCAGGGTTCCCCCTGTGCATGAGTCTAGGTCGAAGACTAAGCCTCATGACTATGGGCAGGTCTCCTCGAACGTCTCTATCTCGAGGGATCCCACCCTCACCGAACTCCTGTAAACCTTTAGGGAGTGACTAGAAAGGATGTACACTCCTATTGGGTCACCGACTTCCCCTAACCCACCTCCGAGCCAGGATGAGGTCGTGCCAGAACCTACAGAGGTTAGGGCTGACACTCTCAGCCCAGCACCCTCGATGGAGAGCCAAGGTCCCATCCACTTCATAGAGGACTCCTTTTCCCCACCCGAGGGGGATGCTTCACCCTTCAACCCTCATCTAGAGCCACTCTTGCCTCCCAAGGGTGAACTTGTCATTGGAAAGCCTTTAGCTAGCTAGTTAAGGAAGGGCTTACTTCTAGATGCTCCGATCCCTTGCTACCCATCCATGGAACCAGCACTCCCAGTAGTACCCCTTAACTCCTTTCACACCACTTTCCAGTCCTTCTGCTTTTCAGAAAATGTGAAGGACCTTATTAGGAGTTTAGATTGTCAATGGGAGTTGTCGTATATGTTGGCCTTAGGGTCTGACCAACCCTATAGTCATAGCTTCACGCACCCTACTTTAGGGTCCATTATCTCGGTGTGCACCATAGGTCATATAATTTTCAAGGTCCTTTTATTCTTTCCCATACTTGATGAGCTTGACTTTATCCCCTCTTATGGTATTACTGTCCTGAGGGGGGAACCTTTCCTTCCTTGCCTTCCACGTGAGTCCCTTGTCCCATCCATCAGAGTGCCTGAAGGTGACCATTTGCACCTTAGCGAATGTCGAACATGGGCATGTATAGTGAAGGAACCTGTCAGGAGGAGTCATCATTTCTTTGACCCTTTCGATCCCCTCCCTAGTGAGTCTCTCAACCCATATTCTTCACTCCACTTTGTCAAAGAGGTCCACTATCATACTCCTTCCACACATGCTAGTGAACATCTCACCCTGCATGCATCCACACCCCAGAGCTTGGAAGGGAAGGAACACCGGCCTATCTATCATGCTTCATCATGTCCACTGTCATATAGGGGTGATGTCGTGAGTGAGTTTGGACATACTGGTCCCCCAGAGTCTACCACATTTAGGAGGACACCTGTGCATGATAGGTACCACTTTGGCTGTCCAGGTCCTCCCCGTGTTGCCCAGCCAAGTAGGCGTCATGGACATGCTAGGTCCATGTTTGGATGTCCAGGACCACCCCTACATTCGCATAGGTATGAGTCTACCCAGCTATTTCGGAGTCTACATCATCATCACCATCTTGAGTCTAGCAACGTGCGATATAGAGAATTGGCTGATGCTCATAGACACCCTCACGAGCTCCTGGAGGGAGATCATGTCATGATCCGGGTCAGACCAGAATGGATTCCTTTTGGAGCCATAAAGAAACTACAGGCTCATGGTGCTGGCCCTTTTAGCGTTTTGAGACGAGTTGGATCCAATGCAAATGTTGTAGACTTGCTGGAGGACTATGGTATTAACTCCACATTCAACATCTCGGATCTAGTCGCATATAGGGACCCGATAGTGATCCCTAGTGAGTTGTTCGGGCCTTCTCCACCCCTTGTGAGTGAGCCCTTCCTTGAGAGTCCACTTCTAGCCCCATCACCTCAGCAGTGTAAGCGGATAGAGTCTATACTCGATGAGTAGGTGACTACCACTAGGAGTGGCACGTATCACCACAACTTGGTGCGTTGGAGAGGACGGCCCACGTCCGACGACGCATGGATTACCCAGGCAGAGCAGGAGAGGTTAGATCTAGACTTGCTGGAGCAGTACCTAAGCGACAGAGACCCTTACTCGACAGGGTCGAGTTTCTCCCACTCGGGGAGAATTGGTGAGGGCAGTCGAGCTAGAGATCGGCGAGACGCAGCAGAGCGACACTGCAAGTCACGTAGCACTGTTCGAGACTTGCAGGCTTCTTTATGGCTTGGAGATTGCTTGGAGGATTAGACTGGAGCCTGGAGACTTTTATTATTTTTATTCTAGATTTCATTTGTAGGCCATTTGAGGGTCATTTGGTTAATGGGCCATTAAGAGTCTAGGTTGAGGAAATTGGGTCATTTTGAGTGCATAGGGCCCAAGCCCTCCTTCTCCTGGTATTAGGCTAGGGGCACCCAAGGACCATCTAGGACTAGGGGGTGCCATGGCCCAAAGCCCACCCCCAACACTAAAAAATAAATGCTAGGGGACAACATTACCTAAAATAGGAACCACAAATGCCAAAAAACATGTCTTTTGAGGGTTGGAAAGGTCTCTTTGCTCAGCCAACCATCCTTGTCATCATTGGCTTGCTATATCAGTCCTTTTGGTCAATGGAAAAGTAGGTTACCATATCTGCGAATAGTCACCTTTCTTGGTACCTAGCCTTTTGCCTTCAGCCAATCAGTTGCTCTGTCACTGAGATTGCACAGGATAAAAGGACGTCCTAGACTGTCCAGCCAGCAGAAGAAAAATATGTTGTAGATCTTACTTGGGGAAGCATCTACTCACATACTGTCTGGTCAACCAAAGTAACAGGAATGCCAGAAATTATTTTGCTGCCTTCCTAGCCAATCAGAGCCTGCCAAGACAAAAGCTCCTTGAAGATAAATATTTGTATATGAATAGCCAATCACATATAACCTGAAACCTCCTACTAGAAGGACTACTTGCACCTATAAAAAGGACCCCATGCTTGGAGAAATCACTGCTACTGCCCAGAGAGAGCCACACCCATGAGCATCTACAGAGAACATCCTTGAGAATCGCATGAGAGCAGCCCAGCACTAGTTCAACTCAGTCCAGTGCCGTAAAAGAAGAGGAAAAGAGAAGCCTTAAGAGAGAGAGAGAGCAGCCCTGCAGTCCACCTGAGCCTGAAGAATCAAATCTTCAGATCTGAAATTTTTTAGCTGCAGTCACCAACCTCTAGATCATTATCTATAGCTTCAGCTGGTGTTCATTCTTTCAGTTTTAGTGGTTTTCCAACTGCACTTACAGTGAGTTTTAACTTGTCATTTGTTCATCTAGAACCGTCCCTACCGATTTGTGTGTAGGAAGATAGACGGAGGTGTGCTCTGATCTATGGAGAACGGTCCCTACCAATTTGTGTGTAGGAAGATAGACAGAGGGTTCTCCGTTGTATGGTTTTAGGGCTTGTCCTCATGTGTGGTGAGGACTTCATCCTCATGAGGAGTCTACTCCTCGTGTGGGGCTTGTCCCTGTGTGTGGTGAGGACTTCGTCCTCGTGAGGAGTCTCCTCCTCGTGTGGTTGGGGCGACGTCCCTGTGTGTTGCTGCCTTCATAGAGTGTGGAGATGCCTCACCGAGTTTGGTGAGGGATGGACGTAGGTTGTGGGTTTGTAACCGAACCACCTTAAAAATCCCTGTGTTGTGGGTTGAACATCTTGTGGGTTTGCTCCATATCTTCCATCCATGTTCACAGGTCGGTGTGCTTGCTTCACTGCATGTAATCTTGTTCATCTCCAACGCACACTCAAGCTTTGTGGACTGCTCATTCTTATATACACCTTTTATTTTTTGGACGGTACTAGCATTCCATTGGCTGCCTACTACATCCTTGCACTCAGGCACTAGGGAGCATTCTCTATCAAACAAGGAACCGTGTTCACACACACATCAGAGGTTTGCTGAGAAGCACCTTAACTTGTACCTTGACCTTTGTAGTCTATGGACCGTAGTTTACACTTAAGCCATTCCGTCTAAATCTGTTGTGCTTTGTGTCTAAGTGTTTTATTTGCTTCATAGGAGTGGTCTATGCTTTTGGCAGCCAAGTTTTTAAATGGGCCAAAGTTTGTGATAGGATCTATTCAACCCCCCTTCTAGATCCGATGGCAGTGCAAGGGACCCAACACTAGTTTGAAAGAAATAAAGTGTGGCATCTTGTTCCTAGGCCCCAAGAGAAATCTGTCATAGGTACCAAATGTGTCTTTAGGAATAAACTTAGTGAAGATGGTAGGATAATAAGAAATAAAGCTAGACTAGTGGCTCAGGGGTACAATCAAGAGTTTGGCATAGATTTTGAAGAGTCTTTTACCCCTATAGTCAGATTAGAGGCCATTAGAATTCTACTTGCATTTGCATGTTCTCATAAAATCAAACTGCAACATATGGATGTAAAGAGTGCATTTCTAAATGTTTTAATAAAAGAAGAAGTGTATGTAGAGCAACCCCCTTGTTTGGAGTTTTCTCATTGAAATACCATGTTTATAAGTTGGACAGGGCTCTATATGATTTGAAGCAGGCACCCAGAGCTTGGTATGATAGGCTAAGCTCATTCCTCACCGAACAAGGCTACACGGGAGGTAATGTAGACCAGATACTATTCACGAAGAGACAAGGTAAGGATATCTTGTTAGTTCAGATCTATGTAGATGATATAGTGTTTGGGTCTACAACACCTCAAATGTGTGAGGATTTTGCTAAACTCATGACTAATGAGCTTGAGATGAGTCTTATGGGTGAGCTTCAATTCTTTCTTCGCTTGCAAATAAATCAAAGCAATGAAGGATGTTTCATTAGTCAAGCCAAGTATGTGCTACTACACAGAGATCGAACAAACACGTGAGAGAGTGTGTGTGAGAAATGTGTGTAGCAGAGAACTCAACTTGGTGTGTAAAAGTGTTAACTTGAATCTGTGAATGGAGATAGAAGAGATGGACAATCACACAGGCATAAACCATAGCACAGTATTTTTAAGGTAGTTCGGTTGCAAACCAAGAACCTACGTCCACCCCTCACCAAACCCGGTGAGGCTTCACTGCTGACTAATAGCTTGATGCAAGGACACAGTCCTCAAAACACGCATGATGTTTTCAAAGCAACACATGGGGACAAGCCCCCCCACACACGCTGCTACTCGCAACAATACATGGGAACATGCCCCAAAGGAAAAACACACTGAAAAGGTGCAGCAAAACCCGGGGATAGACCCCTACAAGTGTCACAGATGCTAATGAACAGCTTGCACGAGGAACAAGCTCCTCACGACTGCACAGCAACCAAACCCATGCTCTGGTCCCTTAAACAGAGTACCGGAAGAACGCTATCAGTATAGCACCACACATGGAAAGCAAACGCAGAGTTTCGAAAGAAAAATACAAAACAAAATTGAGAAACGAGACTGTAGCTTCAGATCAGAATGTAGAAGCTGTATATAGCAGATCTGGGCTCAGATGTAAAGATGTAGTTCTGGTCTCCTATCGTTTCTTTTTCTCAAATGCTTAGGGCGTCTTGCTCTTTTCTTCTCAAGCTTAACTGCTTACTCTAAGGGCTATAGGCTCTCTTTCTTTTCTTCTTCTCAACACTGGACTAGCTCAGATCTGCTGCTAGGCTGCTCACCTCTCTTCTTTTCTTTTTCTCTAATCTTCTTCTAAAAGATTAGGCCATCTCTAATGGCTAAGGGTAACAGTGGACTGTTCTTCAGATAGGAGGTCCATATTTATAGAAGAGAAGGATTGAGGGTTCCCTTTTTCCAGATCTATTTTCTGATTGGACCCTTTTCAGAGCTATTTTCTTATTGGCCCATGTTTGTAGAATAGAACCATAGAATGTCCCTTTTTTTAGATCTATTTTTTGACAGGTCCTAAAAGTAATCTGATTGGCTTATGATAAAATGGACGGATCTCTATCCTGGGACCATTTCAGAGATGCAATCTGATTGGCCCATTGTAAAAAGGAAGATCTATGTCCTCAAACATTTTCAGACCTCGGGGCATGTGTTCTAGAGATGAGTCCTATTGACTTGGAGTGAGAGAGCATGTGACTGGGTGGCCCTGCTCGAAATCTGCATGAGTACTGTTATAAGTCGACTTACTTCAGGTGTGTCGATGCACTTAGTGGGTTGCATCAACACACCACCGCCCTACGCTGGCTACTATGTGCTGGTCTGCAAGTCAAACCATTATGTGTCGACGCACCTAGTGAGGTGAGTCAACACACTCTTGTGAAATGCTCCCGAAACTGCTGGCTAGTAGCTATTGCTTGCACTGCTTTTGCTGCTAGCTTCTGGCTGTTACTAAGGCATGCCAAAACACTAGTTAAGTCGACGCACCTAGTGAGGTAAGTCAATGCACTTCACCATCCGCTTGAGCTACTGTGAGCTAGATGAGTATGTGTCGATACACCTTGTGGGTTGTGTCGATGCACCTTTGTGGAATGCTTATGAAGTCGCTCAAGAAATGAGTCCTGTGTTGACACACTAAAGGAGTGGTGTCGACGCAACTGAAGAACTTTGCCCGTATACCTGGTGCTGGATTTGAAGTTGTGTCGACGGATTGGTAGACTTGTGTCAATGTAGCCTGAAGAGAGTTGCCCGTATGAACATGCTAGATCTAAAGGTGTGTCGATGCACCGAACGTGTTGTGTTAATGCAACTAGTTATTTGCTTGGTAGTTCTGCTTCTTATAAGAATGTGGTTCAACACACTTGAGAAGTCGGTCGACACACTCTTGTTGTTCGCTATTGTTTCTCTACTTCTTATAAGTGTGTAGGTCGACTCACTCATGAAGTGGGTAGACACACTCTTGATTACTCTGACCTCTGATAGTTCTGCCCAAGCCCTTATAGCTTCATTTTAGGAAATTGAAACTAGCTAGCACCTTGAGCTTCTTTCAGCCTTTGTTGTCGTAAGATTGGAATCTTGAGCTCCAATTGGCTTATCTCCTTTCACCCGGTTGCCCCAACCATCTGTGGTCATTTGAGTCCAGCTACTTCCAAAATCATGTCCAGCTTCAAGATCCCTTGATCTGTCAATATCACCTCCCCAATCTGCCATTGTATTAGATTCCCACTACTGCCTACTGCCTTGTTCTGACATTCAATAGACTTTTCTACCTTTGTCTTGTTGCTTCAGCCATTTGAACCAGTCGATCGAGCCAAAATATATGCATATTTATCCAACAAATGGATGTCTTAAAATTTTAAATTTCTCGCGTGTGAAATAGACTAGCACGCCCGATGGGACTTTTCCTACCTTTCATCTTTCTGCCAAAGATTTTTATGCCTTTGCAAAGGTTGTGATCTCCTTTTTCTCCTTTTTCAGGAGGAAGTGGGGAGGGAAAAAGCTTCAGCTCCAACTTCAAGCAGCAACTACTTCTCCAACAACTTCGTAATGGCGTCAGTGACATATGACCTTTTAGTCGTCGCTAACATACTAGGTTCGGATACCTAGCCACGCCAATTGTCTTCAAAGACTTCCCGACAGTTGTCGGGTTCCCTTTCTTCTTGGGGGTGGTCCCCATAATTCAAGAAATGACGGCTGCATCAGCCACGCCTATTGATACTAGGGGCACCAAGCCACGTCAATTGGCAGGAGCGGCGTTGAAGGAGGTGGTGTTGCTACCAGGTGAGCCGATTATGCCCCAAAAGAATTATGTCCTAACAATTCCAACCTCTAAACGTTTCGCACTCGTTCACCATGCAGGAAGACAAAGCGGACATCAAAAAAAGTCCAGGTCCAAGAATGGGGGCAATGCAGTCGAACAGTGTCCCCATAAGATGAAGTAGATCCAGGTCACCAAAAAGGAGGCTTGTTCAATTGAGAGAGCCAAGGTAGGCAAGCCCGTTCAAATTACAAATCAGCATTAAGCTGAACTTCCGACATCTCATGATGTCAAGCCTTTACATCCGCAAGGATAAAAGAGGAAAGAGGTTTATCGAAAACCCAACTTTACTCCCCAAATCTCGGAACCAATCCGAGTAGAAGATACAAGCCATGTCGAGGCCTCAACAACCCACGTTTCAGTCTTTGATAGACTGGGGGCACCGGCCTGCCCAGGGGTTCAACTACCAAAGAAGCGAAGAGTGGTCCAAGTGTCAGATGTTGGGGGCAACATAAAGGTGTACACCTGCAATGTCTCCGACAAAGAACCAATGCAGGTCGCCGACGACGACCTCGCTAATCTAGCTGATCTCGTTGGATCAAATGACTCAAACCTGGCAATGGATGCGGTATACCTCAACATCAGGAATGCCACTCGAAGAAATTTTCAAGTCCAATTCAGCAGCCATGTGGGAACCTAAAGTTAGGGTCAACATCAAGGTTAGGCCCATGAGCAAGCCCAAAACTAGGAGGAGAACTTGCCACAAGAAGAAATGGATGGCGACGAGATCATAAGCATCCATTGAGAAGGGGGCAATCAACCCAATAGAGGATACATTAATCTGATCTTTGAGCCACCTACAAGAGCCACCTTTCAAGCAATGTCTGGCGATGCTAAATTTGAAACTATGTAGCCTTGGCATATAGAAATGACTAATCTCATGCTCGAGATGAGGTGGCAGATGAATGTAAACGCTCAACGGCCCGTGACACCGATATGCAATTGTTGGAGGCAAAAAGAAAATGACACACAAAAGTAAAAATCTATATTATATCCTATAAGAGAAAAGGGCGGTTTTTTTCCGCCGGTTCTCTTTTACCCGGTTACGCCGGTTCATCCCTCGGTAGTCGATTCCGCCGGTTCTCCTCGGCCTGCCCTCTGCCGCCGCCTTCGTGGCGAACATGTACACAGGCGGCACAGCCCCCCCGGGCCCCTCCGCAATGGACTGGTACTCCATGGTGGTGTACTGGGGGAAGAGCTCTGTCGACAGGTTGGTCTCTGAGATGGAGGCGTAGTGGTGGGGGAAGTGGTTGCGCTGGAAGCAGAAGAGACACACCCAGATCTTTGCAGCGTAGTCCACAACGGCGAAGGGGCTAAGGACGGAGCGGCAGATGCGGCAGCGGAGTGGGGCGTAGGGGAGGACGGGGGCGACGCAGCCGGGGGAGGAGGAATCGAGGGGCTTCAGTGGGGTGTAGACGGTGGCAGGGGGTACAAAGCAGGCGGCGGCCTCTTGCTTGGTGCTGGGGAGGATGTTCCAGAGCATGCGGACGCCGTCCCGGGCCTCGAGCTCAAGGAATTCTGCCATGAGAGCGCCGGGGGTAAAGGAGGAGGCAGGGAATTGGAGGCGATAGCAGGGATCCCTGAGGTTTTGGGGGGGTTCCTCTGCTGGTGACCTATCGCTGTTGCGATTTCTACTGCTCGTAGAGTAAGAAGACAAAGGAAGAGTTCTTGACTTCGTGCTACCACTGATCTGGGCACTCGCCCTCTCTCTCTCTCTCTCTTCTGTTCAGACTATTTTCTCATGTTAGAAAATGAGCGAGGCCGGGCAAGTCGGAAAAATGGGAGTTTCTAACTTCTGTCCATGTCTTAGAAGATGACCCATATGACGCAATAGCCCTCATGGTATGCTATCTAGCTTCTGTGAGAATATATCTTGAGCATATGGAATGGGCAACAATACTATTACCATCACCTAAGGATTAAGTGCCTTCATGTAGACACAAATTCTTTCTACCTTATTATGTCCACGGAACAAGCAACCATATACATATGGGTGCTTATTCTAGAAATCATGGCAACCACTAGGGAGCCAATTCCACCAAGTTTTTCAAAACGTATCGTGATTGAGCAATTTAGCCGTAGTACGTCCCTATATGAAAGTTCTATCCTTGAGTTCTAATTCCACAAGATCTACCTTAAGTTCTTACAAAGTTCATTCCTTTAGAATTCTACATTGACTATAACTATAGTGGATGTCAAAAATATACTTGACCTAATGCTTGTGCATATAGGGCCCGATCTGGTCTTGGGAGGAGCACCCGAAAGTAATTGTGCCCATGGGAGCTATTATTGATTACGATGTGGCATTGCACTGAAGTGCATGACTTGCTTGTTTGACATTCTACGAATCATACTTGACTTGACATGACATGACATGACTTGTGTAGCCTGGTACAGGTATTTACTTGCTTGATAACGTGATAGCCAATTCACATGACATGACATGATATATTTACATGCTTGACCATCTTGATATACTTATATGAAATCTTGAAATCTTGCTATGTTCATTCTATTATCTCCTGTAATACTCTCTCTCTTGTTATTTTCATGCATATTCGTATATGCATAGTTATACCCAAATTCATGCAATATGTAATCACTTTAAGCAAGCGAGTTCTTGAGATATAATTCCTACTGAGGGTTCACTCGCCTAGTGTTTTCTCCTATTTTTCAGGTAATCCCGATGACAAAACTCAATCGGATGGGGATGGATAAGAGTGAAGAGCGTAGAGCCATTCCAACCATCAGTGTCATTATCTAGTCATGAGTTTCCTATTTTCTTGAGTCAATCATTGTAATTTTCTTTTATTAAGTCAAAAGAGTTCTTAGTTCGTTATGGAAAGATGCAATGGAAATACTTTGAGATTTATGATGAATAAAGGACTTGGTTATTTCTATTTGTGCGTGCTCTGTCTATGTATGTCGAATACACTTATGCTCTGATTGACATGATTGATATAACTTGTCACACATACCGAGTTCCTTCTGCACTCGGGGCGTGACAGTTTTTACGGTATCAGAGCCTAGGATATTCAATTCCAAGGAACCCAAATCCAAGGATAGGTTTAAACCTTACCCAGTGAGATTGGGTAGAACCATGGATTAAGATAACTTGGGAAGTTAAACTATTGGTTATCTATATACTAATTTAACTATTTTAAAATCTTGTAGGATCATGGCCACCGAACGTGCTTAGTGGCGTAACATACAACGCACGGTACAAGGCCTTACCCAGGCACTACAGCAAGTAGCGCAAGGCGGAGCAAATCGAGGAGCGGGAGAACTCCATCGGAGCTTCCGTAATATGAACCCTCCCAAGTTCACTGGCTCGATCGATCCTGACGACGCCGAGCACAGGATTAGGGTGACGACGCCGAGCATAGGATTAGGGAGATTGAACATGTATTCCATGTTATGTAACGCACGGATGAAGAGAAGGTCTTACTAGCAACTTTCCAATTGCCCATTTCTGGTGGGAGTCCGTAGAAGCCACATTGGAACAAGATCCTGTCATATGGGATGAGTTTGTTGAGTATTTCAACAACAAATACTTCTCAGATCGTATCCAAGAAAAGAAGGCTGTGGAATTTACCGCATTAAAATAGAGGACGTTATCCGTGGCTGAGTATGAGGCCCAATTCTCTAGGCTGTCAAGGTACGCGAAGCACTTCATAAGTATTGAGAAGATGAAGGCGTGAAGATTCCTTAATGGGCTTCGACCTCAATATATAACCCAACTAGCACCGATGGACATTAAAGTCTACTCAGAGATGGTTCGTAGAGCCCAGCTGTTAGAAGATGCCAAGAAGTTATCAGATAGAATCTGTGGGAAGGACAAGAAAGAGCGAATGACAACTCCTAGTACCTTTAAACCCTCCTTCCAGAAGAAGAGAACCAATGATGGAGGCACTTCTTCCCAAGAGAAGAAGCCCAAGAAGAACACCAAACCTTTCTCCATTATTGTCGCACCTTCCAAAGAGGTGTGTAAACATTATGACAAGGCCCGCCATAGGGCTAAAGAATGCTGGAGAAGATTAGGAGCTTGTCTCCATTGCGGGAGCCGTGATCATCGGATTCCTGACTATCCATTAATTAATGATCAAGCCAGAGATGAGAAGCGTCCGGTAAAGAAGCAAGCACGCCTCCAAGCTCTCCAAGAGGTGGCCCACCACCTCCAGATCGTGGGTGATGAAGAGCATGGCCAGGTTCAACTCGCGGCGCATGTCGTCGAGCAGATCGAGCACCTGCGCCTGGATGGTCACGTCGAGCGCGGTGGTCGGCTCGTCGGCGATGATGAGCGAAGGCCCGCAGGAAATGGCGAGCGCGATCATCACGCGCTGGCGCATACCGCCCGAGAGTTCATGCCATTAGTAGGGTGCAGTAAGAAATCTTTGACAGAGACTTTAGAATTGGGAATAAGATTCGCAGGGACATAATCAGACAGGCTATGATTTCCAATCCAATTATCATACTAGAAATTGGTGTTGTTTCCATCCCTAACAACAATCCTTTTAAATTGGAGAATGAGATTCTTTGCCTTGATCTAACTCCTTCTAGCAAACCCATTCATGTTTTTGAAATGAACATCTCTTAAGTGACACTAACAGATATATTTAGCTTTGAAATAATTGGCCCACAGGGAATTACAATGCATTGCTTGCCATAACATCTTGACCCGCAAAGCAATGTCCATGTGTCTAAGTGACATGATGCCAAGGCCACCTTGAGGAATTGGCCTACATATAGCTTGCCAAGACCTCCAATGCCTTTTGATACCATTCAGAGAAGAACCCCAAAAGAAATTTGCAAATGACTTCTCAATCAATTGGTGGGTTCCTGAGTGCAAGGGTGAAGAAGATAAAGAATAAATAGGCACTGAGGTCAGTACATGTTTAATTAGAATCAATTTTGCACCCTGGAATAGCAAAGTAGATTTTCAACCTGCAATACACTTTTGAATAGAATTTATAATACCAGCAAAGTAAACCTTTTTGTTTCTGCCAAGCACTAGTGGAAACCCAAGATACTTATGAGGAAAAGAGTGCCTAGGGAAACCAGTGAGATTGTGTATCCGGTTAACCACAGACATATGAACCTTGGGGTGTATGAAGAAGCCACTTTTATTTACATTAATAAGCTGACCCGAAGTTCGTTCATAAGTATTGAGCACTTTGATAAAATTTCTAACTGAGACAAGATTTGCTTTGCTAAATATCAAAGTGTCATCAGCAAACAATAAATGTGAAATTAGAGGACATCTCTGAGGTCCTGAGAACCACTCAACCTGGCCATTAATGTATGCAGCCCTTAAAGATCTGCTCAAAGTTTCCTCTGCAATGATGAATAGAGATGGGGCAATAGGATCTCCTTGCCGGACACCTTTGGAAGACTTAAAGAAGCCTATTGAGTCCCCATTCAATAAAACAAAAAACCAGCAGTTATTGACCATCTTTTCAATTAGATTTATGAAATTTCTTTATATGCACTGATTTTTAAACAAGATGCATTGATCTTAAAGTGAATGCTATAGTAGCTGCATAGACTTAAAGCATGCTCAGACTTTATATGTGCATGGACTTCTATACATGCACAGACTTGATATTCCAAATGTGCACAGACCCTATGTGCAGTCTAACAAAATAGAAAGCATATCATCAAACACTTTGTTATCATAAGTAATAGAGTAGACTTGAGATTGCACAGACCTTAGTTCAAACAGTGCAAGATATGCACAGACCTTGAAACACTAGTCAATGCATGTGTACAGACTTACTATAGACCTTACTAGGAATGAAGAGAAATGTGCATCGACCTTGTAGACATTGCTACAAAACATGCATTGACCGTAGTATGTGCAAATGACAATGTACACCGACCTGACCTTGCTAGGTGCACATGTGCACAGACCTTATTTGCATAAGACCAAAGAAGCATCAACCTTATAAGTTAGCAAACAATACATGCATCAACCTTAGAATGCATGATGAGAGATGTGCATCGACCTTAGTGTGCAAGATGCAAATGTGCACATACCTTAGAGGGAAAGATGCAAAATGTGCATCGACCTTAGTATGACTAAGGCAAGATGTGCATCGACCTTAGTATGACTAAGGTAAGATGTGCATCGACCATAGTATGACTAAGGTGAGATGTGTATCGACCTTAGTTACTGTGCCTACAGGATGTACATCGACCTTTATTCATAAGACATGAATGTGCACCGACTTGTAACAGTAACACAAGTAGACCTTGATATGCACCAGTGAGCATGTGCATCGACCTATATATGCACAACAGTAAATATGCATCGACCTTCAAGTGCACTACAGTAAACATGCATCGACCTTCATATGCACTACAATAAATATGCATCGACCTTCAAGTGCGCTACAGTAAACGTGCATCGACCTATATGCATAAAACACAAATGTGCACCGACTTGCATCTGCCTAGATATGCAACATGCATCGACCTTAGTATGCAACTGTCTGAATGTGCAAGGAATTCTAGTAGTGCACCCAACGCTGAGAGAGAGGAGCATACTTCTGCCGACTCACTATCTCAGTGTGTGGGCCAGATTGCTATTTTCGGGGCTGGTGGCACGAGGGACCGTGGCAAATCTGATGGCACCACTTTTTTTTAGCTTCACTGGGCAGTCAGATGGAGACACGGAGGCACATCCGGTGGGGGCTAGGAGAGCCCTTTGCTACCTGCCCGCTCGGGGCAAGGAGGGGTTACCCTTTGACAATGTCACGAGAGACTGCGGTCTTTTTCTAGGAGCGGTATAGGGAGGGGCGACCAGCACCCATGCCAGTCAAAGGGAGCCAGAGGCTGGACCGCGGACGGAGTGAGTGATGAGCACCTGGTCGGCAATATTGACATTGCACCGGTCTGTGATGAATTCCTTGGAGTCGTACTACCCTCATCGGTTCGCGAGAAACTTCGGGTATGACCAGGGGATCCCACCAAACAGGGAGTTCCCGTTGACAGGCCGACAGTACAGAGGGAAGGATGCCCACCTGCTGGCGACCGCGTGGTGGGACTTTTACTATCATTGGGAGCCAGAGCAATTCGTGATACCTGGACAAGGGCATCAGGGATGATTCGACGTCCACTACCCTAGGTGGTGGTTCGAGCACAACCACCTATATCGATAGAAGGCCTCCGCGATCAGGAAGGTGGAGGAGAGCCGCTTGATGAGCGAGGATCTACCTCCCATTCTATTGGATGACGGGTACTTGAGGACCTGTGTCACTCGAATCCATCGGGAGATCGAGCGAGTTGTGGAGCAGTGTCCTTAGGGCAGCCGGGGCTCCTCGTCTGGGAGTTGGGGCAACGAAGGGGCACTGAAGCCCCTGAGATAGTCACCGATAGTGGCAAAAACTACTGGGATGAAGGTGATGTGACACCACTAGGGGTAATGCAGCAACAAGATAAGGACTCTCGGACCTACTACGCAAACACATTCAACCATAGAGCGAGGTCCTCGAAAGTGGCCGAACCACCATTGCACACACACGAACCCGGGGTGACTCGGCGATGCCGAGTGGAGGTAGTGGATCAAGACCATAGCTGGTAGAGGGCCAACAGGCCTAAGGCTGCCCTCTCGAGGGTACGAAGCCCACACTTCAAGGGCTGGCAGGGTGCCAATTGGGGCACTAGGTCCCTCTCTCACACAACCCGCGGTGACCGCTCAGAAGTGGAACACTCCGGGGTCGGGCACTCTCTCTCTCTCGCTCAACGGAGTAATTCCACGGATATTAGGTGAACAAATGCTAGTGAAGGAGAAAGGTTTAGAGCTTACCCGGTTGGCTTGAAGAAGCCAACCCCATTCGGAGACGAGGGTGAGCGGGGAAGTGTGGGTTCCCCGCACACTGCGCTGATGTAGTTTCCACTGTTTAATAGTACATGCACTACTCCCCATGCAGGGGGGTTGGACTAGGGGAGGGGAGATTGAGATTACAACCAAACACTACCTCCATGCAGGGAGGGGTGCTAAGCTGGCCAGGCGGGGAGGGGGAGGTTAGCTAAACTCGCGTCGAGAGGGCAATTCCCAGTTCTGTCTAGGTCTGGAACTGCACGGCAGTGGGTCGCTGATGGTGCCGCCACGGACTGTACCTGACTCGGAAGGCGCCGAAACCAGCGCCAATCCTTTACTGACTAGTCCAGGAAGGCTCCTTAATTTTCATGGGATCGTCTGATGTCATCGCTAGTCGTGGCTGGCTCTGGAATCAGGTTGCTCTGTTCAAACTAGGACTAATCTCAGGTCATAGCAGTAGGGAGACAACACCGTCACGATCACTCCCGTAGTCAAAATGGTGCGGGACCAAAACGGGCACGTCCGTGAATGAATGCTCTTCGATCTCAAACTAGGAAGGCCACCAGGGGAGGTCGGAGTAGGGAGATAGAGGATGTAGAGTGGAGGGGTGTTTGTGTTGATTCTGAGTGGACTGACCTGTGCACCTAGGGGAGAAAATTGGGAACGGACAGCTCCGAACTCCAAACGAGGCTCCTCCAGTTGTGCTAGATAGAGGACTGGTAGGGAAACTTCCCAGCCAAACGGTGCACCAAGGGGAGCTGCGGTGTGGACGTAGCAGCTTCTGCACCAGTGCTCTGTTCTTCCCTTGGATGCCAGATGTGTGATCCGACGAGAATGGACCTCTCGGACAGCCCCGAACTCGGATGAAGGCGGGATCACCTCGTCGACGAAGCTGACTAGAAGAGCTTTTCGGCAATATAAGGTGGGCACCTGGAACTCCGGGCTGTAGTGGAGGCCGGCGCTGCAGCAGGTGGGGACTCCGGAGGGCTTCAGCAGTGCACAACTAGTAGATAGGGGGATTAACATGTTGGCCTTGGTGGCCCTTACCTCAGATGGTCCCTCATGGATTAACTCAAGCCTATCACACATTTCTTTTCCAGATTTATAGGTGCATACTCTTGAGTATTCCATAGGGTGGATGGCGCACTGCATTATGTTCATTGCGGTCCAATTGACTGTGGACTTCTTGACCATGTCAGAAGTCCAGGTATCATCCACTTCTAGTAAGACAAAAGGGCCTCGACTAATAACATGCCACAGCAAATGATCCTGGGTGTGAAGAAAGACTTCCATTCAATTTTTTCAATACACATAGTTTGTTCCATCGAAGAATGGAGGTCTAGTGATGGAGTGGACCTCAGCTACGAAGCTGCGAGGCGTGTTCCCATCAGATCTCATCTGGTTGTTGGACCACATCTCTAGGGAACCTGCTTTGATACCAACTGTTGATTGGTATGAGAGGATCCTACACTCAATTTTTGACCACTTAAGCTAAATAACAAGTGTAAAGATAGTGGAACCAATTTAAATGCAGGATTGAGCCAAAAATGAGGAATCCTATCAATGAAATGAAGAGAAATACACTTGATAACTCAGAGCACCTGTGAAGAAGGGGTAGAAGAAATGGACATCAAACAACAAACCACAACACCAGCAAATTTAAGGTGGTTCGGCTTCTACCAAGCACGCCTACGTCCACCCCTCACCAACTCGGTTAGGCTTCCACTCTTTGGCTAAAAGAGAACACGCACACAGACTGGAAAACCCAGCAGAACACTGGGACACTCCCAACACATACACATAAGGACAAAGTCCTCACGAGGACAAGGTCCTCATGCTACGACATGCAGCACACGGGGACAAGCCCCAAAGGAAGAAACAAGAACCAAGAAAAACAAACACACATGTTCAACACGTAGCTCACACATGGATGATTCCTACACATAAGGACATTTTGAGGATGAAGAAAGCAAAACAAAAATGACAGAAATAATGAATGAGCCCTCAACAATGAGAGAAACTACGGTTCAAATCAAGGCTTTACTGAAGGAGATGGTTGGCTACGCACTTTCTCCTCTACCTCTCAGATCTTCTTTTGGAAGCTCAGGACAGACAGTCTCTCTTTCTCTTTTCTTTCTGGTTCTCACGTCTAAGCCTTCTCTAGGCTCCACAAGCAGTAATGGCAGCAGCAGACTTCATGCAGAGGACGTCCATTTTATAGACGTAGGGGGCAGAAAGTTTCCGTTCAAGGTCTTGCCACTTGATTGGCTGAGTAAACTAAGCATTCTTTGAATCAAGAGGACCTGGAGCATCTTCTTCCTCATTGGCTGGATGCATAAAGGGCATCCTTTTGTCCTAAAGTTTTTTGTAGGCTTAAATCTTATTGGCTGACTCTAGGGGAAAGGACAGCAGAGAAAAAAGGCATTTCCCAAGTGGTATGTTGACATATCTTTCTCCCAAAAGGTGTCCAAACTATCTCATGATGATATAGGATAGTTCAAAGTACTAGGATCCCTTTTTTCAGCCTTGAAAAATGAGATTTGGAAGTTCCTGCCATTGACGATCGAGGACGCGATGATTTGATGAAGGATATTTTATTCATGAAAGCTTCTTTTGCGTTGACGCACCGGGTTCCCTACGTCGACGCAGCTTCAAGACTTGTAAGCTACAAGGCACCAGGGTGAGGCTGGCGTCGACGCAGTGATCGTCTGGAGTCAACACTGCCAGTGACTCGCTTGAACTATTTGCAAGCTGATCTTGATGGAGTTGATGCTACTTAAGGGGTGTGTCGATGCATCTGTTGAGAGGTGTGTTTTCAATGCTCTTTGGGAGAGCCTTGCGTCGATACCCTGAGCTGATGGCATCGACATAGTGGGGCACAATAGAACACCATCAGAGAGGAGTCGACTCTGAGTGTCGACTCTCTCATTCCCCATGCTGGAACTACATCTGGAGTCAACATAGTGAGGTAATGAGGTTGACGCAGCCTTGATAAGCTTTGGGCTTTTTCTTCTTTTGTGAACAATGGAGTCGACGTTGCATCAAGATGAGGTCAACGTAGCTTGAGTATTTACCTTGGCTGGTCTTCCCTTGGCAAGAGAAGGAGTCAACACTACATGAAGATGAGGTCGACGCATCTGATGACTTGTTTGGACTTTTCTTCCTCTTGTGATCAAATGCGTTGACTCATCCTATGGTGGAGTCGGCGCATCCTTTAAACTTTGTTAAACTTATTCACATCTAGCCAAATAAAGGATGTTTCATGATTTTCTACATCAATTGGCCAATGACTTATAGTTAGACATCATCAAAACATAATTGATACAATATTCTCCCCCTTTTTGATGATGGCAACCTAAAATTTCAGCAGCATCTCCCCATCCCAGAAGATTATTAGGGAGAAGCGGGAAATACTCACGTAGCAGAGAAAATCCCTAGGAGCTGGGTGGCACAACGGAGGCCGGCAGACCCAAACGGATAGGAAGACCCCGAGGGCTAGCCTACTAGGGGCACCAAAGTCCGTGGGTTAGAAACAATGGATGAGGCGATTAATGTGAGAAGCGAGGACCCCGAGGGCTAGCCTACAAGGGGCACGCGATTCACGGTCGGCACTACATCCAAATCGGGATGACCGATAGGGAAGGAAAATCCCGAGGGCCAGCCTACGAGGGGCGCACATCCTTGGTCACCATGAATTCCATTAAGGACTGTGGACTTAAGTATGTCGGGGTTAACCCCTTTGTTGTTCACCTAATGGCCTGTGGAAAGCTCATCACTAATAGATGAGTTCCTATCGACCCGAAGGCGCTTATAATAGAACATTAGGGGATGTTCCCCTTCCCAAGGTTATTAGGACAGAGATGATGGATGAATCTAATTTGAGAACTGCGAACCATTGGCAAGATGGAGAGAGGCATGCTCGATTGTCAGACATGGTGACTCTCACAGGATGCGCAATCCATCCACAGGGTAGGAAGTGCACAACCTGTAATTAGTCGTGGACCAAGGGAACATGAGTGACTGGCACGCCAGGATCACAGGACTCTGAATCCACAGATTAGCATATGGGCTAAATGGATTAAGAGGGAACAAACGCTTGACAAACAATTGGTAATGTGTAGGATCAATGGCGATGCTAAAGGGATACGTTAGCCCCACCTACGAGAGACGGCCCTGCTGCCCCTAATCTATAACTAGGAGAAGAAGCATATGAGGAAGCCGGCCTCGAGATGGAACAGGGAAACACATTCGTGTGTGCTCCCGGCGCCATAATCCTCAGATGGGTGTAGAGAGGGGTTAGGGATGAAAATCCTAATACGAAGGAGCCCCGGGGAAGGGGAGAAGTCATTTATGTAGCCCGTGAAACTCTTGGGCATGTTCGATGTTGGAAAATCAGAATCTGTCGACGACGCACACAAGGGACTGATGAATACTAGTCCGAGCAGAGAATGGGGGAGAAATATACATACAGCATTAAAAGGCATTTACTATATTGACGCACACATATCATTCATGTTCTCAACAAGAAGCAAGAGTATGCAATACGGAGCATTCGGCGTCGGCGTTGTCACCTCGACGGCCACTTTCTTCGTTACAAAGAAGATTGCAGAGGGAAGATAGGAGAGAGATGATGAGGAGGGGAAGAGACGGTGACGGGGGAGACGGGCTCATATCATCGCCCCTCCCCCTCTCACCTACATTGCGACAGAAGGACAGCGAAGGGGAGAATCGACAGGAAGAAACCGTCGAGACCCACCTAAGAAATGACAGAGTAAGTCTTCTTCTCCGGCGCTGGATGCTTCAGACAAACAAAGGAGGGTGGCGGTCATGGAGATACGCTCAGGCAACCTTCTTTCCCAAGAAACCCTTGGACTCTTGGCTTTGATTGGTGGTCGATTCCCCCCCAGTCTCTCTACTCAATCTTTTTTTTCTAATTCCCTCTCCTCTCTTTGAAATCCCTTCTCCTCTCTTCTCTTGTCGAGCCAAGTATTTGATATATAGGCAAAGCCTAATACGGCGTGGGAAATAGCACGCCGGACAGAGGCTTCTCCAAGCTTTTTACTCGCCGGAATTGGTGGCGTCGGGGAAGAGGTTTCTTCAAGCTTCTTTGCGCGCCAGAATTGATGACGCTAGGTTAAGAGGCGCCAAAACAAGAGGCACACCGTATGAGGTTATCTGCTTGACGCGTGTTAGCCGATGGGTCCGAGGATGGTTCCAGAACTCACCATTGGCTATTCATCTCACTGTAGTCTTGTAAAACCTTGACGGGAAGCTCTGACGAAGCCCTCGGGTCGACGTATAGCCTTCTTCGGAACCTCGTGCATCTTCAGCTTGAATACGCAGGTCTTCTGCTGACACGGCCTTCGGCACTATGATTCGCGCTACTGGCTCGGCCCGACTCGTGCTTGTAGCTCCCTTGCGGGGTGGAATGACACCCGGGATAATTCTGCCTCGACTGGGCGATCATTCAGCCGCTAACGAGGCGAGAATCTGAACCCGTGTCGGGGGATCGGGGTCTTCTGCTGACGGAGCCTCCGGTTCCTTGTTATGAAGGGCCGATGGCGTTCTTCCTCCTCAGGAGAGTCTTCATTCAGGTGGCGGGCCACCAGGTAGACCATCATCCTTGGTCGGGCGACGGGTGTAGTGTAGTGGCACGATGAGGTCGATGCTGAATCATTGGGCAAGTTTGGTCCTTGGATCTTGCATAGTCAGCATCTGAGAAAGCTTCGATCTTCAGGTGTCCATCCTTTTTGTACAATAATCCTTTTCTCGGGGGCAGCTTTTATATAATGCAAACTTTTCACAGCAGCTTCCCAGTGACACTTCTTCGGTTTCTACATAAATTGGCTCACTACTCCAACAGCAAAAGCAATATCAGGTCTTGTGACTATCACATAAATGAACTTTCCACACAACCATTTATATCATGAAACATCATCAAAATCTGGGCTATCTTCCACATCCAAGTCTTGCTGAGTAACTGTGGGAGTATCAACAGGCTTACATCCAAGTAACCCCATCTCTTTGAGAAGGTCAAGAGCATACTTCCTCTGTGAAAGAGACACACCATCTTTTCCAAACGCTATCTCAATGCCTAGGAAATAATGAGGCCTTCCTAGATTCTTTGTCACAAAACATTTCTCTAAATACTTCTGAACTTCTTCAACCCCATGTGTATCACTACCTGTGGGGAGCATATCATCAACATATACAACTAAAATGACAACACCAGCAAAGGAATGCCGAATAAAGACAGAGTGATCAGCCAGACTTCGTTTCAACCCAACACCAGAAGCAATGTAACTAAACTTATCAAACCAAGCACGCGGTCTTTGTGTAAGACCATAAATGGCCTTCTTCAACTTGCACACCAACTCCCCCCGAGCAACGTACCCTGAAGGTTGCTCCATATAGATCTCCTCCCGAAGATCACCATACAAGAAGGCATTTTTCACATCCATTTGGATCATCCGCCATCCCTGATTCACAGCAAGAGAGAAAATCACTCGAACAGAATTTAACCGAGCTACAGGTGAAAAGGTTTCAAAGTAGTTAACTCCATATGTTTGAGTAAACCCTTTTGCCACAAGTCTCGCCTTGTACTTGTCAATAGTGCCATCTGGAGAGTATTTGACAGTGAATACCCAACGGCATGAAACAGGAGTAATATCAGCTGGTCGACGTACAAGGGTCCAAGTTCCTCGTGAAATCAAGGCCTGCATTTCATCATCCATAGCAGCTTTCCATTTTGGTTGA
Source organism: Amorphophallus titanum (assembly GCA_024336825.1). Classification (NCBI taxonomy): domain Eukaryota; kingdom Viridiplantae; phylum Streptophyta; class Magnoliopsida; order Alismatales; family Araceae; genus Amorphophallus; species Amorphophallus titanum. The sequence continues at coordinate 224,032 of JANBPO010000573.1, read as the reverse complement.
GAGATAGCCTCAGATACAGACTTAGGAATAGGCACAGCAGAAATAGATAAAGCAAACTGATGGAAAGAAGGATGCAATGAGCGATAAGAGACAAAGTTACCAATGGGGTATTGATAAATACTCTTAACTGACCTCACCCCTTTTCGAAGGGCAATGGGAAGATGAAGATCTGACCCAGGCAAGGGAGAAGTCTCATCAGATGAAGGAGCCTCCAACGGAGAAGAATAAGGTGGTGCATTGTCTAGTGGGTGTTTCTCCCACCGCTGATAAACATGTCCATACCGTCGATCATTGTTTAATGGCATATCAACTTCATTATCAGTAACTATAGCAGAGGCGGAGGGAAGCACATCATGGAAAATAGGAATTGGTGTAGCAGAAGCTGGGGAAGAAGGTTGTGCCTGAGATGATGAAGAAAAGAAAGGTACAGACTCATAAAAAGTGACATCAGCTGTAACAAATGACCTCTTGGTTCGGGGTTCAAAACAACGATATCCTTTTTGAGTACGAGAGTATCCAAGAAAGATACATGCAACTGACCGTGGGGACAATTTGTCATGACCCGGACCCAGCAGGTGAACAAAACATTTACAGCCAAACACGCGTGGAACAAGGGAAAAAGGCGTCTCATCTGGATGAAGACACAAGAAAGGTGATTTTCCATCCAACACAGAACTTGGAACACGGTTAATGAGATAACATGACGTGAGAACAACATCTCCCCAATATGTTTTTGGTACATTCATGTGAAACATCAAAGTCCGAGCAACATCCAAAAGATGGCGATTCTTTCTTTCAGCTATCCCATTTTGTTGGGAGGTATACGAGCATGAAGTTTGATGGACAATCCCATGAGAAGCACAAAAAGATGTAAAAGATGTCTGAGTGTATTCCAAAGCATTATCTGTACACACAACTTTAATAGAAGCAGAATATTGAGTCTTTATTTCAGCACAAAAGTTTTGAAAAATTGGAAGTACCTCAGACCTTGACTTGAGCAGAAAAACCCAAGTCAGACGAGAAAAATCATCTATGAATGTAATAAAATAACGAAAGCCAAGTCTGGAGATGACAGGAGAGGGTAATGACATCACGAAGCTTGTGAACAGAAGGGTGACCCAGCCGACAATGCCACTGATAAGACGTCTCCGATGCAGACAACGCCTGAGATGACGGAAGAGGTTGATCAACATTGAGATTATAGAGGCCACCAGATTCATGTCCGCCACCAATCTTCTTCTTCGTCCAGAGGTCCTGCAAGGTGCAATAAGATGGGAAGGTTACTGAACAACCCATAGAACGAGTGAGTTTGCTAATAGACAAGAGATGAACTGGGAATTTAGGAACATAAAGCACATCATCCAAGGTAAGAGTAGAAGAACGAACGATGCCTTTTCCTGCAACAGATGAGTGGGAACCATCGGCTATAGATACAGGGGCATAAGAACTAGAAAGGTCAAGGGATGAGAAAAGAGAACGATCACCAGTCATATGACAGGAAGCTCCAGAATCCAGAATCCAGAATCCAAGAAGGACAGTGAACAACCATTGCACTACCTGAGGGCGTAACCGCATGGAAAGAGGATGACGATGCAGGGCCTTTGAGAAGTCGTTGGAATGCCTCATATTCCTCCCGTGATAAAGTCACTCCTCCTTCCTGTTGCAAGACTGACGAAGAGGGTGCATTAATTGGTTGCGACTGCAAACTTGGAATCTCCGCAGGGATATCATAGTCAACTCCAAGGTTAGCAGTAGGGTTGGACTTGCTGCCTCCTTTGCCATATTTCTTCCAACAAAAGTCTGACTGATGATTTGACCTTCCACAGTGTGAGCACGACGACCGGCCCCGCCCACGACCACGTCCACGCCATTTGCAGTAAGGGCGGAAGCACCTCCAACATCAATCGAGGCAGTCGGAGAACTAGTAACTGAATGACCAGCATCAACATGAGGTGTTGTACTAGCACGTAGGACCCGAGAAAAAGCATCAGCCAAATGTGGAATAATTGTATCTGCTAACAAGTTATCCCGGACATGTCTCAGGTTGTCATCAAGCCCAGAAAGGAACTTGGCAACAATGAACTCCTCTCGTTGTTTCTGGAGAGTCGCAACATCAAGAGCAGCAGGGTGATATAGTTGGAGTTCATTCCACAAGCCTTGGACCTCGGCAAAATATTGTGATACATGGCGCCCATCCTGCTTCAAGGCAAATAATCTGGAATATAAATTATAGATGTGAGAAATATTTTTGTCACTCGAGTAGGTGCGCTTTAGAGAGTCCCACATCTCCTTTGCGGTGTCTAGAAATAAGACATTGTGAAAAATATGAGATTCACAACTATTGTCAAGAACAGAGATCACAATCCCGTCATCCGCTTGCCACGCTTCGAAGGCTCTAAGATCAGATTTAGCAGGAGGATTATCGTCAAGATGGCGAAGTTTCTGCATCGCCATTACCAAGAACCGAAATGCCCTCGACCACTGATTATAGTTGGCGCCGTTCAATTTTATAGAGGTAGCCATCATGTGAGGCGTCTTCCCTTCACCGGAAGGAATCGATGCTGAAGAAGACGATGGATTCTCTATCTCGGACAACGGGATAATAGAAGAAATATGCCAGGGCAAGAAAGGTCAGCACATAAGAGAAGAAAGAACTAGACGAACATCCCTATGTGCTGCCCATCCTTGCTAGACGCGGCTGCGGCTGCCACAAGGACGACGGCGCGGCGACAGTGAGGCCGCGTCCACGACGGACGAAGGAGAGCAGTGGGACGAAGATCCGCGGCAGGGTGTTCGCAGCGCGCGGACGCGGTTTATTCGCCGCTGTTGTGCAGCGGTGAGGAGCGGCAGCTGTGCGCAGCGGGGTGGTGGCGGTGAGGCGCGGTGGCTGTGCACAGCGGGGTGGTGGCGGTGAGGCGCGGTGAGGCGCGGCGGCGGCCCAGAGCCCTAAGGCTCTGATACCATGTTGAAGGGGGAAAGGTTCGGTCATCTAATCTCTGATTAATGATAAAACAAGTAGTTAATACATTGGACACACACTACACTGTGCCCTTGGAACATAATAAGCTAAAACTAATTCTCTCAACTCTAACATGTGCATTCCCCAACATCTCAAGTTAGCTCTGATCACTAGTGGCTATACTGGGCTTATAACCTAACAGTGGACTACAGCTTCATATTCTCTGCCTCACTCCCCCGTTCTTCCTAGTAACAGTTAACATCCATGGGAACTAGACTCTGCATCTCACAGCCATATATCACTGTATCCAGATGCTGATGTTATCATGGCGCTTATATCATGATTGTTCTAATATTAATCTCAAGTCTGTGATGGCTGGTTGCGATCTTAGACTTTATTTTGTGTATCACTGCTAAGTTGTATTGTGCTTAAGTTAAATATTTTCAAATTTATTTTGCAGTGCATGAGTCTCCATGTACTTAACAATTTTCCTACTTTGCAGTGCACGAGTCAAAAGTTCCGCAGATTCATGATTTATGTTCATGCCAAAGGAATGATAGTTGATGATGAGTATATAATCATTGGGTCTGCCAATATTAACCAAAGATCATTAGGTGGCTCGAGGGACACTGAAATTGCGATGGGTGCTTATCAACCAAATCATGGATGGAGTGGAAATGGAAAGCATCCACATGGGCAGGTAGTGTTGCTTGGCATCCTATTGTTTGTACCAAATGTCTCTTTCGAGTGCTCCAATTTATATCCTTACTAGCAACTTTCCAGTTAGAGAGAGACGCTCGATGCTGGTGGGAGTCAATGGAAGCTACCATAGGCCAAGCTCAGGTCACATGGGAAGAATTTTTTGAACATTTCAACAATAAGTATTTTTCTGATAGAGTTCAGGAGAGGAAAGTCTTCGAATTTGCCGCACTTAAACAAAGATCACTCTCAGTGGCAGAATACAAGGTGCAGTTCTTAAGATTATCTCAGTATGCGAAACATCTAGTTAGCACCGAGAAGATGAAGGCTAGAAGATTTTTAAATGGGCTCAGGCCCCAATATATCACCCAGCTAGCACCGATGATATATACACAGTAAATGTGCATGCTACAAAACCTGCACTGACCTCCCAGGCATAACACAAAGTCTGCACTGACCATAGTTGCATGATACAAACACTTGCACAGACTTATATTCTCATCAGTCAATCGAGAATGTATAGACCCCAGTTGTGCAGGATGCATGAGTGCACCGACTTGCTATGTGCGCTCAGCAGATGTACACAGACCTTGTTCTGCTTAGAAGAGAATGTCCACTGACCTTGTGTGAAACTAGTGCCGATGTGCACCGACCTTAAATGTGACCAATGCAAATGTGCACTGACATGATGTGCAGCTCAACAAGATCATGCACCAACCTTATATGCGACCAATGCAAATGTGCACTGACATGATGTGCAGCTCAACAAGATCGTGCACCGGCCTTATATGCGACCAATGCAAATGTGCACTGACATGATGTGCAACTCAATAAGATCATGCACAAACCTTATATGTAAGAATAGTGGTATGCACCGACCTCATATGCAGATAAGAAGGATATGCATCGACTTCATATTTGATCCTCAAAGGTTGCACGGACCTTATGCACACTTCTACAAAAGCTTGCACCGACCTAATATGCGACGAATAGAGCATGCACTGACCTAGTGTGCATTGCTGCAAAGATATGCATTGACCTTAGTCTGATGTGCACTGACTTCGGTCTGATGTGCACTGACCCATCAAAATGAAGTTGATATTGCTCCTAAGTGGGTCCGCACCTGCGTGCACAGGAAAGCTACGACTAGTGGGGGCTCACAAAACGTGAACACTGAAAACCACACACGCACCCATCTCGAGTAACGTAAAGAAATAGGTGACTTGTGGCCACCAGACTCTGGATAGCCCACTAGACCTAATAACCCAACGGTCTTTGAGTCACGAGACTCGGGTCAAGATTGCTACACGCAATGACACAGTGTTGTCAATCCAGCCTAATTCCTAGGTCTGAAACCACGATGACATGATTCTCAAGGTAGCTCACAAGCCACCAAGTGGATCTCTCATCCACGGGACACACGAAAAACTTCCAACCCCAGGCTAGTTAACTGGACTCACAGTCCAAGGCCATACACACGTCCCACTTGAAAACCACTTTCTGTAGAAACTCACGCCGCACGGGGAAGACTCTCCGTACTCATGTCGACTCACAACGACTCGATTTAACGCAATCACGAAAGCTCAGAGCACAAGAGGGTTGCCCGGACCCTTAAACCCACAAGCACACTAATCGAGTAAATACGGTACCTTCGAATAACAAAAAACACGGTCACGATCCTCACGGGGCGTCTGGGACACTGACGGGGTCATACGTCGGTCATTGGGTCTCAACCAGACTGACCAGAGACCAACACAATGCAAAACAGACACGGCGAGCACGAAAAACCACCTAGCGGTCTCCTCCGGACTGCAAGGCCCGATCTAGCATTCCAGCCAGGACCACAAGGTTGAAGGCAAACCAAACCCCAAGCGGTCACTCCCGAACCACCAAGCAGGGTGGCGGTCCTCCGCTTGACCGCTAGGCGTAGCCTAGCGGTTAGTCACAAGGCTGCTACCGCACTGACCTCAAACGATCAAAACATGGACAAACGGTCATGCCCTGACCGCTAAGTGACGTCTGGCAGTCTTCACTAGACTACTAAGCCCTCCTGACGGTCCATCGCACGACCGCAAGGCTCGAATTGACATAGGGGGGACCCTGGTGGTCTCCACATGATCGCTTCACACCCTAGCGGTCCCTGGAAGGACCGTTGGGTCATCCCGAGCCCAAAACGGTGGAAACTGTGAGAAAATCCATTCCACGCCCCGTTCACATTTGTGTGAAGGGGGGAACATGGGAAAACTAGTCCCCAATCTCTCTAGCATCGAGAGGACCCATTTAAACCCCAAAAATGTGATCAAATCACTAGATCCGGCCCACACCCCAATACATGCTCTTTTTTCCCAAAATGTTCAAATAAGCCCGCTCAACTCACCACGGCCTACCAAAACTATGGGAATGGAAGTACAAGGGTGAAGGATGTATCCCCCTACCTCCACCGAAGATTTCGCGCACCGAGGATGCCGATCCATTGCGAAACACCCGTGAAAACCCCATCGGGCATTCGAATGCGCGCCTGAGCTTGCCGGGCCTCCACCGCCTCGATCCCCGCCCCATCTTCACGCTCCTCGCCCTCACATCATCCCTGCCTCGCCCACCATCACCTCTGTCGGCCACCTGGAGGAGAGGGGGAGCGAAAGAGAAGAGAGAGAGTGAGAAAGAGAGAATGAGAGAAAGAGAGGGGGTTAAGGGGTTATATATAGAAAATCAAAAAATTCTTGACCGCCTGGACCTACTGGAGGTAGGGGATTAGATATAGAGTCTTGAATGTCTTCAGGGACATGATGTTGACAGCCGCGTCGGTATCCACCAGGATCCAGTTTACCTCATGCCCATTGATTTTCCCCCTCACGTGGAGAGGGCAATTGTGGCACGAAGGGGAGAGCATTAAGTCTTTCTCCGTGAAGGTGACAGTAGTGGCGAAGGCTTCATATGTGGCGGCCTTTATTTTTGTCGCATGTGCTTCATAGACTTTTACTCTTGGAGTATCTTAATAAGAGTTTCTCTCAACTCTTTGCTCCAAGCAATGTCTTCCCAGATTGTGATGCTAGCAGGGAAGTGCTTCATCTAGTGGAGAACTTTTCGTTCAGCTCGAGCTTGAGCATACTCAAATGATGGTAGTATGTCAAGCTGAGTTTTCTGCGAGCTGTCGCGCTGCTCTCCATCGGGGAGTTGCCCTACCTTGCCTTTGCCACTGGGATCGGGCTGACTCTGATCACTCGTGGATTCCTAGAATAGGGGTGCCAATGATGGCTCTTCTGGGGGTGGCTGGGGGGCTGGCTCATCCTTGCCGGATGGCCCTGCTTGGTCTGCAGGAGAGGAAGGAGCTGGCTCAGGGGCTAGGGTACTGGCAGCGATCTCCTCCATGCCGGAAGGATCAAAGATGCTAGGTCCCTTTCGAATTTTCACCTCTGGAATGGAGGCGGGGTTCCTCTCCTCGAAATAGGATAATTCATGTTGGGTTGAAGGTGGACGGGTGGAGAGGTAACTTGGGAATCCTCCCGCGACCTCTACCACGCCCTCGGCCACGACCTCCCTTTGTCTAGTTCGAGAGGCCACTGGCTTGCCTCGCTGAGAGGTGTTGATGTTATCAAGCGGCGGAATGGCCACCATGTTGCAGGTGTAGCCCTGAAGCATTTCTTCCAGCTGCTCTGTTGTGATCTCCTTGTCTTTATAGAACAGGGAGAGCTCTTCTGGGATGAGGAGCCTTTCACCGTTCTTGATTTTTTGGATCATGTCCTTGACCCAGCTTCTGAGGTGAGCTTGCTTCTGCATTTCTTCCCATGGGATAGAGCTATCGAGTGGGACAGCTCCAGTAGGACGAGGAGGGATATATTCCTCCAGGTCGTCAAATAGCCGCTGTAACCTCTGGAGGGGCGTCGGCTTGGCTGGGGATTGTAAGGCCATCGCCTGCTCAGCCTGTTTCTTGAGCTGTCTTTTGAGGTTCTTCCTCCTATTCCTCTCTTGCTTCTTGGCGATGGCCACCTCTAGGGGAGTAGGAGGAGGAAGTGCTGGGGTTCGAGTTGATAAATCCTCGTGGGGATACCTCTGAGCTAGAGCCTTGGTCGGGTGAGGTCGATGGCTTTTCTTTGCCCGGATTTCAATCCAGACACCTTCCGCTTGTTGTATCTGGAAGGTGGCATTGATCACCTGCTCGATGACCTTGGGTGGTAGCTCCTGGTAGGCTGGGATGTTGGGAATGGCGTCCGAAGACGTGTGCACGATTTGATGCCTTACCCGCGGTGGCGAAGGAGGTCTGTAATGGACTGGTACATTAGTGCTGGCATCTAAAGACGTGTGCGGGGTTTGATGCCTTAACCACGGTGGCGAGGTCTTTTGTTGAGAGGCAAACTAGGAGACGCGCTTGCCGTCTTGCTCCCTAGCCTTGCCTTTGCAGTCTGGCTGGGAGTAGGGTCTGGTGACAACCGACGACATCATGGGGTATTGTCGCTCCAGGTAGTTGCCCTAGTTTCGTTTGTCGAGCGTGCCTTGTGGCGACGGGCCTGAGAGTCATTGAAGATTCTGGAGATGTCTTCTTTGCAATCTGGACTGGGTTACGGGGCAGACGGAGAGGACCTAATGGCTCACTGACTGAGGAGACACGACATGGTCAGGTTGGGACCTCATCCTACTTTTGCATCTCCTTCCTATCCCCTGATGACAGAGACAGAGGTAGGTCAGGAGGAGAGCAAGCGGGACATGGGGAGCCCATCATTGTCTCACCCACCAGGTCATCCTCTTGGCTGAGAAGGACTTGGAGTAGCCTAGCGGTATCCTCTTTAAAGAATGGGAGAGACTCCATCTCTTGCCAGGGCCACCATTGTACAGCTGAAGTGGCAGGGGCTGGCTAGCTAGTTGTCGATGTCTGGGAGATTGGAGGAGCCAAAGTGGTGGGGGGATGGATGACATTAATCGAGAAATCGCTCAGCCCAGTCTCCTGACTGGCGTCTCGCTCCCTACGTCTTCGTAATCGCTCAAGAGCTTCTCAATTTTCGGTCCAAAACTTGAGCCATTCTGGTGTGTGTTGATAAGGCAAGCCGTGCCCATTTTCTTGAGGGATAAGGGAGACCAAGACTCCTCAGGCTATAAAGAGCCCACGTCGAGGACGTAACCCCCTCCTGAAAATCCTCCGCTCATAGGACTCATGCAGCTGGCGCACTATTTAACCCTGGGAAACCCTCCAGCAAAAGGTAAGGCCAGAGCAAGCCTAAACTCCCTGAGCAAGAACCACTTTCACCACTTGGTGGAGAGGAATCTTGTGCCCTCATTCTCCTTCCTTCTACCCCTTGCACCAGGGCTCTACTGACTTAGGCATCAGAGGGTTTACCCTAGGGATTCATCCCTAGGCACCTCTGATCTATTTCCCTTTCTTGCAGTTCATAACTTCATGGTCAGCATCTCCGGCTTAGGACAAGCGTGAGATCACGCCTCTTCATTTGACGCCGTCTGTGGGAAACGAGCAAATAGCTGACATGGTGCGATGGAGTTCCAGCAAAAGGGTCACCGACGACAAGGGGAAAGCTCTGGCAATGGAGGAGGGTGCCCCTTCCCACCCTATGGGGTACACCCCCTCTCATGCTAGTGACCCAACCGGCAACCTACCCCCGCCCACGGTGGAGGGGCAACCCCCTGTCGGGAGCACAGGCAACCCCCTGTCGGGAGCATAGACCCCCTCCAAACCCTCAACGCAAAGCTGGATAGCCTCATTGATCTAATGAGGACGCAGGCGACCTGGGAGGAGCATTCACGACTTCCCCGGGAGAGCCCCCATCATGGGGATGCTTCCTTTCAAACTGCAGGGGGCCACTTCATCCTCCTGGGATGACACATAATCCACAATCGGTCAGGTGCACCGTCGCAAGCCCCTCCCCCGGAATAAGAAGCCTCCTCTACTCCAAGGAGAGAGAAGTCCAGAGCGTGACGGCCGCCTTCGGAGACAGAAGCCCTCGAGGGCCGTCGAGACAGCATCCAGGAGCGCCCTCGTAGCCCCTCGACCCAGCAGCAACCGGAGTTGTCCCTCCGACTGTGAGACTTTGAGAGGCATTTTGCAGAGCAAGAGTGCACCCTCCGCGCCTTGCAGAAGACCTCTCTCATGGAGGATGAGGAGAAATCCCCATTCTCCAATCACGTCTTGAAGGCAGAGATCTCTCCCAAGATCTCCCTCTCGACCTTCAAGTCGTATGACGGCTAGGGCGACCCGGCTTACCACTTCGACAGCTTCGACACCCTGATGACTCTTCACGGGGCGTCCGATGCCATTAAGTGCCGAGCATTCGTGACCACACTGGTCCAGGGTGCTCAAGCATGGTTCCGGGCTCTCGCCCCCTGTTCCATCTGAGACTTCAGGTAGTTCGGGCGAGTGTTTAAGGAAAGCTTCATCGGCAGCAGTCCTCCAAGGTCGGTAGTGGGGCTGTTGGCGCTCAAACAGGAACAAGGGGAGAAGCTGCGGGCCTACATCAACCGATTTAAATCGGAGGCCCTATGCATCCCCCGCCTAGATGTAGCCTCGGCCATAACCACACTGACTGGAGGCACCCGCGACGAAAACGTCTGGCGCGAGCTAGTCCTACATCCTCCAACCTCCCTTGCCGAGCTAGTGACCCTGGCATTGCGCCATGCGGAGTGCGAGGAAGTCCTCAGTGCCTGTCGCGACACAACCGGCTCAGGTCGTAAGGGAGGCAAGAAGTGAGCGTCTCAGCCAAGCTCGGGCCAAGGAAAAAGGCAGAACCGAGATGGAGAGCATAAAGAGCCGTCCTGGAGAAACGAGCGGTACACGGCCCTGACCACTCCGGTGTATGAGATTTACGAAGACATCAAAAGCCCAGGCCCCCTCCGTCAACCCGAGCCTATGAAGGCGAAGCATTGCAACTGCTGCAAGCACTGCCTCTTCCACAGCAACCACGGACACCACACCGGCGACTGCCACCAGCTCCAAGATGAGATCGAGCATCTCATCCATCAGGGGCACTTGTCCCAGTATGTGTCCGGGCAGAAGGAGGACCGAGGCACCCCCAAGGAGATCGACAACATTCCCCGCGGGGTCTACATCAACATCATTACTGGAGGAGTTACATCAGAAGGAGATAGTAGTCGAGGAAGGAAGCATCATGCCGAGCGGGTGAGCTGAGCCTCTGAGCCCCCTAAGGCCCCACCGGCAAGCGAATGGCAGGCCCTGGTATTCTCCGACCAGGATCTGGAAGGGTTAACAACCCCGCACGATGACGCCCTAGTTGTATCAACCACAATAAACCATTGTAATGTAGACAGAATCTTAGTCGACAATGGTAGTGCCCTCGATGTACTTTCCTACGATTGTTTTCTCAAGATAGGTGAGAATCCATCTAGACTCCATCGGATCCGAACCCCGCTTTGTGGGTTCAATGGACTGGCAACCTAATGATCCTAACTATTACCCGTATCATCGCATGTTAGGTCATCCACTTGAAGATTGCTACATCTTCAAGACTCAAACATAGAAGCTAATTAGAGACGGCCTCATCAAAATGAAGAACGGTCTCTTCGATCCTCTATAGCCACATCTGTGATCTAGACCTGCCAAGACAGTACGTGTGATTCACTACTCTACTAATGTAATTCACATGATGGCCGCATTCACTCGCTCTAACATTGAAGCAGAGGAGCCCAGTACCAACCAGGACGAGCGCTCATTGTGGTATCCGGGGTGGAGACCTTGGCATAACTACACACCTCTCTTCTTTCTAAGAGAAAGGACCAAGCAACTCTTTGACGTCCTCGTTCAGAGAGGAAAAATGATGGCACATGAGCCACCGGTAGACTACACTCAATAGGACTTCAGTCATACCCAGTATTGCCCTTTTTATGCTTGAATCTGCCATGCGATCGAGTCCTATGAGGAGGTGCAGCACTTAATCCAGGAGCAGATCTAGTGGGAGCAAATTGATGCCGAGGGGATCTATGGTGACTCTGAGGCTTCGAGAAGCCGTTGAAAAAGCCCTAAGGATTGCTAGAAATGCACCAGACTAGCCAGATCCTCCTCGAGCAAATGGGCACGGGTTGCCTTATCGACATGCCCTAGAGTGGCTCAAGTTTTGAACTAACAACTGAGAAGCTCTTGAGGGATTGCAAAGCCGTAGAAGGCAGAACAACAATGAGGAGACTAAGCCAAGTAATTTATCGGTCAATGTCATCCACCCTCCTGCCGCCTCAGCTCCTCCAAATGCCTAGACGCCAAGTACTAGTCAGTTAGCTCCTACTACTTCAACCTCAGATTGGCGGCCTTGGCAAGAGTTGGAGTCTCTTCCCTTCTCCAAAGAGGATACTGCCAAGCTACTCTGAGTCCATCTTGGCTGAGAGGATGCCCTGGTAAGTGAGGCGACAATGGGCATCCCAAGCTCCTCTCACTATTCCCTTGCTCCGACCCCACCTTCCATGCCAAAAGATAGGAAGGGGAAATAAAACTAGGACGGAGCGTTGGCACAACCGTGTAATGTCTCTCCATCCAGCATCCCTTCGAGTTCCCTTCATATACCCTACAGCCCAATCATGAAGAAGACATCTTTGAAGTCTTCAGCGACTCTGGCAAGCCAGTCAGGCCCTTCACAATAAGGCCTGATTAATACACAAGGCTGGGGCAACCACTAGGAGCAGCGATGCCATGCTACTACTCCAGTTACCACAGGACGTCTCTCCAAGCTAGATAGCAAAGCCAAAGCTAAAGGAGCAAGACTCTAAGCGGGTCTCCCAGTCCACTTCTCAATAAAGAACCTCGCCACCATGGGTATCACATCAAACCATGCATATGTCTTTCGACGTTAGCCTCAGTGTACCAGCATACAAAGAATTGCCACCTGAGGTCATCGAACAGGCAATTAATACTACCTTCCAAATACAACAAGCAGAAGGCACATGGACTGAAATCCCGGCAAAGAAAAGCATCGACCTCACTCTGCCTAGACACTATCTCGGAGATATCCTCATGGGGATTTGTCAACTCTGGCTCTAGCACCTCCCCCTCCTACTCCCCTATAGGTGGCCATTGCCAAAAGATAGGAGAGGAACAGGCAGAAGAATATCAAAAGATGGCTCAAGAAGCAAGCTGAACAAGCAGTCTCCTTACAATCACCAGTCGAGCTAACACCTCTCCAAAGGCTGCAATAGCTCATCGACGACTTGGAGGAATATATTTCTCCTCATCCCACTGTCGCACTCCCACTCGATAGCTATATCCTGTGGGAAGAAATGTAAAAGCGAGCTCGCCTTAGAAGTTGGGTTCAAGAAATGATCTAGAAGATCAAGAATGACGAAAGGCTCCTCATCCCAGAAGAACTCTCCTTGTTCTATAAAGATAAGGAGATCACAATAGAGCAGCTAGAAGAAATGTGATGTGAAACAACCTTGGACCAACACAAGCAAGCACAAGTCGCACACCGAACGGGCCGATGTTGGCGGCCGACTCACCTGACACTCACCCAAACCCGGGGGTAACTCGGCGATGCCAAGTCGAGGAGGAGAGGGCTGGACCCTTGTTGGTAGAGGGCCAGTAAGGCCAAAGGGATCTCCCACGGGGTATAAATAGTCCAATTCGAAGGGGCCGACTTGGTGCCGAGGGGATCACCCAAACCCGGTGGTCACTCGGAAACAACGGACTTGCGGGACTGATCTCTCTCTCACTGGCCAGTGAAGCTATGAACTAAAATTGAATGACAAGCACCTAAATTAGAGCAAGGGAAGAGTGCTTACTCGACCGGTACAGCTTGCTGTCAACCGCTGACTAATAATAAGACAATCAAAGGTAGGAGATGGTGAGGGAAAAAAAGGGCTAAAAAGTAATAATAAAAATAGAGGGAGAAAAATGAAAGTAGAGAGGGGAGTGAGGACTTAAGAGTAATAAATGTACACATTAAAAAAATCAAATGAAAATAGAATAATTATGTGAGGGGTAGAGAGAGACAGGGAGAAGAGAGATGAGAGAGAGGACGTGAGAGAGAGAGAGAGAAAGAGAGAGATAGAGAGAAGGAGAGAGAGGTCGCGCAGGTGGGAGAGAGAGAGGAGAGAGAGAAGAAGAGAGAGAGAGGGACAGGGAGAGAGATCACGGCGGCAGTGGGGGGGGTCGAAGAGGGGTTGCTGGTGAGAGAGTGGAGTGCAGTGGCGGTCGCCGTGGTTATGTGGGAGCCCGGCTTGGCGAGGAGGTGAGAGGGGTGCAGTGAGGGGCAACGACGTCGGGTTGGTGAGAGGGGGAGATGGCCATGCGGTGGCAAGTCGACGGCGGGGTGCAACGGTGGGGATGCCGTGGGCTAGAGGGAGGGCAGAGGGATGGAGGGGGTCTCACTCTCTCTATCTGTGTGAGAGATGGAGGGTGAGGAGGTGTGTTGCGTGAGAGAGGGGAGGTGATGGGAGGCTCGCTGGCGGCGGTGTGTGAGAGGGAGTGGGGAGGGAGAGACGGGGCCTGGCAGTGGGCGTGGGAGGCTTGGCAGTAGGAGGGTGCAACTGGGGAGTGGGTTAGAGAAGGTAGCAGAGAAGAGAGGGGGGAGGACAGTGGCGTGAGGGGGTTAGGAGTGGCGCGGTGTGGTGCTCGCCGGAGGAGGGTGAGCCACGTCTAGAGAGAGATGGTGGAGGGGAGGCCACCGGCTGGTGAGAGGGAGAGGAGTGGAGGCTGGGAGGGGAGGTGGGTCGTTTGTGAGAGAAGTGGGAAGAGGGAGGGAGTGGTCTGGTAGGAGGGTGGTGCATGAGAGAGAGAGAGTGCAGGGGCGGATCTCGCGGTGGTGAGGGGGGCTCGGCTGGGCTATGGTGTGAGCAGGGAGAGGAGGTGGTGTTCGCGGAGGTGCTGCCGGTGGCGGTCGGTGGCAAGCAGTGTGAAGTGCAGGGAGAGATGGGGGACGACGGTGGTGTGGCGGTGTGAGGGGTCATGGGTGACGTGTCGGTCGACAGTGGAGGTAAGTGAAGGGGGTCGGCAGCGGCGGGGGTGTTCGTCCAGTGGTAGAGGTTGGCAATAGGGGAGGGGAAGAGGGGCTCACGAACACGGTGGGAGAGGGAGGTAGACGGGGAGAGGGGCTCGTGCATGCGGAGGGGAGCTCTCCGCGGCGGCACGTGGGCTATGGCAGAGGAGGTGACTGCGGATGGTGACTGGGGCGGTAGGTGCTGGGGGTTCTACAGGGGTGCTTCCGTGTCGGCGCGAGAGAGAGAGAGAGAGATGGGTGCATGGTCGGTTCGCGGTGAGAGGAAGGTGGTCGGCAGCGGTTGTTAGTAGGAAAAGCAGGGAGGTGACCGCGTGGAGGTGGACTCAGTGGAGGTACGACATCGACGGTGAGGGGTGTGGCGGTGGCTTGCATGCGCAGGGGTCACAGCAGTGAGAGGGGGGAGGAGAAGGAGGAGGAGACAGGGGTGTCCGGTTGCGGCCTGGAGAGTGTAGGCAGGGGCGTTTGCGTGAGGGAGAGGGGTTACGTGAGGGCGGGCTACGGTTGTGAACAGGAGATGGCCAGAGGTCGCGTGGGCGTCGGGGGGAAGGAGAGAGAGAGAAGGGGAGGCTCGCCATGGTAGTGAATGTTAGAGAGGGGGGGCGATCGGTGGTCGGCGGGATGGCTGCCGGAGGTGAGGCACAGGTGGGTGGAGTGGGGCATTGGGCGACGAAGAAGTGGGGAGGTGAGAGGAGAGGAATGCCGTGGCGACTGTGGGGTGGTGAGTGATGGGTGTGGGCGGCCGATAGAGGCCTCGCGGGGGTGCTGTGGGTTAGAGGGAGAGGAGGAGAGTGAGAGGGAGATGGGTTAGCCGTGGCTGCGGTGTCCCGAATAGAGGGATGGAGGTGCAGTAGAGAGAGGGGGGTCCGATTTAGAAAGAGAGAGGAGGTGCAAGGGGGGATCCCCCGGCGCGGTTAGCAGAGGGAGGGGGGTAGCGTTGTGGGCGTGGGTGAGAGGAGATGGGGGAGAGAGTGGGACGATGGGGAATCGATGGTGGTGTAGGAGGGCAGCCACGGTGGTCGTCGGCAAAGGATGTGGGGGTGTGATGAGAAGGCGGGATGGGGAGAGGAGAGTGGTAGAGGGTTCACGGCGGTTTGGACGTGGGGTGGAGGGAGAGATGAATGGGGGGGTTCCGATTTCTAATGGCCAATTTTGTCCTAATGGGCCTCCTCCTTCTATCCATGTTGCTCCTGGCCCAGTTGATCCTCGCACTTATGTTCCTTCTAGGCCCATGTACCCTTCCACTCCTGGAATAGGCTTCCCTTCTCCTCAGCCCGAATCCTCTCATCTGGCCCATTACCATCATTCTGGTCCAGGTTCACAACCTCTTGCTCAAGCCCGCCCACATTCTTCTCGATCTCTCCCTACCTAGGAGATGATTGCTCAAGCACAATTCCAGCTTGATGAATTGCAACACCACATTGATCCCAAATCCTCCTTAAGTGTTTCATTCGCATTTCAAGATCTTCGGCTCCCTCTATCTTCGTAAATTCACGCATATCACTATTATGGTGGAGTCAGTGATCCCTTTGGGCACTTGAAAGAGTTTTTGTATGAGTCAGCCCAGTTTCGACATGACCAATACTTGATGGCTTACTTATTTGGTCTATCTTTGGAAGGTCCACCTCGGGATTGGTTCTTCTCTTTGCCGCAAGAGCAAATTGTGAATTTTCAAGTTGTCCAAGAGAAGTTCATTCAGTAGTATCAGGACCAGGTTCGGCCCAAGTATTCTATGGTGGATCTGGCCCATGAGACGATGAAGCCTGACGAGGAGTTCTCTACCTTTGCTGACCGTTGGCATCACCTGGCCATGCAAGTCCTAGGGCACATTCAAGAGCATGAGGTGATCAAGATGCTAATATCCAATGCAACACCAGAATATCAATTTATCTTAGCTCTCAACGACATTACCTCTTGGCAACAACTTTATAATAGAGCCCACTTCATTCATCAACAAATCTAAGGTTCCCTTGACACCGAGTCCCTTCCACCATCTACCGCCACTTACACCTCACCATCCACATATACCCCTTTTGAATCCCCCACATGTTAGCCTTCCGCCGTATATCCCTCCATGAGTCAGCCCTATGCCTCCACATATCAACCCTCCATGAGTCAACCCTCCGCATATCAACCTTCCATGAGTCAGCCTTCTGCCTCCTCATACTCACATCTATCTTCAATCCCGGTCAAGGAAATGACACATCCCTAGTAGGTGGATGCCGTCTATATACCCCCTCATCCCGCTCCACATACGCCTTCACCAAATCCCTCTGCCACTAGCCAACCACTCTTGCCTCCGCAACCCCCATAACCCTCTTCACAACCTCCTTCATCTCATACCCCTCAGCATCCACTTGCCTGAGGTGGGCTCCTCGCTCTCTGTTGTCGGAGTGTTTCACTAATGTTTTCCGGGCTTTGATGGCCACTCACGCGTTGCCACTTCCTCTTGTTGTGCCTTGCCAAGCCGCGGTCGGGAATTTGCTGCAGTTCAATGAATAACATCGCCAGCAGGGGCATTTGGTCGAGGATTGCCCAAAGTTCTAGGAGTTTGTTTATGGCTTAGAAGATCAAAAGATGATTGATTGGGCCGCCATTTACGAAGTTGTTCTACATCTCCCCAGCAAGCAGCAACAGCAGTAGGCACTGCCTAGACACCCGTCTCCATCAGTACAAGACCAAGGGTGACCTTGTGGTTCATCATCTGGCAGTACACCTGCTCCATCACCTACACTATTACCTTCATCATTTCCTACCCCATCTCCATCACCTCTACAAACCCAAGTCTCTACTCAGGCTTGTGCCTCTCCTTCTTCTTCCGCCTCCATTTCCACTACGACCACACCCAATGTCGCTCGACATGTCGTATCAATACACTGACGTTGGACTCCATGGCCTTCCACTTCATCTTTACCTTCCTCTCCACTGTCTCCATTTTCACCACCATCTCCATTACCCTCATTATCATCCTCATTATCTAACCCATCACCATTGCCTTCATCTCCCCCACCTTCACCTTCTCCACCTTCTCTGCCATATTCCTCACCCGAGCCCGAGCAAGCCATGTATTTACCACCACCCCCACCTGAACCTATCCTTGCCATCACGCCTCTACCTTCATCTATGTCTCTCATTACCACTATACCCCCATTGCCTATTGCATCTTCTGAACCTTCTACTTCTTCTCCACCTACTTCCACCCCACGGAGCGGGTGTGCATTACCTTTGGTGCCCCTCAAGTCTGGCCCCTAGGGAGACGGTGAGTCGAGTCAGGGCAATTCAAGGCCGGTTGTTCAATTCAAGGTCCAAGATTTTATCTGTTGCATGTCAATTCGAGACTCGATCTCTGGCTATTTTGGGGCTAATGAGCCTATGTTTCAAATGATGATTGCTAAGAAGAGTTCCCTTCCCTTAGTGCCAGTTTCATCTCGAGCGAGACCGATGGCAATCTCTTTGCTCGATGGAGGTTCTCATTGACCCAAGGGGGGGGGGGAGGTGGAAAAGTGAAAGGCACATCCCTCCCTCTTTGACCCAGCTCAAGCCCATTTAACCCAGCCCTTTAACCCCTATCCAATATTGACTAAGCCTAAGCCCAATAACTCATATCCAAAACAACTAACTAATTGTCCCCATAGGGACTACATTGTGTCCAACAATGCCTAAAAATGTGAAACAAATGTGATAGCTTGGTCGACACGTCCACGTCCTCCTCGAGCCAAAGAGACTCCAGCATGTCCTCATTCCCGACGTGCGTCCTCATCAATTCTCCCTGGGTGGGAGGAACTCGACTCCGTCAAGTAAGGGTCCGATGCTTGAGCTCTCTGCGTGTGATCTAGGCATCGTTCGTCACGAGGCATCCTCGCCAACTCACTAAGAAGTGTTGGTGGGCTTCGTTCCTGGTGGTGGTCACCTGCTCATCCAGTATACAATCTATATGCTCGCATTGTTGTAATGGGGCTGGAGGAGGTGGACTCTCGGGTGGTGTGTCACTCACAACAGGTGGAGAAATCCCCAAAGCTCACTAGGAATCACCGTGGGGTTTTGATGTGCTACAAGATCTGGAACATTGAACATCGAACTGATACCCTAGTCGTCTGGTAGTTCAATAATGTACGCATTGGATCCATTCGCTTCACGACTCAAAGGGACTGGCATCATGGGCCTGGAGTTTCTTCACGGTCCTCGAGGGAAACCGTTCAGGTCTAAGCTTGATCATGACGTACTCTCTTTCAAAACTCATGGGCACGTCGGCGTGCGATGGCTTACTCCTTGTAACTTGCGTTACTGGCCTTTTTGGATGACTATACAAACTCTTATATGCTTGACAAATGTATGATAGACTCTTAACAAACTGTGCAAATAAAGCAAAATAGACTCATACATGACCCTAGACAAACCTAGACACCCATAAGTAAACTAGCATACAAACAACGCAACCCAAAGTTGGGGACTCCTAGACATCCTAACATGTACCTATTGGCTTCTTATTGGGTTTCAAAGGTTTGGGAGGATCACACCCAATTGCACGTTGTCCTGGCACTGAGTACCTGAGACGTCCACATGCTCTTCTAATAGCTCATCAAAGAACTCCTCCGCGAGATTTGGATCCGACTCATAGTTGACCGGTACTAGCTCAGGTGTGGGGTTGCAGGCGGGAGTGTTCGAAATAACTAGTGAGTCCCGAGTGGGACACTTGGCCACATAGTGGCCAACTCCACCACACCTATAGCACTGGTCACGTGGCCCTGTGCTTGAAGATGCTCCACCGGTCATTGGCCTCTTTCCCTTGTCTTCTCTATGGGCCGAGGGTGGTGGGAGCTGGGGTCGGGCAGGAAATGCTAGTTGTTGAGGGCACAGGGTGGGGAATGGTGCCTATTGACGAGGGGGAGGATCCCTAGGAAGGAAAGTGTGAGGCCTGGGAGTAGTGGGGTCCTGGTGAGGGGGTTTCGGGGGACGAGCCATTGAAAACTGACTATAAGAACTAGGCATGGTACGAGAGTTAGACCCACGCTAATAGGTGGTCCCCGGTCATTGGACGAGAGTGAACTCTGACTCAAACTACTCCAACTTGAGAGTAACTTGATATGCGGCCTCCAAGGTGGTCACATTGCGTTGAAAAAGCTGATACTAAAAGTGGGGCCGCAGACCACGATGGAAGCAGGAAACGGGCATGGTGCTCTCCTCTGAGACATCACATCGTAAAAAATACTAATCAAACTCCACGATGTACTCAGATACGTACCATTCCCCTTGGCTGAGACTCTGCCACCTATCAATGAGCCTTTGACGGTACGTGGCAGGAAGGTACTTAAGCCTAATCTTGATCTTCATCTCATCCCAAGCCTCAACCTGGGGCTCCTATCGCTGAAATAGCAAGCTCTCCACATTCCTCCAGTAAATTTATGGTTACCCTAACAGCTTCATTTTAGCAAACTTGACTCTCCGGTGGTCTGTCATCTCAAACCACTTGAAGTACCAGTCCATGCCGACCTCCCAATCAAGATAGACCTTCTGGTCCAAGGACCCGTCAAAAGTGGGAGGGTCTGCTCGCACGGTCCTATGGACTCTATCGTCCTCCTCATCTCTCTACTGAGGAAAGCCACACCGACGTCGACCATACCCCTCATATGCATTATCAGACCCATAGTCTTCAAGACCAAGGTCACAAAGCTGCGGTTCTAGGGCCCAGTGAGGGGCAGGCTGAGGAGCTTGTGTGGGCTGGTCCTAGGCCACGGGAGCGGGCTGGACCTGAGCCATGCGAGCTGTAATATCTCGAAATATTTATTGAATTAATTATTAAATTATTGCCGCCAGGGTGCCCAGCCATATTCTGGAGGAAGAGAAGGTCAAATTGTTGATTTCCCATGCTACTTCGACCTTCCGAAATATACTGGCAATGAATGACATATCAAACATGCATCAGCTATATAGCCAGGCACGGTTCATTCAAACTCAGTTTAAGGACTCTCCCATCCACTCTTTATTCGAGGCCCAGAAGCCCAAATACAATAGAAAATCACAAGGGCCGGTCACCGAGGGAGTCCAAACGAATGAATAGGTTCAAGCTGTTACCTTCCCTACCGCCAACCCCAACAACCAAACCCGCTTTCCCCAAAACCCCCGCAACAGCCAGTCCGCTCCACAAGCCCGTCCTCCACTCGCCTTCGCCACTCCACAAAACCCTCCCCCCGCTTATTCCACTCCACCAAACCCTCCGCTCACCTTCACCATTCCGCAAAACACCTATTCCACTCCACAACAGCCTCCACCACCACCACAATACCACAATGTCCCTCCCCCTAATGGCTACAACAATAACCGACGCCCGGTTCCGAAGAGAGCCCAATATCCTCCTTTACCAGAAACTCTTGCCGACATATTTTTGGCTCTCATGTCAGTGAATGCTATCCAACTTCCTCCGGAGAGGTCCAGTTGGAATACCGCAGTTGATCAGACAAAATATTGTGTATTCCACTGGCAGTCGGGCCACACGATCGAAGGATGTTTTCAATTTGGAGATCTGGTATATGATTTACACGAAGGTCATAGGATCGATTGGGCCGAGATACATAAGGCCATCATTGAGCTAAAAGAAAAGAGAAGGCAGCCGCCGAGGCAGCAAGTGCAGTAGCAAGCACCGCAACCACAGCAGCCACCGCAGCAGCAACCACAGCAGGTTCAAGATTTGGGGATTCATCAAAACCCAATGCCGAACCATCCACCCGCTCTGCAATCTCAGCCGCCAGTACCGGCTCAAGTAAATGTAGTTCAGCCTCCGGCCCCTAACGCCGGATGGTCCTTTGATGACGACGGCACGACCCATCAAGTCTCTGCCTTCCATCACAACTATCCCTCCGCTTCCCCCATCTTCACACCCATACGCCAAACCTCTCCTCCATCCACCACACCGTTCATTCACCTGTTCACTGTCCCTTCCATGCCAACACCCTCACCCGCACCTCCATCTCGTTCACTTATCACCCCCACCGCTATTACCATTACCCTTTCATCTAACCCTCCTCCCACGCCGACAACCATCATCACCACCACACCTACCGCCAATCCCTCACCCATTGTCCTTACACCCCCATCCACTCCCATCATCATCGCACCTACCTCCTCACCCATTATCCTTCCACCACAACCTATTACCCCCGCCATCACTTCTCCTAACCCTACACCCTTCACCACACCACTTATCCACCCCGCTCACCCTATTCTGCCGTCATCGGAGGCCGGGCCGACACAAAACCTTGCCCTACAGAGCGGGCGATTGTTCCAGAGAAATTATGCTTCTACTTCCAATCCCCAGTCTGCCTAGCCAGCCACAGATCAACAAGAAGAAGCTGACCCTCTGCCGAGTACTTAATATGATCTATTGCATCATTTGGATAGAGTTCCCGCCAAAATATCTATACTTGAGCTGATTAAAAGGTCCACCCTTCACCCGGATGCACTGAGAAATTTTCTTCAGAAAGTGATGGTCAACGAAGATATGGCAGTTGATATCCTCCCTACAGCACTGGCCACGATTTCGAAAGGACCGACAATTACATTTTCTAAGACCAAGCTGGCCCCTCCGAAAGCTCGATAGATGCCGCTTTGTATTTCTATTATATTGAACAAGGTTAGTGTGGACGCTGCCTTGGTGGATACAGGGGTGTCAATTAATGTGTGCCCACTTAGCACTCTCAGGGCCTGCAACCTCTCGGAAGAGCTTCTACGGCCGACCCCTACAACCATTGCTGCATATGATAATTCACGAATGGCATGTCATGGGGTGGCCACTCTTCAGGCTGAACTTGGGCCTCTCACCATGGCCGTCGAGTTTTATGTGCTTGACATCGATCCTATGCTCAAGGCTATCTTGGGTCGCCCATGGCTTGATACTCTTGGTGCCGTGCCATCTACCGCCCACCAATGTCTCAAATTCCCGTTCCAGGGAAGGGTGGTGAAAGTTAAAAGCTTGTCTTTGGCCCAGTCAGTGAAGGCCATCTCAGAGAAGATCTTGCCCACATTATGGCCCAGCAGTCAGCCCGTTATATCTGTATTGGAGATCTTGCCCACATTATGGCCCAGCAGTCGGCCCGTTATATCTGTATTGGATCTGGACTTCCCATGGGTTTATGCATTCCGCAAGCCCTGTCTTCTGGCAGCGTCCACGCTCTTGAGCTTTTCTCATGAGCTCTGGCAGCGTCAACCTTGCACAAGGGAAAACCAATTAAGATACACTGTGTTGCTATCATCAAAACAAAATAAAATGTTGACTTGAGTCCTAGGGGACATAACACGCGGTCCTCAGCGCCGGGCCCCAGGACCCTTCCCCCGGCATGCCAGAGGGTAGCCTTCAACGGCGCACTTCCAACGGACCTTCCCCGGCACACCCAGCGAAGGCTTCGCCGGCACACCCCCTGGCTCCTTCACCGGCACACCCTCGTGCCCCCCTTTGGCGGCACAACTTCCTTGTCCTTTCAACAGCATGCTTCTTCAACAGCACCTCTGGCAGAACAAATCTCACGCCATCCCCCTATGGATTCTTGGCTCGCAGTGGCCCACCTGAGGTGTCGAACGGGGAGGGGGACATGCTGCCTACTCCCCCCCACCACCAAGGACGGGAAAGTCAAATCCCCATTAAGGCCGGTCTTTTCCCGCCTCCGTCGCCCCGCGCTCGAAGACCCCTGCTGTTGGGGTATAAAAACCCCTCCTCCACCGGCGAACAAAAAAGAGGAGACAGATAGATAGAGGGAGAGCACACAGCGTAGGCAGAGAAGAAGAGAAGAAGAAGAAGAAGAAGAAGAAGAAGAAGAAGAAGAAGAGAGGAAGAGGGAGGGCTTTCCCTCCGACGACCACCAACAAGAGAGAGTAAGGGAGAGAGAGATGTAGCTAGGGAGAGTGGAGAGGGGCAAGGCATCGTCGCCCCTGCTCGACCTCCATTCCCCTCCCCATTTTCTTCTTCTTCCTTCCTTGTTTCTCCTTTCACGATTGTATTCCCCCCGGGGTCCCATGGATCCAATGTGTGTATGGCCCATCGTGGCCTCCTTTCCTCCATGAATGAAATGCTCGTCCTTTGTGTTCCCTCGCTATCTCCGTGGTTTGGGTGGGTGTGCGTGTTTATCTTTTTTAGTGCCCCCTCCCTCTTCCCCCTGGTGATCTTCATCCCCCTTCGGTGGTCTCCTTCCCCTCACTGACTTCAGCCTGTCCAGCCACTACACCCAGTGACCTTCGCTGGTGTGCCCTTGGTCCCCCCTTTCACCAGTGCAGTCCCTACCTGGTTCACCCTTAACCTAGCCGAGGCCCACCTCCTCCAGCGGTACGCCCTTGCCCTCAACCCTCATCGGTACATTCCCAGCCTTTCTTGCTCAGCACACTCTTCAACCCTTCAACGATACACTTCTTGAACTCCCTGGCCGGCACACTAGTCACCAGTCCCCCTTCTTGCCCGGTGCACCCTAACCAGCCTTAGAGATGCCTTCCCTCCGTCGATTTTCTCGGGCCTTCCGATGCTTTATAAAAGGTGTTGCCATCTTCAGACACCCACCGCCAAATGTTGGGTTCCGCCACTCCTTGTGGGCGCATTCTCCGTATCCCCCTTACGCCCAGGTCAAGGGGAGATGCTGCCGAAATTTCGTTAGAAACTAAAAACACATTAAAAGAACAAGAGAAATCAACAAACGAATGCGACAATAATAACTAAGAGACAAGAAGGAGAAACAAACCAATGAAGTGAATAAACGATGGAACGCTTCAATCAAGATGAACGAACTACGGACAGTGCGAAGAGAACTAGACTGAATGAAATTAAAAAAAAAGAAGAAAAGAAAGGCCTTAAGAGGAATGGAGGAGTGGGCCCTTTTGTCGGTGCAGGCTGCCTTCCCCTTCACTGGTACACCTTCAGTTCATCCCTCGCCGATACAGTCCTAAACTCCTCCGCCGGCACACTCCAACTTCCTTCCCCGGTACACCCTTGGGTTAACCCTTCGCCGGCACGCTCCAACTTCCTTCCCCGGTGCACCCTTGAACTCCTTCCACGGTACACCCTCGGACCCCTTCGCCGACACGCTTCCATCCCCTTCACTGGTACGCACCCATGGGCTTCCACCGGCACACTCCACTCATTCTTCGTCGGCACAATCCCAACGGCCTTCGTCGGTACACTCCTCCATACCCCGTCCATCCTTCGCCGGTACACTCCCGTGGCCCTTTCTTCGGCACGCTCTCCCTGTCTTCGCCGGTACATCCCTTTTAGCCCCGAACAGCCCACTCTTCCTTCCAAAATAAAATGTATATAAAAGAAAAATATATGCAATGATAATAATAATAGTACAAAAATAATAATGTAACTAAATTATGATAAACAAATAAAGAGGAATAGTAACAAGTAAACAAAAAACGTGTAAAAGTAATAATAATAATAATGATAGTAATAATAATAAGAGGAATAAATGCACAAGTAGAAAAATCATCCGGAACAAATGCATAAAAACTGAGGGAGAAGTATCTGCCACCCTCCTACCATCAGCGTCTTTTAGACCAATGGCAGAAACTCACCCAAGATGGAAAGTCCGTGGACGAGTACATCGCCAAATTTGATGAATTCTTCCTTCGGAGTCAAGTCATGGAGGATGCCTCTGTCACTCTTTCTTGGTTTAGAGCTGGCTTGCACGAAAGCATTCAGAGGGAACTATTCTTGCGAGAGGTTAACACCCTCGAGCACGCCTACCAGGTTGCTCGAGACGTTGAGCGGTTTCAAAGAGTGGTCACACTTTGGGTTTTCACCTACTGCCAACCGGAGCCTCGAAACCCCATGATCCGCTACCCTGAGAGGCCTTGCCCCTCTTCTGCTTATGTCCCTACTGTTACCCCACTTCGGGTCGTTACCCCTGCTGTCCCAAGAAATCCCTTACCTGCACCAGTTGATGTGCCCAGGCTGGAGTACACTCCACCAGCCGATAGGAGAGATGACAAAGGAAAGGGAGTCCTTCCTAGCACCTCCCAACCAGTCCCTGTCTCAGGAGTTCGTTGCTTTAGGTGCCATAACCTAGGGCATGTTGCAACCAATTGCCCCATCCGAGCCTTGGTCATCACTGACCCCCAGCCTGTGGAGCTTCCACCTCAGGAAGAAGAATCCATTCAGAGGTATGAGGCCGATCCTAACCTCATCACCCAGTTTGAGAAAATAGACGTAGGATTTGATGGCACACATGTCGAGTACATGCAGGTTGGAGATATTGTCGAGAGTTCTAGACAAGGAAGATTAGGTGTAGTTTGCTGCATCTTAGCACACCCTCAGGAGGATGACTGGAGTCGAACCTCCATCTTCCAAACCTACATTATGGTGAAATCTCAACCCTGTAAGGTGATCTTTGACAATGGGAGCTATATCAATGCAGTCTCTTCAGACTTTGTCTCCCGTCTTGGTCTACCTACACGCCCTCATCCTAGGCCATACAACGTGATTTAGGTTGATGACACTTCTATCCCAGTTACCACTACATGCATCATTCCCATCCAATTCCAGTCCTATCAAGGACAGATCCTATGTGATGTAGTGCCTATGAAGGTCGGGAGCATCATCTTAGGACAACCATAGATCTATGATGTAGACCTTACTATATTTGGTCGATCCAACCAGTGTTCCTTCTCCCACAATGGAAAGAAGATTCAGTTGTACCTGGCACCCCCAAAGGTGATCCCAAGAAAGAGGTCCACCTCCACCCCCACTGGAACCCCCAAGGTTCAGGAGAGTCCCCGAGCTCCCAATGAAGGGAAACTTCTCATTCCCTCTTCTCCTGCACCTACCACACCCATTCCTAAGGCCCCTACGGTTGGTCATGACCCAGTTAGGCGCCTTAACTTCATAAATATCCGTGAGCTAAACAGAGAGGTTGCTGAGGGTGCCCCTGTTTGGGCTGTTGTCGTCACCATCACACCCGAGGAGTCCCAAGTCTCAGTCCCACCTGAAGTCCAGGTAATCTTGCAAGACTTCCAAGACATCTTCTCTTAGGACTTGCCCTCTAGACTCCCTCCCATGCGTGATGTACAACACGCCATTGACCTTGTCCCCGGGTCCACCCGACCCAACCTTTCCCATTACAGACAGAACCCTAAGGAGCATGCTGAGCTCCAAAGAATTGTTGAGGACCTCATCCATAAGGGTTTTCTCGGGGTGAGCAAGAGTCACTGCGTTGTTCCTACCTTGCTTACACCCAAGAAAGATGGAACTTGACGGATGTGTGTTGACAGTCGCGCCATCAACAAAATCACTGTCAAATATAGGTTTCTAATTCCCCACCTTGATGACATGCTTGACATGATGAGCGGAGCCACCATCTTTCCCAAGATTAACTTGAAGAGTGGTTACCACCAAGTCAGAATCTGACCATGAGATGAATGGAAGACAGCCTTCAAAACAAAAGAAGGTCTGTATGAGTGGCTTATCATGCCATTTGGGCTATCCAATGCCCCTAGCACTTTCATGAGACTTATGACGGAAGTCCTTCACCCTCTCATTGGTCGCTTTGTTATCGTCTACTTAGACGACATTTTGATCTATAGTCACAACCCTCAGGATCACGTCCAACATTTGAGGGAGGTCTACGAGATGTTGAGGAGAGAAACCCTGTATGCCAACCTCAAGGTGTGAATTCATGATAGACCGGGTCACTTTGCTCGGATTTGTGATTTTGAGTTAAGGAGTGTCTGTGGACCAATCCAAGGTCCAAGCCTTAGTAGACTGGCCAGAGCCCCAGAACGTCTATGATGTTTGCAGTTTTCATGGGCTAGCCACTTTTTACAGATGCTTCATTAAGGGTTTTAGTTTTTATTTATTTTAATCATTATTATTATCGTATTTCTTTTATTTGCACTTGGGTTGTATGTGGAGGAATGGGTCATTGGAAGGCTGAGAGGAAGTCTGTGCAGGTTTGGATTGAGTCGGTGCAGGTGCGGGCAAGGTCTCTGCAAAGCACAGGCGAAGTCCGTGCAGGCCGGGAATAAGGTCGGTGCAACTGGGAATTGAGTCTATGCGGAGTCAGGCAAGGTTTGTGCGAGCTAGAATCGAGGTCGGTGCAATGCCTGGACGGGGTTGGTGCAATCAGAGGTTTGTAGTCTGTGCAATTGGGATTGGGTCTGTGCAATCGGGGATCGTAGTCTGTGCAATTGGGGTTGGGCTATGCGAGTTCTCCTTGGGCTAGAGTCAAGTCAGTGCAGGCTGCAAATAAGGTTGGTGCAAGGTGGCAACGGTGCAAGGGAACTGTGCCGGGCAAGGCTTGGATGGGCATACCGGGCAGGAGGGATTAAGGGGTGTGCCGGACGGGGTCGGTGCAATTGGGGTAAAGGGTCTGTGCAAGGGAGGAATGAAGTCTGTGTAGCTAGGGGCTGGGTTGGTGCAGGTGAGAAATGAAATCTGTGCAAGGTGGAGGCTAGGTCTGTGCAGCAAGGGGCAAGGTCGGTGCAGAGCTGTATTTGCAAATGGATAAAGTCTGTGCAGGTGGAGGATAAGGTCTGTGCGACTGGAGGTCGAGTCTGTGTGACCGGGGGTTTAGGGTCTGTCCAGCTGGGCTTTGGGTCTGTGCAGGTTAGCCTGGGCAAAGAGGAAGGTTGGTGTAAGTTGGAGGTGTGCCAGCAAGGCCCAAGAGGGGCGTGCCAGGCAAGACTGGGTTGAGGCGTGCTGGGCAAGGGCCGGGATGGGATGTGTAGAGTCAGCACTGGGCGAGGTGTGCCAGACAAGGCACAGGTAGGAGCACCGGGCTGAGGGGCTAAAGGGTGTGCCGGACAGGACTTAGATGGGTGTATCGGGCAGGGTTACACATGATGCGTGCCGGGGAAGGCTAGGGAAGGTGTGTCGGGCATGGCACAGCTCGGGTGTGCCGGGCTGAGGTTGAACCGGGGTGTACCAGACAAGGCCTGTGAGGGGCTTCTTTTTGCTTCTTTTCTTCTCCCTGTTTCTTTTATTCCCCTTGCCTCTTGAGTTGTATGGAGTGCATGCAAGCCTTGTCCCCTGCCCCTTTCTTTTAATCCTTTCCCCTCCTTCTTCTTGTCTGCATAACCAGTGCTCAGGTTCTCATGATTAATGTCCGGTTCGGTTCTTTTTGTGCCGTCCACAGTTCTCCTATCTTGGTTGAAGCATTTTATCTGTAACTCTTCCATTTGTTTGTTGCTTCCTTTTGTCTTTTAACGTGTTATTATTTCTGATGAAAATTTGGCAGCATCTCCCCTTGACTCGGATGGTAAGGGGAGTAAAGGAGACCATGCCCACAAGGAGTGGCGGACCCGACAATTTGAGGTGTGTGCCAGGGGCAACAGCACCTTTGATGAAACTTCAGAAAGCCCAGGAAAATCAACAAATGGGGGAACACGCCTGAGATGGACTGGGGGTGCACTGGGTAAGAGGAGGTGACAGGTGTGCCGGATAGGAGAGCTCAAGGAGTGTGTCGGGATAAAGGAGTCAAGGGCTGCACCTGCCAGAGAGGCTATGCCGAGCTGAGGGTGTGCCGGAGGAGAGTTGACCAAGGTGTACCATCTAAAGGAAGGTTTAGGGTGTACCAGGCAAAGGGGAACCCAAAGGTGCGCCGGGCTGGCTGAGTGGGGGAGTGTGTCGAGCAAAAAGGGGGGGCTGAGGAGCGTGCCGGCCTAGGGGTGGCCAAGGGTGTGCTAGAGAGACGTCTGAGGTGTGTGCCGGGCAAGAGGAAGGGCTAAGCGTACTACTGGATGGGCGGGGGTGCACCAGACAGGGGGCTAATCCAGGTGATGGTGGTGAAGGAAGAAAGGGACCAAGGACATTGGGCTGGCCAGACCAAAGGAAGCTTCGGTCAGGAGGGAAACATGGTTACAGGGGCATTGAGGGAAAGGCCTTGAGCCCAAGCATCCAAGGAGAGGAAGGGGCTCTCCCTAGCGGATTGAGGGACATGTCGGGGTTTAAGGATCCTATGAAGAAGCTGTAACATGGGAGGGCCCTGCATGGGGGTCTCACGACCTCAGACCACCAAAGGTGGCATTGCACCGGGGCACTATCCAACGAGCCTGACAGACCGATCTCATGGGGGGGAAATCATCACTGTGAAAAGTTAAAAACGTCAGAGATAGAGGAAGAAACACACAACCAGACACATAATAGAATGGACCAATGGGAGTAACAAGAGAACCCAAGAGGGGCTCGCCAGCAAAGTGCAGAGCATTTTGTTGAAGGCTTCTGCAAGCCCATTGGCTCGGGGATTGTAGGGGGATGATGTCCTCCAGCCAATTTTATATTTATCAGCCAGTTGATAAACCTTCTGATTTCTGAAATGGCTACTGTTGTCAGAGATAATTCGGTTGGAAACTCCAAACCAGAATATTATATTCTATCAGAAGAATCTGGCAACTAGCTCCCCTGTTACTTCTCTTAGGGCTATCACTTCTGCCCATCTAGAGAAGTAATCTATGGCTGCTAGGATATACTTGCATCTTGATGAAGATGCTGGAAGAGGGCCCACCACGTCTGCGCCCCATTGAGCGAACAACCAACTTGGGATGGTGGGGTGCAGCGGCGCCAGCGATCTTCTTGACACTGCGGCGTGTTCTTGACATTTCTGACAAGTCTTGATGAACTTGCAGCAATCATCAAACATAGCGGACCAGTAATAGCCCAGTTTCTTTATTTCAATCTTCATTTTTGGACCGGCCTGATGTCCTGACTGATCCAATATGAACTTCTTGCATCACCTGCCAAGCTTCTGTTGGGGACAAGCAACAGAGCAAGACTTTCTTTCTAGCATCTGCCATTATTCGGAACAAGGTTTCGTATCTCATCTCATAGGAATCCTTGATTCTGAGGAGCTTCATTCTATGTTCTTTTTCTTTCGGGAGCTGTTGGTGCTGGAACCAATGTAGAAGATGCTCCCACCAATCAGGCTGTTGGATTTCCTCCACAGTTGTCGCTTCATTTTCTTCTTCATTAGCCAGGACCTTTGTCACGCTGGGGACCTGATGTCGATTAATCACGGTTATATTCAGGCTTGTTGATGTGGCACAGCCCTAAGATGATATTGGATGCAATGACGAGCCAAGGACTTAGACCAGCAAGCATATAAGGAATACCATGAACTTACGCGTACGGCTCACTCGTACGGCACACACGACCCCCCGAAGGTGACCGGGCGATGATGATGAGGGTCCAAGGTGGAACCCAAGCGCTGTAAGGGTCTTGGCTAGCTTAGGCTGACCCCTAAGGGTCTGGGATTCCCAACTTTAAGTGGGGGCCAGCACACCAGGGCGTGGGTTTGGGATGGCACACTCTCACTTTTCGCGGTGGGCACACTAGAAGTTGTGTGCAAGTTCGGCTCTCGGCTCACCATCCGACGAGCATTCAAGACAATACAAAATCAGCAAAGCGTGTGAACAGCCAAGGGGTAGCAGTCACTTACCTGACTAGTGTGAAAACACCGATCCCGATTAGAGACGAGGGCGAGCGGGGAGGCGTGGGTACGCACCCGCACGCCGCGGTGATGGCGCTTGACCTGAAAATAAAGATAGCTACAGCACTACACCTCATGCAGAAGAGGGACCTTCAGGTGGGGGTTAAGTGCTTACAACCAAAATGCTACCTCCACGTAGGGAGAGGCCTTCAGTCGGCCAAGCGAGGGGAGGGGACGAAGCAAGAAACTAGATGCGTCGGACTCCTCGTCGGTGCTGCCAGCTTCTGGAATCACAGGATAGTCAGTCGAAGAGTACGCTGCCATGGATGCTCCCAAACTCCAAATGGACCGAGACCAGAGCCAAAACACTCCGATCTGGCACAGGAAGATGCTCGAAGTTTTTGGATTAACCTTGAGATGGTCACTGGCTGGTGCAGATCTTGGAATAGGGCCGGATAGTACTGGTGCTGACTACTCCTAGAGTGTTGCTACTGGAAGATGGAGGCGCTACGGGCAGTCCTGAACTTGGATGGAGGCAGGGATGGTACCATGACGACCCCGGATAAGTCTTCTTTCAGATGGGACTGACGACAACCTCAGAGGATGTCAGGGTTGATCGTACTGGCCAGAAGAGTGGAGGTGGGTCTGCTCAGGAACAGAGGAACCAACCTGGCGTGACTTCGGTAGAAAATTCAGAACTTCTGATGCCGGGGTCCGAACTTCATTCTGCTTCTTGGGGTTGATAGAGGACTGGTAGAAGTTGCTCTCAGCCAAGTTGCACATTCAGATCTGCCAGGGAGGGGTCATGGTGGAAGCTTTTCTAGGGCTCTAGTTCTCTGCCTGGGAGTTCTTGCGTAGTCGGGGGAGAATCACTCTCGCGGATAGCTCGGAGCTCGGATGAAGACGAAACCACCTTGCTTCGAAAGCCCTCTGGACGACCTTTCCAGTGGTATATGTTTTGCCACCAGAAGAGTTGGAGAAGTGCCAAAGAAGCTATAGTTTCTAGGACCCTTGCTATCTACCTGTGACCTACCATCGGAGCTGCAACCTTGTGGTGACCAATAGAGTAAGAAGGGGAGGCTGCACAGCAAGGGGTTAAGGGGTGATCTATTCAACCCCTCCCCTTCTAGATCACACACACACTCCATGTTTATCAGGGGCCTTCCTACGAATTGAATTAATTAAGCTGGACCTCGCCCTTATCCAAGCATTGCACGAGAGGTGGGACCCAATGAGTCGGGCCTTCCTTATGCCCTGGTGGCATATGGTGCCTAGCTTGGAATATGTGGTCTACATTACTGGCCTCAGAGTGAATGGCGAGGCAGTAACTGGAGTTACCTATCCTGATTATCGAGAGGGTGCTCAAAGGTAACTAGGATTGGCATTGGAGGACTGGAGGAGCAGGTCAGTAGCCAGGACATCTCTTATGGAGGCATTGGGGCTTACTGACGCTCTTTAGCATGGTGACGAATCCTTGGAGGAATTTATGGAGAGGACTGAAAGGGAGTCTCGTGCTATGTATTGTGTGGATGCGAGCAACTGGGAGAGGTCTAATAGAGACTTGAGGAGATTCCTCTTCCTCCAGCTAGGTAGGCTACTACTAGGTTCAAAAGAGGATGACATCCATTTTCGTTTCCTAGAGTTCCTAGTAGACCTCGAGAGAGGAGGACAGTATGCTTGGGGGGCCACCATGCTGGTGCATTTGTTTGCCAGTTTGTCTCAAGAGACAGATTGAGAGGTGCCTGTGAGTGGCTTTACACCATTCCTCCAGGTAATATTATTTTCTTATTTATTTATTTATTTCATGTGAATGCTCATGATAGGCGATGTGTAGCTGTGGAGTTACTACTATATCCCTATGGGGAGAGCTTGACACTAGCACTTGGCGGTAGTGCCATTGGCTCGACAGTGGCAGCCTATCTTGAGCGTCGCCCCTCTATCCTACCAACTGATGGCATTGAGGCGGGAGCTAGAGTTCCCCGCAATAATGGTAGGATCTATCCTTTTTTTGTTTTTTTTTTGTTTTTTGTGACTAATGCATGCATGCTAATGTAGGTGGTTTAGAGACCTTATTTAGGCATGGTCGATGCCGACCAATCGTGGGTTACAACAATCCATGTCTGACTTGGACGGGACCTTTGGGTGATTGTCTGAATGAGATTGAGCCGCTTCAGCTATGATTGGCTATGAGGACCCTAGGGCTTTCCCAAGAATGGGTGGACGTGGTCGCACCATCTCGTATTGGGAGAAAGACACATAGGAGGGCAGCCTGTGTTTTCTGGTGGGTGCGCTTCCCTGAACAATGTGAGGACTGGCAGCGGGGTGGCACGCTCATGGAGTCGCACGTGCAGGTCAGTGAGGAATACATGCGCCTCTATAGGGTGACATATGTGGAGCGACTCTAGCCCAGGGGGCTTGTGGAGGTAAATGCAATTCTTTTTTTTTTGCATATGTGGTGCTGACTGGTGTGTCATGGGTGCATGACGCCCATGATGCCATGATAACAAACTTGTAAGCTCGCTTGGCAGACACAGAACAACAGTTGATCGACACCCGAGCAGCCTTGACTTACCTGGTACATATGCCATGCATGCTCCTAAGTATGATCCTAGATTCCCAGTGTTTGGCCACTAATTGCCACATCATGTGTGTTACAGTGCACCCAGCTTGATGGGGCGTCAGTAGCAGTGAGGGTAGGGGGTGCCTCCTCTAGTCTGTGGATCCCTTCCTTATAAGTTACTTTGGTCCACGAGCAACCTGCTCGTACCATGCAGCGTGCTGTGGAGGCACAGGAGATGCTTTCTGCACAGGTGAGCATTCCACCACTCAAGTTCCATTGTTCAAGCCATGCCATGTTCTTGAAAATGGTGAGTATGGCAGACAAGATAGATGGAAGAAGTGCTTGATCGTGCCGCACAAGGTGAGGCGAGGATAGTGGAGCTTGAGGAGGAATTGCGGTGTCATTTAGATGATGACCTTCCTCGGGACATCATGGGATTGAGGATCTCCCTCCAGCTACAGAGGAAGGACAGAGAAAGAGAGCGAGTAGAGAAAGAGAGGGACAGAGAAAGAGCCGAGAGGTCGACAGAGGGAGAGGAGAATAGGGCCTTGGAGGCCCAATTGTTGGAGCTCCGAGCCAGCCTAGGCCTTGCCGAACAGTGGTTGAGGGATGGTGAAGAGCGCTACCGAAGAGAACCTGAGTGCAGTTTTCACGTTAGCAGTTTCTCTACTGCCCCCTCGGAGTGATAGCCAAATGTGGAGGCTGACATGGAAATGCAGGGCAATAAGAGTACCACCTCTCATGGCCTGATGATACCTCCCAGGAATCCTCACTTGGAGGGCGGTGGTGAGAACAGTATTGAGAGAGGGGGTGAGGCTTGGAGTGGCATGATGTACTCACTCTCAATTATGGGAGGTTTTTGGAATAAAAGAATGGCCACAACATTCTCCCCCTTTTTGATGATGGCAACACATGGCAACACAATGAGTCACACTGACTCGCCAAATCATCTTCCCCTTCTCCCCCCTTCTCTCTCTCTTTCTCTTACCCTCTTCTTCTCGTCCTTCATCTTTTCCATCTCCGGCGTTGCGGATAGGAGGCACCACCGGTCATGCCGGTGGAGTAGGGTGTGAGCGTGTCGGGCAGCGAGGATGTGAGTGTGCCGTTGGGGAGAGCAACGGGCGCACTAGGGAAGAACTTCAGGGTGTACCGGCATAGGGCACAGAAAGTGTGCCGATGGGAGCGACGCACCGGGTGTACCGGGGAAGCAACCCAGGGGGTGTGCCGATGAAGAGTAAGGGCACTAGTGTGTCGGTGAAGGCTCACGCGAGCGTGCCGGGGAGCGATGCACCGGGTGTGCCGAGGAAGATGCACAGGGACTGTGCCGGGGAAGGATGCCAAAGAGTGTGCCGGTGAAGGCCGCTCCGGGGTGTACCGGGGAAGACCCTTATGGGTGCACCGGCGATACGTGTTCACGGCGTGCCGCTGAAGGGGGAGAGGAACACTTTCTTTAACTAAAGGACTTCTGGTGTTGCCCCATGGGGCCCACCACCACTTTATTGGGGCCGTCACTCCTTGTGGACGTGCACCCATGTTTCCCCTTACGCCTTTGGCCTAGGAAAAACTCTGCCAAAATTTTGTTAGAAATTGACGGAGTCTTGGTCATTTCAACAGTAGTCCCCTTATGGCCTTCATTCTTCATCATCTCATTCATCACCTCCCTTTTATTCTTCATTTTTTTGTTCTTGGGTTCATGGCACTTAGTGGACCTCTGCCAAGGCCATGCGTGGTTAGGGTCCTCGCAGGCGTGCCGGAGAAGGATGCTAAGGAGCGTACCGACGAAGGCCATTAGTGGGTGTATCGGTGAAGGCTGCCCTGTGGTGTACCAGGGAAGGCCACTCAATAGTGTGCCGGTGAAGCCCACCATAGGGCGTGCCAATGAAGAGCATGGGGGTGCACCGGAGAAGAGCTCCAGAGAGTGTACTGGTGAGGGGGTTTGGTGTGCCGGTGAAGGTCATTCGAGGGTGCACCGGCGAAGGCCGCTGGGGGTGTACCAGTGAAGGCCACTCTTGGGGCATGCCGGTGAAGACCCTTCAGGGCGTGCCGAGGAAGGGTCACCTGAGGCGCGTCTGGGAAGACTCGTGCAAAGGAGTCTTAAGCTGCTTCTTTCTTCTTTCTTCCCCCCCCCTTTGTTTACAGTGGAGCCTTCTCCCCCTTCATAGTTCTTGATTTCTCATTGCCTGCAGTTCATTCTAATCTTTGTTTGTTGCACTTTGCAGATCAATGGCTGCCCCGAGTGGTTCTTCTGCTTCTGCCATGGCTGGTGCCGAATGTGTTCCTTCATCCCCAGTGCCGACTGTCACCTGGTTCAACGTGGAGGACTTGGACCGGGACCATGCAGAAATAGCAGCGTTGGCCGACTCCTCGGGCTCGGACACTGAGAGTATGGACGTCCGAAGACTTGCCAAGGCTGAGAAAGGGTTCACCTTTGATCGTGCCATGGGGGACTACCGAGTAGATTTTTCAAAGGACAAGCACCTGCTCTGTTTCCTTAAGCAGTCACAGTCTCGGGAGAGGCAAGAACCGTGGGTCGTGAAGGCGATGAAGCGTGTAGTTTTACAAGCTCGGGATAGCTTGTCCCATGTTGTTCCCAGGAGCATTCCAATGTACTTGGTGGGCGAGGCCCTTGAATGGGAGCCCGTGCTGGGGCTAGAGGCTATGCTGCTGGTGGAGGACAAGTTGGTGCGGACTTCAGGTTTCATTCCAGCCAAGTGGGACATGGCTGCAGGACGTGTCCAGGGTGAGAAGCAGCGCTCGGGCTTGTTCTTGGATCCTCTGAAGTGGGGCTACAGAGAAGAGCCAT
This sequence comes from Amorphophallus titanum, assembly GCA_024336825.1. Taxonomy (NCBI): domain Eukaryota; kingdom Viridiplantae; phylum Streptophyta; class Magnoliopsida; order Alismatales; family Araceae; genus Amorphophallus; species Amorphophallus titanum. The sequence continues at coordinate 187,680 of JANBPO010000573.1, read as the reverse complement.
TTATTCTGGACTGCCTGGGGATCAGATTCAAGCACAGGCTATCACTGGGTTGGTTCAGGGAGCTGAAGCTTCAGACTGCATATAGCTTCAGGGAAGGAGCAGTTGAGTTTACTGAATATGTGTTGTTCAATTATGCCCCCATACTTGTCCGGGCCGGTGTATATCATAGTGTTTATGTCTCCCGTTATGACTATCCAATGTCCAAGGGACTCTGCTGTGGAATGATAGAAGTATTCAGTGCAGAGACCAACACATTCTATACAGCAGAGGGCGAGACGTCCTTAGATCTATGGAGCCTTAGCCAGCTCAGTGGCTTGCCCATTGATGGGGAGCCCTATGAAGAGATTTGCTTCCCTGACATAATTAAGAATGAGACCAACGGGGATGGCTACTATTCCTTGGGATACTGTTCTTACAAGATTTCATTCCTCTTTGTATAGGATGTCACCAGAACTTGAGTGGAGGAATTTTTATCATGCTTAGCAGCCAAAAAACCAACCAATTGGAAAACGTTAGTAATATTTCTTTCACTTGGATAATATCATCTTTCTGACAGAATTTTCACAGAATTCATAGGCTCAAAGTCCAGTGAAGAGCATTTAACCTAAACATAAATACTGAGAATTTTTTTCAAGTTCAATAACTAGCTAAGTAGTTCAACACTTTAATTGTAGGCATTGAGATAAACACAATCGTTTTTTTCCAAACTAAGACATGGACTACAATTAAAAAAAAGGTCTGAGAGAGACAAGAGGGACACGTCAGTCCACAAAAGGAACAAGGATACAAATCAATGAATCAGAAAACATGATAAAACACTCTGATTTAGCTTTTCCAAAGCAGGTCATATGCAGAAGAAATGCTTTCTGTCATGTGCAAAAGAAAAGAAACAGCCAAGTGCATTTGTGGTCCCATCCCACTCATCCACCCCACTCCTAACCACAGAAAGTAACTCCATCGTGGTCATATCCCTTCATTGAATAAGCACCATACAAGGACACCAAATGATGGAAAAGCAAACAATAATCTATTATATGAGTTCCCAGAAGATAATGAGTTGAGAAGGAAGACCAATTGAAAGTTGGATACACAACTAAAGATCACCCGCAACAAAGTTCCTTGGATCAGCGCTTTCCAAAGACTTACGCCATGGACAACGTCGCAGAGCCTTTTCCAGCCTTTGCTTCCACCACCTCAGTCCCACCATCTTGTGTTCTCTTTGTAAGAGCCTTTATATCTTCGTTGGATAGAGCATTTCCTTTGGGAGTTGCCTATGTAACAAAAAAAACGAAATTGAAAATATTAAAGTTTTGTATAAAACTTCTTAAGAGATAGCCTAAAGCGAAAAGCTTAGATAAGGAAACCCAGACCTGTGAAAAGAGAGGGAGAATAGTTATCCCAGCGTGGCCTCCAACGACTGGAACATTAACATCTGAATACAAATGGATCGATCAACAAACGCATGTAGATTCAAAAACAAATTGAGGGATCCTATTTGTGCCAGTTGAGCCATACATACACATGCTCAAAGTAAAATAGAAAAACATTACCAGAAGCGGGTAATCCCGCCTTCCCAGCGTAGAAAGTCTTGGCTCGTAGGACATCAAGAGTGGTCACACCGAAGAGCTTCTTCTCATCGTAGGTCCCCGCCTTCTTAAAAACTTCCGCTGCAATCGGCACTGTCGAGTTCACCGGATTACTGATCATGTTCACGATCGCCTGAATGGCCAACAAAAGAAGATGAAAGATCATGATCAGAGAAGCAGTGACCCCTGAATAATTTGAACCAAACCGGGAGAACAAAAAAAGAACTTTTCACGGAATTCCTATAATAATAAGCAAATAAAAGGGAGGCTCCTCGAGTATAGGGCCCTTCGGCTTACATGGGGACAGTACTTGGAGATGGCGGTGCAGAGGGACTTGACGATGCCGGCATTAATGTTGAACAGGTCATCGCGGGTCATGCCGGGCTTCCGCGGGACACCGGCGGGGATGATGACGACATCGGACCCCTCCAGTGCCTGCCCTAGCTGCTCCTCCGTCATGTACCCAGCGACCTGAAACCAACCACAGCGAGAAGACCAAGGACATGAAACCAAATCCCAACAAAGCAGCAATATGGCACCAATCGCACAACCAAGACCGACCGGGCACATACCTCGGCGCGAGTGTTGATGTGGCTGACGTCGGCGGCGACGCCGGGGGTGCCGGCGATATCGTAAAGGGCGAGGCGGGAGACGAGGGGGTTCAGCTTCATGAGGAGGGAGAGCGGCTGACCGATCCCCCCGGCGGCGCCGAGGATGGCGACCTTGCGCTCCGGGGCGGCCGCACCGGAGGCGTAGGACCGGTGGGGGACAGAGGAGGAGGTCCTCCGCAGGGCCTCACCGGCGGATCTGAGCAGAGAAGCCCTCATGGTGGCGGCGGGTGAGATGCACTGCTCCCGGCCGACCGAAGCAGACGGGAATGGCGGGAGGCCAGCGGCTGGGTCGAGGGTGTCGGGGGGGTTTCGCGTGGCCGTCCGAGAGAAGGTTGGGGATGCTGCCAGTGCCAGTTTAGGGCATCAAAAAAAGACTGGGTGGGAAGTCGGGGAGTCGTGGTCCCATCATGTATTATTAGTATCAATTAAATTAAGACTACTTATTAAAACTGTGATTTATTTTTTATTTATAATAAAGAGTAGGATTATTATTATTATACGATAATGTCATGCTTCTTCTCACTAAATTTGTCATTCTTACGCAGGTCGCGCCCCCCATCTCCTCCTCACCCCCCCACCTTTGCATCAGAGCTGTACCATATTTGCTGACTTAAGCATCGGAGGGTTTCCCCTGGGGATCCATCCCTGGGCACCCCTGATTCATTTTTCTTCTTGTAGTTCTCACAATCGTGGTCATCATCCTCAGCTCAGGGACAGCACGGGATAACCCCTCTTCATCTGGCATCGTTTGTGGGAAACGGGCAAAGAGCCAACATGGTGCGAAGAAGCTCTAGCAGGAAGACCGCTGGCGACAAGGGGAAAGCCGTGGCGATAGAGGAAGACGCACCTTCCCATCCCACGGGGAACACCCCGTCTTACGCCAGTGACCCAACCGACGAAATGCCCCCACCCGCGGTGGAGGGGCAAGCCCCCACTGGGAACACGAATGCTCTCCAAAATCTCAACGCAAAACTGGACAACCTCATTGATCTAATGAGGACCCAGGCGTCTAGGGAAGAGAGGTCACGACTCCCCAGGGAGAGCCCTCCTGCCCCCGTGAAGATGCTTCCCTGTAAATCGTAGGAGGCCGTTTCACCCTCCGAGGGCGGCGGCTAATCCACAACCGGTCAGGAGGACCGTCGCATGCCCCTCCCCAAGAGCAAGAAGCCTCCTCCACCCCGAGGAGAGAGAAGTTCAGAGCGCATCAGCCGCTCCTAGAGATTGAGGCCCTCGAGGGGCGCGGGGGCAGCCTGCACGAATGCCCCCATAGCCCGTCGGCCTAGCGACAACTGGAGCTATCCCTCCGACTGTGAGACTTTGAGAGGCATTTGGCAGAGAAAGAACGCACCCTCCGCGTCCTATAAAAGGCCTCTACCATGGAGGACAAGGAGTAATCCCCATTCTCTGACCATGTCTTGAAGGCCGAGATCTCTCCCAAGATCTCACTCCCGACCTTCAAGTCATACGACGACAAGGGAGATCTGGCCGATCACTACGACAGCTTCGATGCCCTCATGACCCTGCATGAGGCATCCGACGCCATCAAGTGCCAAGCGTTCACGACCACCTTGGTCTAGGGCACTCAGGCTTGGTTCTGAGCCCTTGTCCCCGGCAAAATCTGGGACTTCTGATAGTTCAGGTGAGTATTCAAGGAAAGCTTCACCGACAGCCGTCCTCCCTGGTTGGTAGCGGGACTATTGGCCCTCAAATAGGAACAGTGGGAGAGGCTCTGGGCCAATATTAACCGATTCAAATCGGAGGCCCTGTGTATCCCCCGCCTAGATGTTGTCTCAGCTATCACCGCACTGACCGGGGGCACCCATGAAAAGAACCTCCAGTGTAAGTTGGTCCTTCATCCCCCCACCTCCCTCACCGAGCTAGTGACCCTAGCCCTACGTCACGCAGAGTGCGAGGAAGTCCTCAGCGCCAGCCACAGCACGACGGGCTCAGGCCAGGAAGGGGATAAGAAGCGACAGTCCGAGCAGGGCTCCGGACGAGGAAAGAGGCAGAACCGAGACGGGGACCATAAAGAAACTTTGCGAAAGTATGAGCGTTACACTCCTCTAACCACTCCCATCTACAAAATTTACGAAGACATCAAAGGCTCGGGCCTTCTCTGCCAACCTGAGCCTATGAAGGTGAAACACCGCAACCGTCGCAAGCATTGTCTGTTCCACAGTGACCACGGACACCACACCGGCGATTGTCATCAGCTCTAGGATGAGATCGAGTGCCTCATCCGCCAGGGGCACTTATCCTGGTACATGTCCGAGCACAAGAAGGATGCCACCGCCCCTAAGGAGATCGATAATATCTCCCACAGAGTCCACATCAACGTCATTACTGGCGGCACGGCATCAGGCGGAGACAGCAGCTGAGGAAGGAAGCGTCACGCCAAGCGGGCGAGTCGGGCTTTCGAGCCCCCCAAAATCCCACAGGCGAGTGAATAGCAGGCCTTGGTGTTTTTCGACCAAGACCTGGAAGGGTTAACAACTCTGCACGATGACACCCTAGTTGTATTGGCTACAATAAACCAATGTAACGTAGATAGGATCTTAGTTAAAAATGGTAGTACCCCTGATATACTTTCTTACGATTGTTTCCTCAAGATGGGTGAGAATCCGTCTAGACTCCGCCCGATTCGAACCCCCCTCTGTGGGTTCAACAGCCATGCAACCTATCCCGAGGGAGCCCTGAGCCTGCCGGTCACCATCGGCACCCCGCCCAAAATCGTTACGGTTATGCCGTTATGGTAGACTTCATCGTGATTAAAGGGATGACGGTTTATAACGCCATCTTCGGCCGAGGCCTCCTCAGCCGAACGAAGGCAGTGCCCTCTACCTATCACCAAAAAATGAAGTTCCCCACCAAAAATGGCGTGGGGGATGGAATCCCTTGCCCGCCTGTAGATGCTCCTTCAACTCGAAGAAATAATTGAAAAGATCTAGCGAGGGAATGATCCCACACTTGCGACAAAGGAAGCTGAAAGAATAAATGAAGAGATAAGAGTTGGCGACCAGCTGGATGGGAGCCAGCTAGTAGAAGCAAAGGAGTTCGACAATGAAGGGATGAAGAGGGAGGCAAAACCCACTCTTCCAGGATAGAAGAAAGGAACAGAGGTACCCAGAGCAAAAGTCCAGGCTCTTCTCATGAGGGGCAGAAGCCGCAAAATGATACTTCCAAGGGAGACCGTACCAGTACTCCAGCCGCTTCACCTCCTCCTTGTCCAACTCACTGCGGTTCAGAGTCGGCGGCACCAACAAGGTCCTCGAAGCCCGCCCACTCCCTTGCTCCTCAGCCTCCATATACTGGTCCGCCATGGAGAGGGTAGGAGAGCTGGAGGTAGACGATTCCGATGACTCCGGAGGAAGAGGAAGCTGCTGAATCACCGCCGCAGTAATCTCTGCCTGCTCCGTGAAGGTTGCTGCAATTCTCTGCTCCTCCAAGTTACCCTCGCGGCGCATGAGAGAACCCCAAAGGCAAAAGCGATGGAGAGCACAACCCTAAACCACGGGAGTATAGAACATAAACAGCACAACGCTTATAACCCCCAGCGGGAGGTAGCGTGACATTTCGATCTCCAAGAAGAGGGGCCTCGTCGCCTTAATCCGTCAGGATTACCATCATTAGGGGCACACTTCCAGGACAGCCGCTTCATGTGGCCGCTGCCAAAGTTGGATCTCCACCCGCCTGAGCCACAAAAGTCCAACCCAAATAGCTACTCGACCGAGCCTAATTTGGCTCGGGAGTAGGAGGGGGACAAGTGGAGAGGGAGATTTTCACAGCCCATATACGAGCGGCCAAACAAGGTCCTGCTAGACCAAACGAGGCCTGGCTCCCTCAAGTGACAGCCCTGCCGGGCCCACTTGCCCTGTGAAAAGCCCAATAAAGTCACTCGGGACCCAGCACTACCTAGGCGGCCTCTTGGCTCGGAAGTCCGAGTGTCGGTCCAAACGGGGAAGGTCGCTCACCGCTGCCTCATACCCCCTCGCCCGAGCTACGCTCCCCTCACTCTAGTAAGAGCTAGCACCCATGCTCGGGCCGACCGACGAATGCTTATCCCCATAGCCGTTGAGAGTTCTTTGATAACAAGGAGTTTACAAGGATAAAGGAGATCAAGAGTCCTTAGGTCATAAAGAGCCCACGTCAAGGACGTAACTCCCTCCTGAAACTCCTCCGCTCGCAGGACTCATGCAGTTGGCGCACTATTTAAAGCTGAGAAACCCTCCGACGAAAGGTAAGGTCAAACTAAGCCTAAACTCCCTGAGCAAGAACCGCTTCACCACTTGGTGGAGAGGAATCTCGCGCCCTCACCCCTTCTTACTCCTCGCATCAAGGCTCTACTGACTTAGGCATCGGAGGATTTTTCCCCAGGGAACCATCCCTGGGCACCTCTGACCCGTTTCCCGATCTTGCAGTTCGTAACTTCGTGGTCATCATCTCCGGCTCAGGGCCAGCGCGAGATTATCCCTTTTCATGCTGTATCCCAAAAATCATTCCTAGAGGTCTGGAAGAAGCCCATTAGAGAATTCCACCATTTGATGTAGTTAGGCGTGACATGAGGAAAACGCCCAGGGGTGGGCACCCTAAATGAAGCAGTTTCCTTGTGATGGAAATAGTCGTACCAGGTACGGGCCTCCTCTGCTATTGCTAAGCCTGAACGTGTTCTACTCTCCAATGAAAATTATGTTGAAGATGGAGGGATGTGCTGGTCATAGTCAAAATTTCTGCCAAAATGAAAAGGATAATAGGGCTCCAGGTAAGTGGTCCCTCCCTTCTGGTAAACCAAAATGCTTGGTCTAATAGATAAAACCCAATCCACCAGCTCTGGCTCTAAAGAAGGCCGAGTGCAAATTGCACCAGAAATGGGGTGGGTATAGTTCTCAACTGCTCCAAATTTGCACTCCCGTAGTCGGTTCTATAGTGGGCTGGAGTGTACAGCCAAGCTCCAGAAATGTATAGCCCCTGGAGAATTCATTGGGACTTTTGTCAGTTGTCCCATAATAGAGAATAGTTGATCGGTCGGCTGGTTCAGATCCACACTAGCAAACTCTAACATCCTCGGAAGTAAAGTGGACGACTAGACCATCCGAGGAGTAAACTCGGGAAACAGGGTGCATAACCAAGCATTAAAGAAATGCAAAGGACTGACTATCCACAAAGTTCTGGGGAGATGAGAATGATGAAGATCTCCCAACATTTTATAAATCAAACATAAGGCGGACACTACACCAAACAAAGACAGAAGGGTGAACTCTGAACTAGGAAAAGTCAGAAGCTTACCGAACTGTCGATACGACGCCAGGCTCCAAATGTTGACTTGCAAGAACAACCGACAAAGACTAGGAAAACCTAGATAGACTCAGACCCAGACGACACAACTAGAACATCGTGCACACTGTCCCATACATGACCGAAATGTCGTGCAGGCGACAAGACGCGGACCTCGAGTGTAGCCGCTAGAGGGCTGGCCCGAAAGGTCACGACGCACAGAAAGCCCGAAGAGAACTACAGAGAGTCAGGTGCCACGTGACTGGAGTGCCTCACCACCAGAAGAATAGCCAGCTGCATCCACTGACGTCTTATGCTGCACCTACGAGCATGTTATCCATGTCACCTACCGCAAGGACTAGGCCGAGACAACGACACTACTAGAACCAGAACAGTACCATAACACGAGCGACTAGTCAGGGTCACGTCTAACGATGCAAGTTCAAAGCCCCTAACCACGTGTGCACACACTGGCTATCATCTAAGCCAGGCCTCTAGCTAGTATCCCCCCTCCGAAGGACACTATGGTTGATGAGGAGCCCACAAAACTAGCTTAAAAATCGTAAACTGGGAAAGTGCCCCGCTACAAGAGCCGTCACGCCGAAACGTGCCGTAAGGCTACGACTAGTGGAGGCTAACAAGACACAGAGACTTAAAACACGAGTGCGGAAGTACAGACATGCAAGAGAGCACTATCACACGTACTTTGAAGCACCAATGGCAGCACAAGAAATTGCCGACAGACTCAAGACAAGGCAGCTAGACCTACTCATGTAACGATCCTTGAGTCAGATGACTTAGAGGCAAGATCGTCAAAGACAGCAGAACAAGCTGCCAATCGGTCTAAACCTAAGCGAGAGGAAACAACGCTCCACAAGAAATGACTCACGGAGACCCGAGGGAATGCCGAGAACCCTCAGCACACCTGGATATGCAAATCGAGGTAGGATGATACCTCGAGGCATCCAGAAACGCGGTCTCGAATTGGACAAAGCCACTGAGACAGACACAAGGTCACATGTCAACCCCTGGTCTCACCGGATTGGTTGGAACCCGACACGACACAAACACACAGACACACACACTACATGCACAAGCACTCTTGGCCGTCCCATGATGGTCACTGCCCTCATAGGATGTCAACAGACACCCACGGGTCACGGTCAAACCACAAGATCAAGACAAGACAAGTAGAAACCAGAGCAGTGGACAACGACAACACTCTGGGCAAAGAGAACCATTACTCAATTGCTAGGCGAACCCAGCAGTCAAGAGGTAGTCACTACGCAACCAGAGACAATGATGCTGGCAGTTCTAGATTGAGTCGTTAGGGTACTGTCATACTCAAAGAAAAGACCACACCCCGTCACCTAAACTGATTGATCCAGAAACCACTGACACACAGACACCGTCCTAAAACACAAACCTAAGATAGATAGACACACAGAATAGACACAGAATCGAACAATGGCCATCACGGCCACAACAGGACTGTAACACACCTCTATAGGGGCGTCACACTACTCTGACGAGCCAAGGTGGGGGGTCAGGGCAACCAGACCTGAAATTCGATACAGACTATGTAACGCACTAGGACCGACGCGTCACATCAACATAACGCATCCGGACAGGGGCATTATGGCCAACGGACCAAAACTCAAATGAAGGGCATATAACGGACCTCCATAGGCACGTTACACAAGCCTAACGCACTAGGACAGGCGCGTTAATGCCAACATACCCAAAACGCCAACACGGACAAGAGGCATATAATGGACCAGGCTGAGTCCGCTACAGCCACATGGCGCATAGGGGTAGGCACGCCACACCAACCACTATAGCCAGTCAAACATCAGTCAAATACAATGTAACGGACCCACACAGGTGCATTACCTAACTATAACGCACAGGGAGAGATCTGTTATAGCAAACTGACTGACACGATCTTTGAGGTAACACGGTCGTCGAGGGGCTGACAACAATAGCAGGCCTCGAAAACCACCGCACGTAACTCACCAAGCTAGGTGCGCTACAGCCATGTGACAGCCCACTATGGTCCGTCACACCCAAAACGTAACGCACCTACACGGGTGCGTTATAGTCCTGTGTGTTGTGCATCCCTTTAATTTTGATGATGACAAAGAATATGTTTGACTAATCAAAGATCTACTACTTTCATAACACATGCAAGTTGTTTGATTGCCTCTTCAAGGTGAAGTAATGAACTCATGTCAAATTGATGATGCCAAAAGAGGTGCTTGACTAATTCAAAATAAACCTGATAATTCGAAGTCCAGTACCTCATCCAGGAACAGATCCGGTGGGAGCAGATCGATGCTGAGGGGAATTCCATGGCACTTGTTCGGCTGTGACAAGCTGTCGAAGAAACTCTAAGCACTACTAGAAATACACCAGAGTAGCCTGATCCTCTGCAAGAAAATGGGCATGGGCTGCCTTACCAACACACTCCAGAATGGCTCGAGTTTCAGACCGATAATCAAAAAGCTCTTGAGCGGCTGCGGAGGCACAGGGAGCAAGATGCCAGCCAAGAGACAGGGCCGAGTACCTTCTCAGCCAACGTCATTCATCCTCCTGCTCCCCCGGTCTCCCCGAATTCCTCGACATCACAGGCCGATCAGCCGGCCCCTGCCACCTCAGCCGCCCAATGGCAACCCTGGCAGGAGTTAGAGTCTTTGCCCTTTTCTAGGGAAGACACCGCTAGACTCCTCTGAGTCCTTCTTAGCCGAGAGGATGTCCTGGTGGGCGAGGCTACGATGAGCTCCTCAAGCTCTCCTTACCCTCCCCCTGTTCCACTCCTGTCTCTGATGCTCAAGGATAGGAAGGGAAAATAAAAGTTGGGTGAGGTTCCGGCTCGACTGGACTAGGTCCTCCCAACAGTTCGCATGTTGGGTCTGCCATCACAAAGGCCATCTAACGCGCGAGATCAAGACAGCCAATAGGGATAGCAAGGCCCCAAGACTTCATCGAGTGTCACTCGACCCTACCCATAGTCAGACCACAGAGGTCAGGCCAAGAGGCACGATGTTACTCATGTTCCTCAAGCCACTTCTCAACAGAAAACGTCACCACCGCGACTAAGGCATCAAACCGCGCATACATCTTCAGACGCCAGTACCAACACGTCGGCTCAACAGGAGAAGCCTCCCTCACCGTCACGGTTAAGGCATCAAATCGCGCACATGTCCTTGGACGCCAGCACAAGTCAGCCGGTTCGTGGTAGGTTACCACAGCCACCACGGTTAAGGCATCAAACCACACCTACGTCCCCAGATGCCAATCTCAGTATCCCAACCTATTAGGAACTACCACTCGAGGTCATTGAATAGGCGATCAACGCCACCTTCCAAATACAACAATCAGAAGGTGCCTGGATCAAGATCCGGGCAAAGAAGAGTCACCGATCGTGCCCTGCAAACACATTAGCTCGACGGTATCCCCATAGAGATATGTCAGCCTCAGTCCCAGTGCCTCCTCCTCCTTCTCCCCTAGAGGCAACCATTGCCAAGAAATAGGAGAGGAACAAAAGGAAGAATCTCAAGAGGTGGCTCAAGAAACAGGCCGAACAAGCGACCGCCTTGCAATCCCCAGCAGAGTTAACGCCTTTCCAAAGGTTGTAGCAACTCATCAACGATTTGGAGGAATACACTCCTCTTCGCCCTACCGGGCCTATCCCACTCGATAGCTACATCCCTTGGGAAGAAATGCAGAAATGAGCTCGCCTTAGAGACTGGGTCCAAGAGATGATACAGAAAGTCAAAGAAGGTGAAACTCTCTGCATTCTAGAAGAGCTCTCCTTGTTCTATAAGGACAAAGAGATCACGGTGGAATAGCTGGAACAGATGCTTCATAGCTGTGCTTGCAACATGGTGGCTATTCCACCTCCAGATAACATCAACTCCTCCCGGCGAGGTGAGCCGGTAGCAGCCAGAACCCGACAAAGGATTGCAACTCCACTCAGACAACAACCAGTCCCAGAACACACTGGCCATGGCCGGGGCTGCAGTCATGGACGCGGTAGAGGCCACGGAAGAGTCCCTGAGTCGCTTCTTTGGCTGTCTGCCTTTGATCCAGAATGGGTCATCCTCTTTCGAGGGGAACAACCTGCCCTGATCCCACCAGTGGAGATCCGGGGGCAACCTAGCATCTTCGACCCAGCTGGCACTGAGGAGATCACCGCCAGCATCCCAGTCCAAGCACCAGTTCTGACCTATCCTGCAGAACAAGTAGGGTCGCCCGGCAAGGACGGGTCAGCCCTTCAGCCTCCCTCGGAAGAGCCATCATTGGCCTCTCTCTTTGAGGAGTCTGCGGGTGGCTAGGGTCCGCCCGATCCCAGTAACAAAGGCAAGGTGGTGCAACTCCCTGACGAGGAGCGGCGCGACAGCTCACAGCAGACCCAGCCCGACATACTACCGTCACTGGAGGACGCTCGAGCTCGGGCTGACCAAAAGGTTCTCAACCAGATAAAGCACTTCCCTGCCAGCATCACAATCTGGGAAGCCATCACTTGGGGCAAAGATTTGAGGGAAACCCTTATCAAGATACTCCTAGAGCCGGAAGTCTCTTAAGTACACGTGGCAGAAATACAAGTTGCCATGTACGAGGCTTCGAGTAGAACATAAACAAAGTAGATGTTACATGTTAGCCGTCGCTAAAACGTGGGAAGTTGTGCTACAGCACGCGCGTCCGTGTGTGCTCCTGAGCGGAAGAAGAAGAGAATCAAAAGCTTGGCCCGGAAAAATGAGCAGCAGAAGAAGAGATTGAGGAGCCCGTGGTAGCGGGTGGATCGCTCCCAGCTGCTGACGAGGCATAGCTGAACAGATGAGCGACGTCCACCGGTGGCGCGAAGTACATCGCCACCGGCATTTTAGGCGGGAGCGCCGGCGGTGGTGCCTGGAGGCTGAGAACGCTGGCCGCTTCCCTCATCGTCGGCCTCCGGCTGTGATCCGGGTGGGCGCACCACAGCCCAACCACCATCAACCGCTGCGTCTCCTGCTCGTCGAACTCTGAGCGCAGCCTCTCGTCCGCCGCTTCCAGTGTTCTCCCCCTCCCATGGAGTCCCCAGACCCACTCCACCAGGCCCACCTCCCCCTCCGCCGCCCTGGGCTCCACCGCCCTCCTACCGCACGCTATCTCGAGGGCCACGACCCCGAAGCTGTAGACGTCTGACTCCTTGCTGGCCCTGCCGGTGGTGGCGTACTCCGGCGCCATGTATCCCATCGTCCCCGCCAGGACCGTCGTCTGCGACCCGCGGTCGTGGTCGACCAGCCTGGCGAGGCCGAAGTCGCCGAGCTTGGCGTTGAAGTTGGCATCCAGCATCACGTTGCTGGCCTTGACGTCTCTGTGCACCACGCACTGCTCCCACTCCTCGTGGAGGTAGAGCAGAGCTGCGGCCAGCCCTTGGGCAATCTTGTACCTTGCAGGCCATGGCAGCAGAACTCCCCGACCCCTCCCGAAGAGATGCGTATCGAGGCTGCCGTTGGACATGAACTCGTAGACAAGGACGAACTCCCCCCGGCCGTGGCACCAACCCATCAGTTGCACCAGGTTGCGGTGCCTCAGGCGACTGATGATCCTGACCTCGGAGACGTACTCCTTCTTCCCCTGCGTGGAGCTCCTGGAGATCCTCTTGATGGCCACCTCCACGCTCGGATCACCCAGGATCCCCTTGTACACCGACCCGAATCCTCCCTCCCCGAGCTTCCCTTCGCCTGCGAAGTTGCTCGTGGCGGCCGCCAACTCGCTGTAGAGAAACCTCTTGGGCCCCCGCCCGTCCTCCAACTCCTCCTCGATGGTGTCGTCGTCCTCCATGTCTTCCCTACCTCTCCTTGCTCTCCTCTTCAACAAGTAGAGAGAAAGTAGCCCAGCCACCGCGATGCCTACCAGAGCCACGATCAGACCCACCGCCACTTTCCAGCCGGTCTTATTCTTCTTCCCCATCTCCAGATTGGAGCTGAAGCTCCATGACAGAAGGGTGTGCTTCTCGACAGATGTATTGGTGCCGGTGGAGGCCGAAAAGCCGATGGCAACCCGCTCCGGCAACACGTCCCTGAGGTCAACCTGGAAAGAGAGGTTGTAACTGCCGCTGAAGGCCGGGTTCTTGTCGTAGGTGAGGAAAACGCTGAGGTTGTGGGTGGTGGCGTCGTAGGTGACCCAAGCGTTGGCCACATCGCCCCTCTTGATGCCGTTCCTCCAGGTGAGGTTCGCCTTCGACACGATGGAGTTGACGTCGATGCCGATGTGGTCGGAGCTGGGGTCCCATGAGTTCCGGTAGCTGTCGAACTCGACGGCGACGACGCTGTTCGCCGACTCGTTGAAGGCCTCGTCGGGGGCGAACAGGCCGAGCCATCCCCCGGTGGAGTTGTCCGGCAGCACGGAAGGATATGGGGAGAGGAAGAAGGCGAGGCCGTCCCCGTACTCCGACATGTTTAGCGCGTCGATCTTGAACGAGAAGCGGGTGGTGAAGTCGGCCAGCCGCCGGGTGGCGGGGTCCCAGAGGGGCACCGGCTGGGCCAACACGGCCCGGCCGTGGCTGCTGGCGATGGAGACGCCGAACTCGTTCTTGGTGAGCTGGACGCCGCCCTTGTTCAAGAAGGCGTCGCCCTGCACACACACGACCAGTGACTCCGGGGAGCAGGGTCCGAGGAGACTCTGGTCGGTGCCGGAGAAGTTGAAGGTGAAGGAGATTGCACTGGCTACGGCGGAAAGCCACAACGACACGGAGATGAAGAGGAGAGTGGACGTGAGGGCTCCGCCGTGGGCGACGGCGGCCATTGGGTTGTTTGACTAGGGGCGAGGTGGTGGGAGCAGGTGGCCATAATGGTCACCAGACATTAGTTTTTTTTCTTTTTTTCTATTTTTTTTGGGTTCTTCTCTCCCTCTCTCTCTCTCTCTCTATTTTTCTTCTTTTTTCTTCTTTTTTTGTTTGTTTTGCCATTTCTCTCCGGTGTTTCTCCCGTTAAATGGTAGATTTCGACTCCATGAGATGTCGGGATTCGATTCTCGTTAGTTTGGCTGCATTTGTGTGTGATTTGGGGCCGGTATGAGGCCGGATGCCCACATGAGTCGTTTTTGGGTTGATTTGAGAAAACCATCCATTTCCTATCGTTTTGTGGTTTGTTTGGTCCCTTCTGGCTTGTGGAAGGCCTGTAGTGGTTTTGTGATTATTTCCCCGTCGTTCTGGGACCATTTGGGTGTGGAACGATCAGATTTTCCCCGGTCTTATGGTTTTCGGACCGAAGGCAAGTCACGGTCGTACTAGTGACAATGACCTGCTGATAACGGTCAGCAAGAGACAGTGTTTTACTTCCGATTGTAGTAGCTGTCCGAAGGAGACCGCGTGTTGTTTTAACGGTCTGTCAGTGTCCGTGTTCTGTTTTGCATATGTTGGTTGTGAGTCGCGGTCTTGCAACTGCCCGCCTCTTGAAGGTGGCTGTCGGGTCAGAACCGCCTCTTGATTGGGTCGAGCGTTAGGGTGAACGTGGTCGTTCACCTAACTGCGTTCTGGTAGTCACGGTTGTCCGAGGATCGCGTTCTCACCATCCCTATTCTAGGTGTTCTTTTCTCATCAGTTTGGTTTCCGGTTGTTTCGATTTCGACCCTTGGGTTAGCCCTTAGTCTCATGGATGTTTCAAATGTCCCGTGAGGGATGTGATCGTGTGTTTGTGTATCCGAAAGTGTCGTGTAATACCGAGTAGTGTGTCGTGTTATTTTGAAAATGGTTATGGTCTCCGGTCAACTCGATTGTGACCTAGTGGTTGACTCTTGACCCCATAAGTGTCTCAGTTGTCCCATGGGGATCGAGACTGTGTCTTGGACACTTGGAGGTATCGTGTTACCTCGATTCACGTGTCAATATGGTTTGAGAGCTTGTGTGACCCCTCGTGTTTCGTGCTTCTTGTTATGTTGAATCGTGAGTCCGATGTACGGCCAAGGGGCCGACGACTTTTGATTGGTCAATGGATCTGGCTGTTGTATGCTGCTTCCATTATGTTTTACCATGATTTTTGACCTAGCGACTAGGATGATTTAACAACATGTTACCACTTTATGCGACGATCTTGACCTGAGTCATGTGACTCAAGGATCATTGTTCAGTAGGTCTAGTTGACTTTCCTCAGTCTGACGGCTAGGTGCTGCCTTGTGTTCTGTGGTACGTGTGCCAAGTACGTGCATGACATGTCCGTACTTCGGTGTTTTCTTCGGAGAGTCTCTGTGTCTAATGAGACTACACTAATCGTAGCCTGATGACACTTCGTGTCGGCCCACGTGGGAGTGGTGGCGGGGCAGTCCCGGTAGAGACGGTTTTTAGGCTGGTTGTCGAGGGCCCCTTTGCCTTGCCGTTAGAGTCCGACGGGAGCAAAAAATCAACTAGAGGTCTGACTCAAGGCATAGAGCTTGTGTATGCACATGTGGTCAGGGACGTTGGACCCGCGCTGACGAGCGCGACCTTGACTAGCCACTTGTTACTTGATACTTGGTTCCTATTACGGTATCTCAGTTACCGCATTTGAGGCGAGTGGGAGACACCCGAGGCGCAACGTAAGACGTCAGTGGATGCATCTGGCATTTCTTCTAGTGAAGAGGTACTTCTGTCACATGACACATGATTCGTGACTTGTGTGGTTCTCGTGGAGCTTGAGTCTTTTGACATCTTGTCTCATGTTTTGGGTTTGAGTTTTCGTCTATGGTGACGTGGTACTTTGGGTAGTCTATGTTCCGTTTGAACCATAGTTAGTGTAGAGTACACGACGACAAGGTCGTGTACGTGTTAGTGCTTTTAGACCGTGTGGTCTTGAGTTGGGCTTTTATCTTTGCGGACGAGCCTGCACGACTGAGGTGTCGTGACGTGTTCTGGCAATGTAGCCAAAGTTTCCTTGTATTGGTTCGGTGATTCGCGACAGTGAGTGCGGGAGCTTGTGTTTTGCACCGATAGGAGTAGCTTGCAGCCTAGCCGTAGTTTTCCTGACCATTGTCGTAACGGTTGTTACTTTTGTTGTCGTTGTTGTTACTTTTGTTACTATTCCTGTTGTTGTTACCATTGTTTACCATTGTTGTTTCGTGGTGGGGATCTGTAGGACCCCTACAGAGCCAGTGAGACGAGACTCACCCCTGACTTTTCAGGTGTAGCGGGGCTCCTTCCTCGTGATTTGGAGGTGCGGTACGTGGTTCTTAATGCCAACTTTGCCAATGTTGGGCTTCTCCCGACTTCAGTGGACATTTCTCTTCCTGTTAGACTGTACTTTTGTTGGACTGAACTCTGTAGCTAGTTATTGTAACTCGTTGTGACCAGATGTTGGCGATAATACACCCTTCATTCTTCGTGTCAATATCAAGTTTTAACTTAGCGAAGTCTTCAAGGAGGTTTGTCATGCCCCTCCTAAGGCTATATAACATAGCCGTGGGCTTCCTGCTGAGTGCATCGACTACAGTATTTACTTTTCTTGGGTGATATTGGATAGAAAAATTGAAGTCCTTAAGGTACTCTTGCCATCTCCCTTGCCTCATGTTCAACTCCTTTTGGGAGAAAATATACTTTAGACTTTTGTGGTATGAGAATACAATGAACTTCTCTCCATAAAGGTAATGTCGCCATATCTTTAAGGCGAAGATAACAACCGTTAGTTCTAGATCACGTACTGGGTAATTCTCCTCATGATGCTTCAATTCCCTTGAAGCATAACAAATCTTCCTACCATGCTGCATAAGGATGCAAGCAAGGCCAATGCCTGACACGTCGGTGTAGACTTCAAAACCACCACCTTCAATTGGTAGTCCTAATACATGTGCAATAGTAAGATGTTCCTTGAGAGTCACGAAACTCTCTTCACAATCCTTTCACCATACAAAAGGATTCTCCTTTCTTGTAAGTCTGGTCAGAGGAACAGTGATTTTTGAGAAATCTTTAATAAACCATCTACAGTAGCTATCTAGACTAAGGAAACTACTAACTTCAGTCACGGTCGTTGATCGGCTCTAGTTCCTGACTGTTTCAACCTTAGAAGGATCCACAGTGATACCTTCCTTTGAAATAATATGGTCAAGGAAAGAGACCTTCTTTATCCAGAACTCACATTTGTTAAGCTTTGCATAGAGTTAATGTTCTCCCTCTCTTTCTTTGATGGAGAGTTTCAGCACTGGCGGAGGTCTCAGATCTTCTTTTTCTCTTTCTTTTTCGATCAGCTCAATTCTTCTCTTCTATCCTCTCTAGAGACCAGCATCTATATATATATGTATAGAAGCTCTCTGAAAGATGGGAGTGTGGAGACCACGCTTCCCGCCCAAGGAATCGTCTAGATCTACTCTGCATTTGCCACGTGTCAGCATCCTCAGAATCCTTTCCTCCTCGGATCATGTGCCCTTCCTTAAGATTCACGAACATAGCTCCTGATTCTCTAGAATTCTCTTCAATTTTAGTCCCTGACAATATAACAAACACTTAGTCAGCGTTAGTTATGCACGAAACATTTAGACAAAAATCAGATTTGCACAGACTTGATGAGGCGTCAGTCAGATGTGCATGGACTTTAGATATACACAAGCGAAGTATGCACGAGCCTTATATTGCTATGTGAAAGATATGCACGGACTCAGAGTGTGCATAAACAGGAATATGCAAGGAGTTAAGTATTGCACGAACTTATGAGGCATTCCGTGAAAGACTTGCACAGACTTATGTTACCAACATATGCACAGACTTATGTTTCAAACAAAGCAAAAAATATGCATGGACTTATGTGACCAACATATGCACGGACTTGTGTTTTCAACAAAACTTAAAAATATGCACGGACTTATGTGACCTACATGTGCACGGACTTGTGTTTTGAACAAAACTAAAAACATGCACAGACTTATGTGACCAACATATGCACGGACTTGTGTTTTGAACAAAACTTAAAAATATGCATGGACTTGTGTTTTGAACAAAACTAAAAACATGCACGGACTTATGCGTATTCTGAGACTTGAAACTTGCTCAGACTCTAAGCAATGCAACTGTACGTTTTTCGAAAAAGTGCATAGAGTTTATTCATGCACGGACCTTAAGTGCAAGGTACACTTAGCACCTACCTTATTTGTCGCAAGGTAAAAACTTGCACGAACTCTGTATGCTGGATGCCTAAATGCACGGGCCTTTGAACCTGAATGAGCATGATATGCACGCACTTATGATATGCAAGGACTTTAGAGGAAACAGCACTATCCATGAATCAAAACAAGGAGAAATGTGCACTGACTATTTGATCATTTAAACAAACATGCATGGAGTCCAAAGATATACTCAGACTTTATAACGACATGCACCAAGTTAAGTGAGTAGAATGAGCAAATATGCACAGAGTTGAATAGTGTTTGCACGAACATAGAAATGCATACTTAACTCAAATTGCACCGAGCTTTATTGCATGAGGGCTTTATTGCAGAATAAGATCAGAAGTGAAACAATGAGAAACGTAGTGTATAAAAAGATGTGTGATAACAAATCAAACATGTTTTGACAAATAGTGTGTGACATCATCAAAACCGTAGGGATGCAACAGTCTCCCCCTTTTTGATGATGGCAACACTATGTCAATCAATCTGCAATGCAAATGATCAATCATGCATGCAACTCAAAGGAAAAGAAACATCATTGGCTATGGCATTCGTGTTTGAAAAATCTTGAGAACTACCTGTTAGGCAATTTAGGCTTGTTACAGTACTGTTTGAATTTTGGTAGTTGATGCACTTTGGGTGTTGCTACATGTGTGTGAATTTTGTTTGCACTGCTTACAGCCCAATTTGCAGTCCAAAGTACAAAAAGAAGGCACTGAATCAGAACACTTCTGGAGTTTGCTTGGAGGTAAATCCGAGTACCGCAGCCAGAAGATTGTTAAGGATGCAGAAAGCGACCCTCACTTGTTCTCCTGTAATTTTTCAAAAGGTGTTAGAAGAATATACTGCCTGTGTTCTTTGTTTTTGTTTGTCAGTCGATCTTGTCAGTGTATCTAACATTTTGCTTGGGTATCTTCTGACTCATCTCCATCACTTAACAAATGGCAAGCAGGAAATCTCACGGTTAGTGCCAGTGAAATTGTATCTACTTGTGCTTTTCTCTTCAAAAGTTCTTAAGTGAATCCTGTCTGTTTCTATTGCTTTTTGTGAAGTTCTGATTTTGGTTAAAATTGCTCCCCTTTTCTAGGTGACAGAGATATTCAATTTCAGCCAAGATGATCTCATGACTGAAGACATATTTATTCTTGACTGCCATTCAAATATCTTTGTTTGGGTTGGACAGGAGGTAGATTCCAAGGCCAAAATGCAGGCTTTGAACATTGGAGAGGTATTCCATGTTTGGCTGCTGCTGTATTGACCTTGAAATTGTTGATCTGTCTTCTCAAGAGACCATTTTATATTTTTGCCAATAGAAATATGTTGTACAAGACTTTCTGTTGGAGAAACTATCTTGTGAAACTCCAATCTTCATTGTGATGGAAGGCAATGAACCAGCTTTTTTCACACGCTTTTTCACATGGGATTCTGCAAAATCGGCTGTAAGAACTTGCACCGTCAAAAAATCTTTGTTGCATATGATTTACATTTTTTTTTATTGTTTGTTGTTCTGCTGCTTTGGTTAGTTTCTTAGGAATATATTTCAAAACAATGCTCTCTTGTATTTACTGGTTTTAGAGAATATTTATGCAAATACATAGTAGCAAGCTGAAATTTCTCAGTTAATGTTTATATGAAATTACATAGCCAGGTGTCTAGACTCTAAAGGAAATGAAAATTGTAGTGCCCACTTAATATGAACTTTTAGATGTCACTCTTGCAGGAGCACGGTCATATTATATTGTTGAATGAATGATATGTAAAAGACACTTGATGTTTCTCCTTGTTGCAGATGCATGGGAATTCATTCCAGAGGAAGCTTGCAATCGTGAAGAATGGAGTTACTCCAACCTTAGATGTAAGCTAATGTTTTGAAGTAGTCCTGCTGGTGAAATTTTAGATCCCCTGCCTCCTGGATGTTCGTCAGTTTTTGTCAGCTTGTTATTTTCTAGCGCAGATAACAATACACTATATTCATCCATTATCTATTTGTATTTGCAGATCTAAGGAAAGAAAGTCTTTCGAGAGTTGTGTGTACACACACACACTATATGTTAAATCTTTTATGTCTATTTCATGGGCATTTTTTCCCCTCATTTATCTGTGCTTTCAGAAGTGAACAAGGAGATTCAGGAGTGCGGTCTTTTTCCTCCTTTGAATGCTTGTTATCTGTTGACCGATCATCATTCTGCAATTCAAAATTACTGTCCTGTGTTAGTCTTGAAACAGGTGAAGTTCACAGGCATTAGATAAGCCGACCCACTACTTGTACGAAATTTGCTGCACACATTATCATGATTGTTCTTATATACTAGAAGGATTTTTTGGTGGCCAAGCCTAATGTCAAGAGAGTTTTTTTTTCCTTACATTTTTGGTAAATGATCAAGTCATGAATCTGATTCTGAGGAGACATATTTTGCATCTCTTGTTGTTTGGAGGTAAGCTTTCTTTTAAAGAGAATACATCAGAAACTGTGCATCAGTCTTGGCACTGTTGGCAGGCATGACTACTCATGCATAATAACATGTATTGTTATTTAGATGTTTGATAAACAATGGTCAAGTGTACTTTCCCTGCATCTGAACCATTTTGTTACTTGAAAATGTCTAGAACTTATTGGGTGCTATTTCTTGATCAGAAGCCCAAGAGGCGAACTACAACATCATTTGGAGGAAGGTCTAGCGTGCCTGACAAAACCCAGCGTTCTAGAAGTGTGTCTTTCAGCCCTGAAAGAGTCCGAGTAAGGGGCAGGTCCCCAGCTTTCAATGCATTAGCTGCCAACTTTGAGAATCCAAATGTGCGAAACCTTTTAACCCCTCCAGTTAGAAAAGTATATCCAAAAACTTCTACGCCAGATTCTGCAAAACTGGTCCTCAGATCTACAGCAGTAGTGGCACCTTCTGCTTCTCTTGAACAGGCAAGAGAGAATACTGTGCCACAATTATCGAAAGGTATGCACTTGTATCATTTATTAAAGACACTTTTTGATGCTAAAAGCTGGACATAATTTATCTCCCGATGAAGTTCTGCCGGAGGCCAACAACCCAAAAGAAGAGACAGTAGCAAAAGGAAACAACAACTCAGTGTGCAGTAGAATCGACGCCCTCACCATTCATGAAGATGTGAAAGGTTGTGAGACTGAAGATGAGGAAGGGCTTCTGATATACCCATATGATCGCCTAAAGACTACATCCGCTGACCCTGTGACTGGGATAGATATAACAAAAAGAGAGGTACCGTGTTGAATTTTCACTCAAAGAAGGATTGGTGAATATTACATTAGCTGTTCACTCACATTCTGGGATTTTTAAACACTGTTATTGCAGACTTATTTATCTTCGGCAGAGTTTAAGGGGAAGCTTGGCATGACAAAGGAAGCTTTCTTCAAGTTACCCAAATGGAGGCAGAATAAGCTCAAAATGGCGCTTCAGTTGTTCTGACTCTCCCAAATTGTTCTGGTTCTTTTAAATATCTGGAACTGCCATTCAAGTTTCGGAAGAATCAGCTTGGCACATTTGTATGTGTGACTACCTATTCCATTTTACAGATGTTTTATCTAATCATTTTCGATTTAGCCAATGTTATTTTTTGCAGATGGGACATGAAGATTAGGTCTAAGGGGGACAGCGTCAGTGCCTTTTTAGCTGTTTCTGCTCCAAAAGGATCTTATCATCTACAATCACTACTTTTTCTCCCTCCCCGTTTTTCCTCTTTTATGCCATTGCGGAACTGCTTTCTTCTGTTAGTTATTTATTATTCTTTCTCATCACAGGTCATTTTGAGATTGCATTTTTGTTCTCCTTTTCTCATTCTACAATTGTTCTGACAAAATTCAAAGGTATGCAATGTTTTGAGGCATGTTACGTGAAGGTGGCAGTGCATAGTATTAAAGTGTAAAGAAACCAAAAGGATTGGATTTTCTGATAAGAGGTCTGAGTGTACATTTCATGCTTGTACACTTTTTTAAATCCAGGAAATCTTGTCAACGCAATGGCGTGTCACATGCCGTTTATCCATAACTTGTTAAGCTGTAACTGACATATTTGCAGTTGGCAGAAATGAGCTCGGAGCATGTTTGTTCTTTCTTTCCTCCAAATTGGACATGTTGGGGGATCATATCTATGTGAGATGAACTCTACAAGCCCTGCTGCTACAATGTAGAGCGACCAGCCTCTGACAAGAAGGCTATTCCCCAAACTGGGCTAGTGGCCCAATTGTGAGGCAACAAGTAAGGGCTCACCCTCTGTCAGAGAAGCTTCCCGAGGATTGAACTTCATTGGCCTCAGCGTTTGGGCACACTAGTGATCACAAGGGTGGGGGATTGAAACCAAGCTAAAGCTCGTTCCATTCCATCCATGTCCGCAAAGGGGCATGATGGAGGGTCTATCCGTCAGTATGATGAACTAAGGCTCGTCGACTCGGTGATCCATATCAGATCGGATCTTCCCTGATCCGATATGGTACATCCGAGTCGCAATTAACTCGGTCCTCTCTCTTCCTCTCCCCCGCCTCTCTCTCTCTCTCTCTCTCATTGTGACTCGGTCTGACCCGATCGATCTTGAGGATGATCTGCAGCGTATCAAATTTTTTCAGATATGGTACGACACGCTCGAGTCGAACCGAGTCAACAAATCATGTGCTGGACTCGAACCTGTGAACTCTCCGTCGTGGAAGACCCATGTCCATTGAGCGACATTACATGCTCGGGACAGATTGAACCCATCTCCATTTTAGAGAATTTGAGTAGCCCGAAATTTGAGGAGTTTATCTCTGAACTTTGCCAAGTGATTCTATTAACTAGACACACTTTTCCACACCACAGGCAACGCCTATCAAGAATTGATTTAAATAATACCGGAAAATTGAAGTTAAAGTCTAGCTTTGAAATAGACCATTTAACCAACCCAAGTCACTCAAATCCACCAAACTGACCAAGGGGAGCGTTTGGTTACACTTTACCACAGGAAATAAACATTACCAAACGCACCCAACTTGCCTCGGCTTGCGCACACATTGGAATCCCCTTGGAGAGTGAGTGTGGACATGAGGAACGAGGGCAGCCCGAAATACCTAGAAGTAGAGACCCAAGGTCGCTTCCTTGTCGGCCTGACAGATTCTAATGAGGTCATTTACTAGAATGCCCCCCCAACGTCCGCCCTTCTTCTTCGTCCCTAATCGTGGCCGTCCAAGTCAGTCAAGAGCCGACTTCCTCCTCCCGTCGAGATCTTCACACATTCTGGCCAATGTCGAGAGCTACCTGCCTCCTTGCGTCGGGATGGCTGGACGCCGTCGACGTCGGGAATCTCGGGATCCTCCTAGAACCAACCGATTGCTGGACACCGTCGACGACGTGAAGAGTTTTGCTTTCGAAGAGGGCATCATCCGACATCATCCACTTTCTTCCTCCTTGGATGTTGACCTCTATACTCCCGTGCTGATTCACACCCGATGCAAAGTGGGTCAAAGAGCAAGGGCAATTTTGACATTCAAAAGTTCTGACCAATCCATAATCTGGGCACATACGGTTTTGAAACCCAACTACCCAAATCCCCTACACTGTAGATAACTTGTGAGATTGTCTATTTTCATAATCTGGGAATCCTCCGGCAACATTATGCACCCTACCAAACGTCGTTTGCTTGATTCCGATTGTCAGGGTTTTCTCACTTCTGTGGTCTTGGTAGACCAGCCGTATCCGAATGTGGAGGACATTCCGGTGGTGTGCGAGTTTATTGATGTTTTTCCCTGAAGGATTTGCTTGGGTTGCCTCCCCAGTGGGAGATCGACTTTGTTATCGAGGTTGTGCCTGGTACGGGACCTCTGGCAAAGGCTCCCTACCGTATGGCTCCCGCTGAGTTGAGGAAGTTGAGGGTGCAGTTGCAGGAGTTGCTGGCCAAGGGGTACATTCGTCCCAGCTTTTCTCCTTGGGGTGCGCCCATGCTATTCGTGAAGAAGACGGATGGTAGTCTGAGGTTGTGCATTGACTACCGGTAGCTGAATGAGGTGACCATCAAGAACAAGTATCCGTTGCCGTGGATCGATGATTTGTTCGACCAGCTTCAGTCTGCTCGAGTATTCTCACAGATTGATTTGCGGTCTGGTTACTATCAGCTGAGGATTCGCGAGTCCGATGTGGAGAAGACTGTGTTCAGTATGAGGTACGGGCATTATGAGTTCTTGGTGATGCCGTTTGGGCTCACCAATGCCCCTGCAATCTTCATGGACTTGATGCAGAGGGTGTTCTGTCCCTATTTGGACCAGTTCGTGGTCGTATTTGTGGACAACATCCTTGTTTATTTGCGGTCTACCGAGGAGCATGCGTACCATTTGGGTGTGGTGCTGTAGGCATTGTGGGATCACTTGTTGTATACAAAGCTCAGCAAGTGCGAGTTCTGGCTTCGTGAGGTGCACTTTTTGGGGCATGTGATCTCTGGTGATGGTATTTTCGTGGACCCCGCCAAGGTTGAGGCAGTAATGTAGTGGCCGAGGTTGAGGTCTGTGACGGAGATCCAGAGTTTCTTGGGGCTTGCAGGCTATTATCGGAGGTTTATTCAGGATTTTTCTCACATTACGGCCCCGATGACCAGACTTACGTGGAAGGATGTACCTTTTTTCTAGACTGATGAGTGTGAGCATAGCTTCAGGGAGCTGAAGAGATTGCTCACGTCGGCTCTGGTGTTGGTTTTGCCTTCTGGATCGGGAGGTTTTGTGGTGTGTACAGATGCTTCCGGGGTCGGTTTGGGTGTTGTGTTGATGCAGCATGGTAGGGTTGTGGCGTATGCTTCGCGGCAGCTGAAGCCACATGAGGAGAACTACCCTACCCATGACCTGGAGTTGGCAGCTGTGATCTTCGCGTTGAAGATCTGGAGGCATTATCTGTACGGTGAGAAGTTCAAGGTGTTCACTGGTCATCAGAGTCTGAGGTATGTGTTTACTTAGAAGGACCTGAACCTCAGACAGCAGCGTTGGATGGAGTATATGAAGGATTATGACTTCACCCTATCTTATCAACCGGCCAGGATGAATGTCGTCGCCGATGCTTTGAGTCGGAAGGTCGCGATCAGTGCCTTGATGTTGAGGAAGTGGAGGCTCTGGGAACAAGTGCCAGAAATGTCTTTCAGGCTCAAGATTCCCCAAGAGCCAGGGTTAGCAGTGCTAGCGAGTCTGACTGCCACCCCTGCTATCCGCCGTCAGGTGACAGAGGCTCAGCATGCGGACCCTGAGTTGCCTCGAATTTTGGCTTTGGCAGATGTGGTGCTCGGCGAGGACAGTGCTGTGAGGTTCCGTGGCAGGTTATACGTCCCAGCGGAGGAGCAGGTTCATCATGCGGTGTTGCGTGAGGCTCATGGGAGCAGGTACACAGTACACCCGGGTGCGACGAAGATGTATCAGAACTTGCGGAGACAGTTCTGGTGGCCTGGCATGAAGAGAGATGTTGTCGAGTTCGTGGCCAGGTGTCTGACATGTCAGCAGGTGAAGGCGGAGCATCAACGACCAGGAGGTGTGCTTCAGCCCTTGGAGGTTCCCATGTGGAAATGGGACCACGTGACCACTGATTTTGTGGTGGGATTGTTGAGGACTTCGAGTGAGTATGATAGCATTTGGTTGCTCGTGGATCGACTGACGAAGATGGCTCGGTTGTTACCGATCAGAGTCAGTTGGAGTGTGCCCAAGTTGGCACGTTTGTATGTGGAGCGGATCGTACCCCTGCATGGGATTCCCATTTCGATCGTGTCAGATCAGGATCCGTGCTTCACATCTGGTTTCTGGAGGAGTTTCCAGAGGGCTCTAGGCACTGAGTTAGCCTTTAGCTCGGCGTGTCATCCTCAGTCAGACGGCCAGTTAGAGAGGACCATCCAGACTTTGGAGGACATGCTGAGGTCGTGTTGCTTGGAGTGACAGGGGAGTTGGTTTCACCACCTACCATTAGTGGAGTTTGCCTACAACAACTCCTATCATTCGAGCATATCTAAAGGTAAAAGGAAAATTCAAGATAAAGGCCAAGTTGACATAATTCAAGTAGCAGGTAACACCCTAGTGGATGAGATTCAGTGTCAGAGACAGGATATAGCTTCTTCCGCTGACATTACTAATGCCAGCATCTTGCTGAAAGGGCAATCAGGAGTTATTACTAGATCGATGACAAGGACTGGATCCGCGGGTACTCTTCCAAACATTTCACAATGACTTTTCTTATTTGGAATGTTAGAGGAATTGGGAATGATCTTTCCCTGGGTCGTGTAAAGCTCCTTATCAAAAATCATAATATTAAATGCATTGCTTTATTAGAACCTAAGATTCAGGTTAGTTCTTTGAGCAAGACTTGTAGAAAATTGGGAATGGACAAGGCTATAGCCAATGGAGATAATAATGCTCATATATGGGTTATGTGGAAAGACCCGCTGGATTTCTTAGTTGTCTGTCAGGATGAACAACAAGTTACCCTCAAACAGATTGCTGGTCTTATTCCAACATTTCATATCATTATCATTTATGCTAAATGCTCCATTGTTGAACGGAGATTCCTTTGGTCTTCTTTAAACAATATTCACCTTCAGATTTCATATCCCTGGCTAGTGGCGGGGGGATTTTAATTGCATCTTAGACCCTGATGAAAAACTTGGAGGAAATCCACCATCCCTCACTTCTATGTCTGATTTTAATATTTGTATGAATGATTGTGCTCTTTCAGATTCTGGTTTTCGGGGTTCTAAATACACTTGGCATAATAACCAGAGTGGAGATAAAGGACAGGGCTCTCACTAATGCTCCTTGGCAATTAACTTTTCCAATTACTGTTGAACACTTATCCAGGGAGGCTTCGGACCATGCCCCTATCCTTATCAAACCTTCTTTTGGTTATAAATTTAGAAGCAGGTTCTGTTATCAACAAATGTGGTCCACTCATGAAAATTTTCTGAGGGATGTGGAGGTTAATTGCCGTACCAGCCCTCTGGCTTCTTCTGCTATGTCTACCCTGCATTTGAAGCTCAAGCATATGAGAAAAATGCTTCAAGTTTGGAATAAGCAGGTATTTGGAGATATTCACTCAAAGCTTATGGAAGCTGAAGACTGTGTGTTGAAGGCAGAATTCCAATATGATGCTCAACCAAACCAGTTCAACTTTGAAATGCTAGAAAATGTAAAATCAGATTTGGCTAACAGATTGATCCAGCATGAAACTTTCTAGAGACAAAAATCCAGAGTCACTTGGCTTGCAGAAGGTGATCGGAATACCAAATATTTTTATATGAAGACCATTGCTAACAGGAAAAGAAATGTGATTCCTCACCTCAGGAACTCTGCTGGTCTTCTTACATCTGATCATGAGGAAATGAAGAGCATTGCTGCAGGCCATTTCCAGAAAGCCTTCTCTTCACAGTTTCATCACATTGAAGATATGTTAATTAATAACATTCCTCAGTTGGTCTCCCCTACTGATAATGAAAGATTGTGTGCCATCCCGACTGAATCTGAAGTTCAAGAGGTTGTATTCCAAATGTCTCCTGACAGTGCACCAGGTCTGGATGGTTTTTCAGGGGCCTTTTTACAGAAAACATGGAAGATCACTGTAAGTGTGATTACTAATGCTATTGAGGAATTCTTTTCCTCTCGGACTATGCTGCCCAGGTTTCTATCTGCTACTTTTATTGCTCTCATTCCCAAAGTGAGTAATGCTTCTGACATCTCTGATTACCGGCCCATTAGCTTGTGCAATTTCATTTACAAGGTCATGTCAAAACTACTCAGCAACAGATTAGCTTCAATCCTGCCTAATATCATTTCCTTGGAGCAATCAGCATTTGTGAAAGGTAGACTTATTGTGGAGAATATTGCCCTGGCCCAAGAAATGATCCATGAATTGGGTAGGAAAACCAGGGGAGGTAATGTGGCTTTCAAATTAGATATGGCCAAGGCCTCTGACCGATTAGAGTGGGATTTCCTATATGCAGTTTTATCTAAGTTTGGCTTCAATGATCATTTTATCAATCTTATTAATTCCATGACTGGAAATTGCTAGTTTTCTGTCCTTCTGAATGGTGACTCAGCAGGGTTCTTCAAGTCCTCAAGGGGTGTTCGTCAAGGTGATCCCATGGCTCCAGCCTTTTTCATAATTGTAGAGGAAGCATTGAGTAGGTCTATTCACAAAGCTCAATCTGAGGGACAGGTGGACTGGTTTGCTGGTCCCCAAAGATGTCCAAACATTTCCCACTTGCTTTTTGCTGATGACACTCTAGTCTTCAGCAAGGCCAATGCTATATCTATTAGAAATCTGATGGGTATTCTGAATTCTTATGAAAGAGCGTCCGGTCCTAGAAAGAGAGGCAACGATATCGGAGGATATCCAATTATCGGGCTCCAAGTCAATGAAATCAATTTCTATGGGCTTTCCATTAGGTAGGTATGCAAGGGATATGATAGGAAGCGGGATCTCTTGGTCTATACACTTAATGTCATTGGAGGGTGGATAGTGCATATGGTGACCCGAAGGTGACTCTAATACAAGCGTGCCCATGGACTAGGCTCGTAGAGACAAGTCTAAAACTTACTCTGATACCACTTGATGTGACACCACTTAAGAGAATGCAGTAACTAGACCGAGGATCCTTGGACCTACTTCGCAAACACACGTACAAGAGCAAGGAATCCTCGCGAATTATCGAACCACCGTGGCACACTCTATTCCTGGGGTGAATCGATGATGCCGAGTGGAGGTAATGGAACAAGTCCCTTGCTGGTAGAGGGCTAGCAGGGTTAAGGTTGCCCTCCCGAGCTGAGTGCCAATTGGGGCACAAGGTCGCTCACTCTCTCACAACCCCACGGTGACCACGTGAAGCTAGGTGCTCCAGGATCGGGCGCTCTCTCTCCAACAACGGAGTAATTTGGCGGATATGGAATGAACAAGAACTGAAATGAGAGCAAGGGTTTAGAGCTTACCCAGTCGGTTTGAAGAAACCGACCCCCGTTCAGAGACGTGGACTAGCGGGGAAGTGTGGGTTCCCCTCACACTGTGTCGATGAAGCTTCTCCCTGTTTAATAGTTACATGCACTACACCTCTCGCAGGAGGGTTGGACAAGGGATGGGAAAATGTGGATTACATCAAAACTACCTCCACATAGGGAGGGATGCTAAACCTACCAGGCGGGGCGGGGAAGAGGACTACTAAGAGTGCCG
Source organism: Amorphophallus titanum (assembly GCA_024336825.1). Classification (NCBI taxonomy): domain Eukaryota; kingdom Viridiplantae; phylum Streptophyta; class Magnoliopsida; order Alismatales; family Araceae; genus Amorphophallus; species Amorphophallus titanum. Next base: position 157,924 of record JANBPO010000573.1, on the reverse strand, counting down.
AATGGCTATTCTGCCGGTTCAGCCTGCTTCTGGAACTACCAGACAGATAGTCACTGTTGATGCCACCACGGGCTGTACCGGACTTAGAAGCTGCCAAAACTAGTGCCAATCCTTTGCTGACTGACCCAAGAAAGCTCCTGAATTTTCGTGGGATCTTCCGGCATCATCGCTGGTCAGGGCTGGCTCTGGAACTGGGTTGCTCTGTTTGGACTTGGACTGCTCTCAGGATGCAGCAGCAGGTAGACGACGCCGTCACGAACACTCCCGCAGTCGAAATGGTGTGGGACCAAGACGGATGCGACCGTGGATGAATCCTCTTTGATCTTCAACTAGGAAGGCCACCAGGGGAGGTCAGAGTAGGGAGATAGAGGACGTAGAGTGGAGAGGTGTCTGTGCTGATTCTGAATGGACTGACCTGCGCACCTGGGGGAGAATAATTGGAACGGAGAGCTCCGAGCTCCAAACGATGCTCCGCTGGCTGTGTTGGATAGAGGACTGGTAGTAGTTTGTCCCATCCAAGTGGCGCACCAAGGGGAGCTGGGGTGAGGACGCAGGAGCTTCTGCAAGAAACCTCAGGTTGGCAGTCTGGAGGGAGATGCGTGGTCTGGGGAGATCGACTCCTCCGGACGGCCACGAACTCTGAATGGGACGAAACCACCACTATTGCGAAGGTGACTCGGAGACGCTTCCGTCGGTAGCGCTTGGGCATCAAGGGGCTTCGGAATAAATCTGAGATAGGCTCTGCAATCAGCACCTTCTCTGCTGCCAGTGAACTAAGAACTGCAGGTTGAAGAGGGGAGGCGTATGTGTTGAATGCACTACACTCTGATTGACATGATCGTTATAGACATCGTCACCCCACTTCCAAGTAATCTTCCGCGCTCGGGACGTGACAATCTCTCCTCTTATCTCTTCAATTCATTCAATCTCTTGTGCACTCTTCTCCTCTACAACACTTTTCTTCCATATGCTCTTCTATATCTTTTTTCTGATCGCAAGAGCGGGGTCTTATATAGCTTCAGTCTGGGACCTACAAGCTCACGGATTGGGCGTGTGGAGGGAACACTCCTGCCAATAGATTCGAGAAGGCTCTTCAGCCACGTGTCAGATTCTGAGCACTGTAGCTTTCCACGTGGCAGCTCTTTTCCAATGACAATCCACCTTGGATCACGTGCTGATAATTAGTTCTCCGAAAAAATCCCTGTCAAGACAACACTAGTCAGACAGGTATGAAGATTGCACAGAGTTGATAGATCGTTAGAGCACACTTGTCCAGACTCAATAAGACATTTGAACACAGATGCACTGACTCACTTGTTCACACAACAATCAAATACACAGACTTAATAAAATGTATAAGCTAATGTGCACGGGCATTCTTCTGCCTAGAGCGAGTCTGCACGGACTTGAATAGCGTAATGCTAATGTGCACGGACTCTATATGAATTAGCAAGTGAACAACCACATGCGGAGTAAAAATGATGGTGCCTAGACAATTTAGATGCACTCTCTCAGAATGGCAAATGAAAGATCAGATGGACTTAGCTTATGGTCTACTCTCTATATAAATGGGAAATGATAACTAACAGGACTCTCTCAAGACAGTGATCAAACACAGGGTGAGCAACAAAAGCCTCACTAGACAGAGGATTCAGATCGGGCCTAAGCAAGAATCTAGCGAAACACAATGGACAGTCAAACCATTGAACACAGAGAATTTTTAGATGGTTCAGTCTGCAGCCCGTAGACCTACGTCCATCCCCCACTCAAACCAGAGTGAGGCTTCCCGCTGATACACAGCTTAACACGCTGGGCATTACAGCTTGCCTACAACCACTGGGCCTTACAACTTACACCGTCCAGAGGAACCAATCCTCTACAACACCGAGCAACACAGCTTGCTGTCCAGAGGAACCAATCCTCTCCAATGCTAAGTAACACAGCTTGCTTCTAGTACAAAGGTTTAAAAAAATAAAACAAAAGATGGAATGAACAGCATCAGAAAGCTAAAATGAAATCAGACAGACTATAACTCTCGCAGGAGCAAGCTGGCTTGGATCTGATCCAGAGTCCAGAGAAATCGGTCTTCCAGCAACCTCAACCTCTTCTCCTCGAGCTCTCTCTCACTCTCTGTTTCTTTTCTTCTTCCTCTCTACCTCTCTTGAAATTTTCACTATCGACCATCATCATTATCCTCTCTCTACTAATCCTAGTGAATATATAGACAGCAGATAAAAGGGCATGTGGAAGCAGCAATTCCCACCCTACTTTTTATCGAGATCTATTCCCCACTTGATACGTGTCAACACCTAGGCTCGAAGGTTTCCACGTGTCACAAGCACAGTTAATCCTTCATTCTTGGATCACGAGTCTTTCATGCATTCCACGAGTCATTCCCTTGTCAAGAATTTAGATACCTAATCAACTTAAGGCAATAACACAGGAATGGAAAATTTACATAGAGTTTATATACATTATTAGAACATATGTGCACAGACTCAAAAGACCATCTGAATATGTATGCATGGATTTGAGTCCACGGACCTTATGCGCACGGACTTCATGTGTATACCCGTAACTCTAGTTATGCACATACCTTGCATTTGCAGAGTTGAAATATGCACGGACTTGTTTGCATGTATGAGAAACGTGCACAGACTTCATGGACTTCATATAGCACATAAGAAATATGCACAGACTCTATCGTTCAAAGGAAAAGGTGCACGGACTTAATATGCAATAGTACAAAGAGTGTGCATGGACTTTGTTTGAGGAAATGTGCACGGAGTTAGATTGAGGAAATGTGCACGGACTTAGTTTGTGAAAATGTGCACGGACTTAGTTTGCCATTGCTAAAGAAATGTGCACGGACTTTGTTTCAGGAATGTGCATGGACTTGGATTGAAGAAATGTGCAAGGACTTCGTTTGCAATGGAACAAAGAATGTGCACGGACTTCAGTTTGTTCCAAAGAAAAAAGATGCATGGACTTTAGTTCGTTCCAAAGGAAAAAGATACACGGACTTTAGTTCGTTCCAAGGAAAAAGGTGCATGGACTATGGAATTGCAAGGATGAGAACATGCAAGGACTTCGCTTGTAGGTGTGAAACTAGCACGGACTTTGTTTGCCACAGGTCAACAATACATCGAGTAGATTTTGCCTAAGGCAAGAAACCTGTGCGGACTTGAGACGTGCTCGGACCTGGTATATGCTAAAACTCAAAGGAACATGCACGGGGTTTAAGTGGGAAATGCAAAGTGTACACGGACTTGGTATTTCAGCAAGACAAGAGACATGCACGGACTTTACTTTCTGCCCTTAACACATGATGTGCATGGACTAAAAATATGCACGGAGTCAGGATGAGCTAAGACTAGAAATATACAGCACATGAAACATTCACAGACTCTACATCACTTGTGAATAAAGTATGCACGAGCTCTGTTTTCAGAAAAACTAAAATATGCAAGGACTTTGTAACTCACAAATGCAATGACTTAGACATGCACAGACTCACTATATGCACCTAGCATGTAAACGTGCAAGGACTTTATAACTCACAAATGTAAAACCTGCACAGACTTCAGACATGCATGGACTTCAAAAATACTTGCACAGACTTTGTATGTAAATGGACAAATATGCAGGGAGTTAAGTGAACAGCATGAGCAAATATGCACAAAGTTGACCGATGTTTGCTTGATCATAGAAATGCATACTTAACTACATTGAGTTTTATTGCATGAGGGCTTTATTACAGAATTAGATCAGAAATGAAACAGTGAGAAACACATTGAATAAAACCACTCACGCCTTTCTCTCTACGGGCCACCTCAGGGGTGAGGAGCATGCTCTTACCCTCTCAATCCACACATTTTCTACGTACCATGCATTTCATGCATCCTCCACAGCCATCATATGGCATTTACATGCATTTGCATTTCTCCCTCTTCCCCGGGTTTTCAGACCCGTATCTTCCTCGTCTTCCGGGACCTCCGGATCTTCCACACTTCCCATTTTACCCATCCTCATCCTCAAATTCTCATGGCCCCCTTATACTTCCTGGGCATTGTGCCCCCTCCAATCTCCTCTCAGGGTATCGCGTCCCTTTCCAACTCTCGCCTCTGGACTCTCCGGATTTCTCACTTATCCTCTTAGGGCATCACCCCTCATGGTGTCTCATTCCTCCGGAACCTCCGGGCCCCACTCTTCGGGCACTACGCCCCTCTATACCTTCATGTCTGGATTCTCCAGACTTTTCACCAATTTGCCTTGGGCACCATGACCCTTCTGATTCCACTCCCCCGGAACCTCCGGACCCTGCTTTCTCTTCTAACCAACCCTCCTCAGGGCATCGCGTCCCTCCCGATCTTCTCTCCCTAATTCTATCAGGGCATCACGCCCCCTTTCCTGCTATTTCCCTGGAACCTCCAGATCTTCTATCCCCTCTTCCAGGGCATCGCGTCCTTTTCCATCCCCGCATCTTTCAGGGCACCGTGTCCCTTCCAATCTTATTCCCCCGGAACCTCCAAATCCTTTCTCTTTATTCCGATTCTTCCTCCTCCTTCTTCAGGATATCGCATCCTCTGTCCTCTTCTTCCTTCTAAATCATCTTGAGTTCCTTCTGATTGTGCTGCTGGGAGGCAACCTCCTCGATGTCCAGCAGAGCCCGGAGTAACCCGTCATGGTCATGCTACAGAATGGAGGCCTCTTGGTACCTTGCTATCCTGGGTGCACCCTGTGTGTCTGCCTGCAGGAAAGAAACGTGGCATCTAGGTTGGTTCACCCCCTTTCCCATCTCAGTTCACCCTGAAATTTTTACTGCATCTTTCCCCACGTCTCTCCTTCTTCCAAACCAAATTTCACACCCTAACTCGTCCTGTAGCCAAAATACCCTTTAGAGCCTATTTTCCCATGTAGACTACACCTGTGCAGTCCTATAGGGATAGAACCCATCTACAGTAGTCTTCTCGCCCCCTAAACCTTCTCCAAACACTCTGAAAATTGGTACACGCCCTCCCCACATCATAACCAACTCACCATAAAAATTTCACGCCATTCTAAGGCCGTTTGCCCTGCCTCATCCCGTCCACCATCTCTGCTACCCAGTCTATCTACACAGTCCTACAGAACTGAGTCCCACCGTCCACCGCTCCCCACTCCTAAAACTTCCACTATGTATGACCCCGCCACTCATCCTCATTCTTTCCATGTACATCCCCCATCCTTCAGAGAAAACCCAGCCCTAGAATCCACCTGGAAGCTCTGTTGCCATGCTATTCTCTCTGTGTCTATCCTGCTGCCTATAGAGAGGCCAGACCGCACAGGTATTCACTTTCGGCATCGCCCTGGCTACCACGGTCATCTTCTATTGCCCCCCTTCCACTGGCGTCTCTCCGACATCCCCACCTACGTCCCCACCAAGTTTCGTGTTTAGAGGATGATCAGAAGGCCACATTCCAGGCCTCCCCGCTCGTTGGTCACCTGCACCTACACAGACTGGCCAGCAGTCTGCGCGCACGTTCGTGGCTACACCAGAGGTTCTAGCTGGCGCCGTCGGCTTCCATCTTCTTCCAGGAGGATTGTCATCCACTACAGCACACCATCAGGGATGTTTTCTCCCTCCTCAGCCTTCGTGATGTGTTATCCTTGCTGCTGGACCCTGGCCGACCTATGTTGCAGCACAGTCCGTACCGGTTCGTAACATATTAGAGTTGCTGTACTTCATCCCCTTGCAGCCCATCACCCCACTTCTCATGACCTCGGATTCACTGTGTAGCCTTTTATCTCCCTGTGAGGAGTGGGCAGTGTTTGGATTGTATTTCTTTAGCTTTTGTACCGGGGGTCATATGATTTGGCCGGGAGTCTTCCCCATGCCCCGAGCTTGGAGGTACGCATCCGCGTCCTTCTTGGTTTTAGCTTGCTTGTCTAGTATATGCTCTTGAGCCGCTGCTTGTGTGATATTTAAGTTCCTAGCTCATGATATATATATCACTACCACGATGAGAGAGTGTGACCATCCCGTGCTTCGATCCGAGCACGAGTGTGAAATTATGTACCCTAGACTCTGTCAGTTCCTCAACCATGCAGATCGACGCGCTTCCCTCACTTAGGGGACTTCTGCGAGCTTGTGTTACTTGTTCAACGCCCTCGCCAAGACCCACAACGACCTCGTCCGCCGCATCAACGAGGCCGGCGGCCTCCCCGCCCCCGCCAAGGTCGATGCCGCGAAAAGCGACTCCTCCGCCCGGTGATCGCCATGACCCTCGCACACCCGGCTCCCATTTCCCCCTTATCCGGTTCACAGGCCGGATACTCAGGATAGAGTGAAAAGGGCCGCGGGGTTTGGTCGCCTCGCGGCCCGCCTCGCCCGCCAACACCACGCCGCTCCTCGCGGCATTTTTTAAAATCAAAAATTGAGACAGGGGCCCATTAACATCATGCCACCCACTTCCCTCCTCTGTGAAATCCACGCCCCGCGCGCCGCCCAAGCCGCGGCCCTGGCCGAAATCGCCGTCGCCTGCGCCCACGACATCGGCCAGCCCCTCGCCGCCAAAACCCTCGCGATCGGCGGACGCCAGACCGTCGCCCCTGTCCTCACCCTGCACCTCCCCGCCGAGCTCGCCGCCCGCCAGCATCAAATCTGGTGCCTTGCCTGCCGGCTCGCCTGCTTCTGCCCGCAGGCCCGCGTCAGCGTCCTCGTCACCGGCGCCGCCTTCTCCGCCCGCGACGACAAAACTCGATGCCTTTGCGCCTGAACCTCTCCCTCCGCGCCTCCCCCTCTCTCGACTCTCTCATGCAACCCACACTCGCCCTCTACTACGCCACCGAAACCGGCAACTCCGAGACCCTCGCCCGCCGCGCCTACGAACACGCGCTCAACACCGGCTGGACCGCCCGCATCCAAAACCTCTCCGAAGTCCGCCCCGCCGACCTCGCCGCCGACACCCTCGCCCTCTTCATCGTCAGCACCTGGGGCGACGGCGAGCCCCCCAGCGACGCCACCGACTTCTACTACGACCTCGAAAAATCCACCCTCGACCTCGCCCCCCTGCGCTACGCCGTCCTCGGCCTCGGCGACCGCGACTACTCTGATTTCAACGCCTTCGGCCGCAAACTCGACGAACGCCTCCATGTCCTCGGCGCCACCCGCCTCCACGACCGCATCGAGGCCGATCTCGACTACGAAGACACCTACGAAACCTGGGCCGCGCGGGTTTTCCCACTGCTCACCGGGCTGCGCGACGCGCCCGCCACCGTGTGCCCATGAAAACGATCACCCGCGATTCCGCGCGCTTTGCCCTCTGCGTCGTCGCGGCCCTTCTGCTCCTCGCCGCCTTTCTCGCCGCGCTCCACCTGCGACGCTGATCGCGTCGGCTTGGAACGCGCTGAGACTGAATATCACCCACAAGAAGCCGACCTCCCTACTCTCCCCTTGTGCGTTCCCGTGCCCTGCGCGATATTTTTGGCACCAACCAACCACCACCATGAGCACACTCGCCAAAAAAACCGCCGCCGCCCAATGCAAGACCTGCTCCTACTGGCAGGCCAAGACCACCGCCGCCGGCGAATGCCGCCGCCACGCCCCCCAGACCATCGCCTTCAACGTCGATGACTCCGTGAAATTCGAATCCCGCTTCCCCCTCACCAAATCCGCCGACTGGTGCGGCGACTACGCCAAGGTCCGTTAAACCTCCACATCCCTCATTCCTCCCCAAACGCGGCGAGCCTCCTCCGAGGCTCGCCCTTTTTTTGCCTCCTCTCCAACCAATTCACCCGCGATTCCGATTTTCGAAACTCCAAGCCGCAAAATTCCCGACCACAGATTACGCAGATGGACACAGAGAGATTCCCCCTGCGTCATCCGTGGTTAAAATCTCTGGAACCAATACGCGATCATCACGGGAGCCTCTTCGTTCCTTTCGTTATCTCCTGTAAAAAATCTCCCTCCTTCCGTGTTTGCACCCTTCTGTGATGAAAAGTCGATGCCTTGCAGCCTCCCATTACCACGCAACTGATTAACATCTAATCGCCTAAAATTTCCTCATCTTTTTATTTGAACCTGATTCTCAGTCTCATCATGTTCTAAGCATGAAACTCAGTCACGCCTTCGACCCCGTGATCGCTCCCTTGGCCGAGCCTTTCCGCCACCAAGCCGACACCCTCCTCGACCTGCGTGAATGCGCCCTCGCCCGCACCCGCCCCGGCCGCTGCATCGCCTGCTACTTCACCCTCCAACAATCCGCCGCCGCCCGCGCCATCGCCCGCCTCTGCCCCCTCCGCGACTGGCTTGAGAGTCACATTGAAATCGTCGCCTCCGACGCCGCCTCCCGCCCCCTCGAAACCATCCCCCTCCAACTCGCCGACGCCGACGACCTCGAAACCTACTGCCACCGCACCATGGCCGAGTTTCACGAAAACCGCGCCTACGCCACCGACCGCATCAACCTCGCCTTCCGCTACAAGCAGGCCGCCTGCACATTAGTACTTCAATTGCCTCCCGAGGCCTCCTGTCTTTGGCGTTTAATCAAGGGTTGTCCTTCTTAGGAAGGGCATAATTAATGCCATAACCTTTAGGATTTTTCTTTCCAACTTGACTTAGGCCACTTCAAAAGATAGCATCTCCAGCACCTTCTCTCTCTAGGCTAGAGAGAGGAGCTCTGGCGATTTTGCGAAATCAGGTTTTCCGATTGGCGGTTACAAGAGAAACCTCGTGTTGACACGAGGTTTCCTTGAGAGGGCTTTCGAGCTTCACTGGGGAACCTCGTGTTGACACGAGGTTCCTCCCCTCGTTTCGAGGGTTCTTTCTCTAGGCTGCGAGAGCTTCTCTCCCTCCCGGCCGGCCATGGCCGGTGCGGCGAGGGTTTCCCCCTGCTCAATGGAGAATATCGTCGCATCAAAGGCTATTCAGGCTACATCCCTGGCTGAGGTCCCCAAGTCTTCGGCGGATTTAGGCAAGAAACCATTAGTTTCGTCTGGTGAGAAAAAGGAGACTCATCCAGTTTCTTCGTCTCCAGCGGCTTTGGTTACAGATTCAGGAATTCTGGCATCGCGCAAGACCTTCGCCCAAGCTTTGTTGAACTCGCATGGTCACCCTGCAACGGAGGCTGCGGAGGGGGGAGTAGGTTCTGTACAAAAGCCGGAAAATGTCAATGGAACAATGTTTGAGAAGGGTCGCCGATCATTTGCACAAACCCTATTGGAAGGGAGACAGTCCTCTCTTCACAGGATCCCTGTGCAATCGCCAGCGTTCACAGACTCAGGTGAGCCTGCCGTATTCTTCTCCTCTGAAGATATCCAGGTCTCATGTGAATCCCTTCAATTTGCTATCATTGCTAAATGTTCTTACGGTCGGCCTTCCATTCCGGAGGTTAAGGCAAATCTTGTTCAAGTTTTTCAGCTAGGCTCAGAGCCGATCATTAGTAAAATGAACCCCCGTCACCTTCTTATCAGAATGGGAAATGAAGCGGAATTTATTCGGTTGCTGCTTCAGAAAAGTCTTTTCATAAAAGGTTTTATGTTCAGGTTTTTCAAATGGCAGACTGACTTTGATTTTAATGCTGATCCTCCCATCGTCCCAGCATGGATAGGTTTCCCGGATTTGCCTGCTAATTTTTATCACGAAGACATGCTTCGATCGATTGCTGGTAATATCGGTGCTGTTCTTCGTATTCATGAATCAACTATTGCTTTGACAAATGCTGCTGTGGCGCTGGTATGTGTAGAGTTAAATCTGGAAAAGCAACGTCGAGACAGGATCTGGATCGGCACTGGGAGTGGCGGTTTTTGGCAGAAGGTGGACTATCAGAGAGTTCCTCGGTTATGTTCTTTTTGTCACAAAATTGGTCACTCAGACCTTGAATGTAAGAAAAAGCTAAACAAAATTTCTTATAAGAAGGTCGCGAATGATGCTGAGGTCTTGCGTGCACCCCAACAAACTTTCAAGCCCAAATGGGAAGTCGTTAAGGAGAGCCCTGCATTGAACGCCAACAGATTCTCTGTCCTTAGTGAGTGTGATGTTGAACCCAGCCAGATCATGGTAAATCCACAGGAGAAAACTGCTGTACTCTCTTGTCCTGTTGCGGACATTTCGTCTATTGAATCTAGTGGAATTCCTATTTACAAAACTTCGGTCTCGGTTCCTTCCTCCCCCCTTAAGAAAGGGGTGTCTGCTTCTACTTCTTTAAGTTTACATCCACTCCCTTGTATTGAGGAAAATTCAGAGACAGAGGAGCTCCCTTCAATTCAACAGGCTTCAAGGGAATGTGCACAGCCTTACTCTGCTCCAGGTGAGACTAAGTATATATTGAGCATTGATAAATCTCATTCTGTCTCGATTGCTTCAGCTGCGGAAAATTTGAAAATGTCAAGTTATGCTTGCTCTGGTCCCAAATTCTCTCAATCACAACCAACCTCAGATAATCTGGCTTCTGGGATTCTTTTCTGCGATACCCGGTTGACAAGAGCAAAAGCCAAAGAATTGGCGGCTGATGTTCCTATTTTCCCGGATGATGATTAGTCCCTTTTTGATTTGGAATATCAGGGGCATTGGTAATTCTGCCTCTGTTAGATTTTTAGCCCAACTCATAAAAGTGCACAGTCTTTCTATGGTTGCTATATCAGAGCCGAGTATCAGTTTCTGTCGTGCTCAGGGGATTGCTCGAAGAATTAAGCTTCAGTCTGTTATAGGCAATGGTGGTGAAGATTCTAAAGTATGGTTCTTCTATAATCCTACCCTAGACATTCAGGTGCTGCAAACCCATCCGCAATACCTGTCAGTGGGAGTGGTTGAAAATGGCTCAATTGCTTATGCCCGTGCGCTACGCGGGTGAATCCGCTCGAGTGAACCTGTCGCTCCGTTCGCGCTTGCAATCGTAGGTCCAAGGGTCATCGGTCTCGTGGCTGCCACCCCCACAGTGGTGTCACATCACGAGGCCTCGCTCGAGGCCGACTCGTCCCTGGTTGGGGAAGCAGTGCCGGTCCGGATGCCCTCGGCTCCCCCTTTGCGTGGGCTGGCAAGCGCTGAGGCCCCGAACCGCAACCTCCTCCTCGTGTATATCAGCATCGGCCCGGGGATCCCCTTTGTCACTACATGTGCGGAGGGGGAAGCCAGGGGAGCTGTACAATAAAGAGGACACCAGGTTAGGCCGAAATTCATGCATCCCCGGCATCGAACTTCGAATCTGAAAAAGGGATCACCTTGCTCGATCACCTCCCCTGAAAGCGAGGCCGGGAGTGTCTCTTCAGCAGGAGGTGCGGCCCCGGAAACACCGGCCTCCTCCATAGCCGGGGATGGTGCTGGTGCGCACTCCTCGGCAGCAACTAAAAGAAGAAAAGGGCGCCCAGGTTAAGGAGCTTGTCTCGAAGGCAAAAGGAAGCCAGGAGGTGTGTGGTCATTACCAGTGGGTTCGCTGGGGCCGGCAAGGGCAGCTGCAACCTCTGCCCGCACCCTCCTCATCTCGGCCATCTTCTCTGCCACCTCCCGAGGGCTGAACACCACGGGAGAGGAGTCCACAGAAAACACCCTCGCTACGGCTGGAGACAGGACAAACACATGTTAATACACGAACGGGGGGTCTTCCCAGAGAGGAAAGCCGAACACAAAAGAGATGTTGATATAAAAATCTTACCGGCAGGGCCTTCCGACCGAGATCGGGGAGACGCGAACGCAGCAAAGGCGGGCATCGACGAGGGAGGAGGGCTCGAGGCCATCCGGGCCACTTCCTCTCTCCTCCGTCCCGCCTCCTGCTGGGTCATGGCCCTCGCCGCTGCGAGCGCTTCCTCCACAGGAGAGGTCTTTCGACCCTCCCCAGCCTCGCGCGGGAAGAAGTTCGGAGGCGACACAGGCCCAGCCGCCATGCCAGGCTCGCCCGCAGCTGGAGTAGGCGAGGGCAGGGGCTCCTCCCTAACTGGTAAACATAAGGGACACCAGCTGTCAGTATCACGATCAAAGAAAGGGAGACCGGTCTCCTCCGCACAGTAAAAGCAATAAAGCAAACTTACCGGTGGGTCGGCTCGGTGTGGCTTGGCCCGCCTCGAACTCCTCGAAGGACGGAATCGCGGGGGGTGCCGGGATGTCCCTCGAAGGTGCGGCGACCTCCGTTTTCCGACGCTTGGCCTCCCGTCGGCGGGCCGCCTTCACCTTGGCAATTGCCTCCTCCACGGGGGACCGGGCCCTTGGTCTCTTCGCGGGAGGAGGCAGTGGAGCGGTGGTCGGGGCAGTCGGCGTTGCCTCGAAGTGCCCCGGATTCTCAGCTTGCCGAAGAAGGTTCCGGTAAGCGGCCGTCTGGGCACCGTCCGGATGGTCTACAGTGAGGGGAAAACAATAAAGAGGAACCCATTAACGAACAACCAATGTTAAAGACGAGCCAACAATAGGAAAAAGGAAGAGCGAGGGGCGGCACTTGTGTACGTCAAAACATACCATGCGGACCAGTGTAGAGACGGAGGCAGACCGGCCAATAGGTCAGAGAGGCCTCTTGGTCTCGCCGAGCTGCTTCCCGCACCAGCCAGCATACGTCTCCTATCGTCCGGCACTTGTCGGCCAGGATGGCCAAGTCAGCATGCTTCCTAGCCGCGAGATGGCAATATAAGTTGAAGTGGTCCATCCCCCACCTCTCGGCGTAATGGAAGGCCACATGCAGTTGCTGCCCCAGAATGGCCGCTGACCGGGCCTCGATCGTCAACCCGTGCACCCTCAGGAGGACGTACAGCCACGTGGTCTCCGCATAGTTCTCGGGCTTCCGTTCGTCCTTCCTCACGAAGGTGCGAAAGGAGCAGAGCACGTCCTTCTCGGCCCGCCAGCTGGTTGCCGGAGTGCCCTCTTCCTCTGCCGGCATCGGGTAATTAATCAAGTCCAGCCGGTCGGTGCCGATACGACACAACTCCCGCAAGGTCTTCTTGAAGTCGTCACGCGCTACGGGGGGTAGCTTGACCTGCGGTGCTGGCCTGCTGTCCCTGGCCGCCTTGCGAGCAACCATATAGTCTCCCACCTCCTTGCTCTTCCCCGGCCACAAGCGCAGGAGATGCTCCGGCTCGATGTCGATCGCCGGCACGGGTTGCCGGCTTAAGAACTTCCTCTCCGCCCCGTCCCAGCAATCAGTCCGGTGAGCTCGGTAAAAGGCCGTCCTCGCATTCCACCATTTTACGTAAGCGAAGCAATTGAAGAGGGGACTCAAGCTTAGTTTCGATAAATTTATGAATGCAATTTTATTCTTTTGGCACTTTAGTAGTTAATGGCTCTTATAACCTTGCCTCTGTATTTAACATTTATATACTGTGTAATGGGTAGTACTTGTTAACCAGCCTTTGTTAAGGTATCTCATGTGATTTATGCAACTTCTTGTTCCCAAACCTTAACCTTCAACTAAGACCAACTACAATGGATGGTAAAGGATAGCAAACTTGGGCCTTGAAATTCTGTTTGCTGCTTCCTAACTGTGGTCGGAAGAGTGGCATGAGAATCTGTTCTTTTTGAACGTAGGTAGGGCAGGGGTCTAATGAAGAGATTCTTTAAATTTCACAGAGGTTCAAACTTAATCAAAGGGTCTTGTGGAGCCTTTGTCTGTCGCAAGATTCTTTTACAGTGGGTGCTCCCCTCTGGGCGAGTGATCTGTGGAAAATTTTGGAAGTACCCAGTTTAAGTTATTATCCATATTTGTAAGATTATGTCTATCCAATTGACATCTTTGAGATCTCTGCACACTTTGTTTGAGCTTTGTGGCATGCAGAAAGAGGCTTTGAAAGTACACCTTGACTGTTATTTTGTGGAAAGGGCTTAAATCATTCATGTTGATAATGCTTTGATTTTGGACTAGAGGGAAATTATGGTGATGGGGTACATGGCTATCCAACAAACAAAATTCCACCATCGATCGGTTACCATGTATGATTATAGTCTTTCATATATGGGAACATTGTAGGGAGGACCGGAGGACAGTGACTACATCCATTTGCCATTTCAATTGGCCTTATAGAGAAGTAGACCAATTTAGAAAACTCTTAATGATGATCACGTGATCAAAGTATCTTTTTAGATGCTCTCTTTTTTTAGCTAACTATCGATTAGAAAAGAAAAACCTACTTTACTCTGTTTGCTTTTCAAGTGATTTCTGTTGATAAATAACAAAATGAAGAAGGTTTAGGCTAGAGATTTTGATCTCTCCACCTGACGAGCCCATGATCAACCATGAATATCTTACATTTGTTCTACTTTCGAGCAGTAAGCTCAGGGCCAATGGCATTGAAAAGTGGCTGAATCAGTTCAGATAACCCCAAGATGGATTACGATCCCAGTCACCAAAAGGAACCTATTGGCTTCTGCTCAGTAGTCATCATCCAAGCTGATATACTGACAACAGCAGGATCTCTTTCTCGCTGGATCCCCACTGAGCAGGAACCAAGGTCCCCTACTCACCTAATCCGATCTCAAAAATGACAACCTTGTATCCCTCCCCGGCCAACTCATATATCATGTAGGTTATTATTACAAGTGAAGTGACATTAAAGTGCAGTGAATGCATTTATTCTCAATGCCTGATCTGCATTGGGGAAAAATCCATGTACGATCCCAGGATGTTCTTTCTTTATACCGCTGAATGCAGTTCTCGCGAGGCCGGCGATTTGAAGACAGTGGGATTCCACCTGGGTGCACAGGCAGCAGGCTGATCACCCCATCCTGAGTGATGGCTCAGATCAAAGAAAGCTGGGAGAAAGAAAGCCAGGAATAAGAGGAGTGGACGGTAATGGGATGGCTTCATCCATGTTCCACTCATGTGAATGGGAAGTAGATTGTATATGATCTAGGTTGACATCACATTCTTTTTTAATTTTTTAAAAAGACTTCTTGCACCGGTTTAACTTGGGAGGATTTCTTTGGCGTTGACCAAAGTTGATCCAATCTTTTGCCATTGATGGCCTATTTCCCATGAAAGTATGCATGCTGTTGGAAGTAATGACAGGAAGACCCATTTATGATGCCGTATAAATATGAAGAGAAAAAAAAGATCATCTACTCTCTCTTGTTGGTTGATATTCTAGGTGTCGTCCAGATCAATATTTCTATTCAAGTTGGGTATGGGAGAGACGCTATTTTTTTTTAAAATTATTGGATCTATGGTGCAGAGACGAGCCTCTTTGTTTTTCTTATCTAGAACTTTCCATCTAAACGCCCCCTCAATTAAACTCAGTTCCGGATATTTTCTGTTGGTTGGTGGCGAGTCCGGATTTCGGATCTCCGTATGATCAGCATATACGACTCCAAAATGATGCCTCTGTAAAAGAATGGCCGTGTGAACGTGGAGTATGGTGATTGGATCTTTATATGCCTGCCCTTAACCCCTTCTATTTCTGGCATATATATATTAGCCCTTCAAATGCTGTCATTTGTCCCTTAATTGTTGAACTTCGAAAGATCAGAAATGATATCTGCAAAAAAAAAATAAAAGTTGATTAAAATAAAGAATAATGGTAAAATAACTCTGTTATATGACATCCAGCAATGCCACTTCCTGGAGAGCGATTAACCGCTCTCGGATCTCCCGATAGTGTCGGCTCTGGATACTGTGTCCAAAAGAGGAACTGCTAGACATCAATTTGATCCTCACCGGTTCCAGCACGGTTGTGTAGTGTAAGACGAATGTCCTTAGGCAGACATCGGCTGGCGAATGTGCCACGCAATACCGATCGAAACGACAACGAAGGCATCCCGGACGCGGTGGATGTCAACGTGGTCGTTTAGGCACGGAAGACATCGCGGCTCACGGCAGGAACGCTGATCCCAATCGCGATCCTTTTGAACGTGAAGAGTTCCATCGGCGCAAATTGTCTATGCAATAAGTGTGAGTTTGAGTTCTCAGCCCCCAAGGCGACACACTTCTCCGGTCTAGCCATTCGGCTTGCGATAGCCGTTTATGGAGGCTGAGATATACATCCCAGCCATTTCAAGGACGAAGCCGGCTGAACAGGTTTGCAATCCATGCAATCGCGGAGTGTGTACTAAATACGCCATTCCATTGATGGCAACGAAAACGATTGCCGCGCTTACTCCGTAGGCGGTAAGAGTATGCACTAGATAATCCTTTCCCCTAGGCGTCCGAAAATCATGCTGAGTTCTTGAACGGGCTCAAAGTCACATAGCTCGTAGGGCCCGTCTGAAAAAAAAACGCTAGCCGATTTGACGAGCTGTATCGCGGAGTGTCGTGCGATTTCTGTCGCGCTCTCACTGGTCAAATGCCGCGAGCCGTTTAGAGTTAGGATCAAAGTGGCGATTAGAGCGGCCCCTCCGGAGCCGGAGGGGCCGCTCAGGCCCAGCGTCCACTCGGATGAGAAAACTAGTGGACGCAGGCTAAAAATAGCCAGTTCGCGAAAAGAGAAAACTAAAAACCATGACATAAATCATCCCGCGGAGGCATGAATGTCGCACATTTGAGTGGATGTCGATCCTTGAGCGCTGAAGCTGATGGTAATGGAAATCGACGCATCAAAAGATATGGCGCATTCCATTGATTCAATGGCGGGAGCTCGACAGAAAATCGCTTCGAATCGTTTACGCTTCCGTGCGAGACACTTAATCGAACAGATTTATCACGGACGTTCTGGAATGTTCATCGGGTTCATCCCTGTTTTCGTGGCTTTTGTCTCTGTGCTCGTGTCGCTTCGTAACGAGCAAGCCGCCCGTTGTCTGTGGATCATTTGTGCGCTGCTTGTTGTCGTCTGGAGTGCATTCCACGGGAGTCATCACTTGCCAGAGCTTCGAAAGCTTGGATCATGGTAATCAGAATAGAAGATGATCGTTTGAAGGATATCGACGCGGCTGCGCTGTTCGGGGTGTGTCTAACGCTAAGCGCTGCCTTCTATTTTCAACTAGCCAAACACGAGCTGCCTTGTGCGTTCTGCAATCTTATCCGTGTCTCCTTGATGATTTTTGGCGGGGGATTGCTGCTGAATCTCCGGTTTTGGTATAACGCCTGGAACTATGTAGTTAGCGCGGTGGGAGCATTGATTGGAAGCCTGATCAGCCTGTTGTTCCTCTTTGTCAAAGTCCCGCAAAATAGTACCCCCACTGGTTCGGCCATTCTCGGGCTTCACATGTACGGTTGGACGTTCCTTATATCTACGGCCTCTGGCATGTATTGCGTCCTGATGTTGGCTCTCCACGCAAACAATTCTGCTTCGACGAGGAACGCAATGTTCCTGTCGGGCACGACGAAAAACTCTAGGGTCTATTCAATCTTAATGGGATTGTTCGCACTTTTGGTGGGAGCCAACTTAGTCTCGGCGTTTCTGCAAAATGGCTTTGATACTTTCAAGGGGGGCGGACAGCGGCACTACCGGATGCTCTATCGCGGCGACATCATGAAGCCCTAACGGTGATTTCAGAGCAGTCGCGGGAGCCGAAAGCTGCTCGGCGCGGTGTCCTCGCGGATCTCGACGCTCAATCGCGTCCTCAAAATCGGATATATCACCCTTGCTGACGGCACGAGGCTGCCAAGTTCAATCCGTACGGGCAAAGCCAAGTGAGCGATTCGACGAGTCTCAAGTTGAAAACGGGCGAATTGCGTCGGTGAGCAAGCTGATTGTCTGAAACTCGATATGCATCGTCCGTACATCGAAAGTCGCGCGAGCTTCTATTGTCTAATTAAACGCGGACACAAACCAAAAAACCACAGCTCACAGACAAGCTGGCGCGACGACGCATTATGTCCAACATCGAAGTTATAGATCCGCCCACACGACCCCCGTCAGCGCGAAGACGGTCGGCGTGTCGTTCGTCCCGCACCACGTTCCCAGGAAGCCGAACGCGATGGTGCCGCCGCTCGCCCCGGCGGGGTACCCCCTATTGTCAGGAGCTCATACCATTTGTTGTCAGCACACAGGTTGAGGCACAGCTCCAGACCTCCGCACGGGGCGCACAAAGTCGCTCATCCCGTGACGAAACTCTTTTTGTCCGAACTCGCGCACAATGGCTTCCACCATGTCACGCACGTTCTCGAATCCGTAACTTTCAGCAAGATTGCGGGCAATCCGCCGCGCATCCACCGTGTTATCCTGCAGGGCAACCCAATAGGCATCCCGCACACTGCGCAGTACATCCCAGTCGGTCATGATTCGTAATCCCCCCTTCCACGTATCGGCATCATCTCAAAAAGCAATAACGCATCGCTTTTCCGGCAACGCCACAAAACCGCTTCTTCTCTGGGGGGTGAAGGAAGAAGGGGTTCCCCAATAAAGGTTCAGATGTTTCTATCGTCGCCGAACGGTCCATTGGAAAGGGTTGGTTCTGTCCTCCATCCCTCTCGGTACGCGTCCAACATGCCCACAGGTTAACCAGCCCCCTCTCCCTCTGTCAACATGAGAAATAAACTTTAAGAAAATGAAACAGAACGTGTTTTGAATTTTTACACAATCTATACGTTTGGGGCACGCAACGTTATGTTGTCGTCACGCCTACTTTCGGGCACCACGCGGCCACCGGGCAGATGGCACATTTGGGCGCCCGTGCAACACAGATATACCGCCCATGTAAGATCAGCCAATGGTGCGCATGCTGCCGATATTTCTCCGGCACAATCCGCATCAAATCCTCTTCCACTTCGACAGGGGTGTTGCCCTTGCTCCATCCCAACCTCTTGGCCAAACGGAAGACATGGGTATCCACCGCAATCACCGGCTCATCCACCAGGGTATTCATCAGCACATTGGCTGTCTTGCGCCCCACACCGGGGAGGCTCTCCAGCGCCTCGTGCCGCAACGGCACCTCGCCGCCAAACTCGGCCACCAGCTTTTCCGCCAGCGCCATCACATGCTTGGCCTTGTTGTTAAAAAAGTTGAGTGTCTTGATATGCTCCTTGATACCCTCCACGCCTAACCCCACCATCTGCTGCGGCGTCCTCACCTTCTCGAACAGTGCCGCGGTCGCCTTGTTCACGCCCTTGTCCGTCGCCTGGGCGGAAAGCACCACCGCCACCAGCAACTGGAACGCATTGCCATACACCAGTTCCGTCGTCGGCGCGGGGTCCAGCTTTTGCCACGTTTCAAAACACGCTTCCACCACCGCCGGATCAATCCGCACGCCACGCTTCTTCGGTGCCTTTAGAGCCCCAGCCATCCCACCAATCCGCTCAGAAAAACCAGGATCATCACCAGCACCAGCAACTTCCCAAAGGCGGCAAAGAATGCATCGCCCTTCACGCATACCCGCGCAATCAATAAACTCAATTGGGGTGCCATCAAAAGGGCCGCGATTCCCTGCCCTGCCAGCGGCAGCCACCATTCGGCTTCCACCAGCGCCGCCAGCAACCAGGCCATCGCCCCCAGGTAAACAAACATATTGTCCAGCCATAATTTTTTAAGCCGGATAAATCCTGTCTCAAGCCCCAGCATAAAATTCCCGATTATCGCCAGCACCAGGCCAAATGCTGCCAACGCCACCGTATAATCTTCCAGCCCCACCAGCTGTTGCGAGCTGAGAACCGACGGCAGCACCAGCGCCATCACACTCTGGAAAATGCGTGCCAGCAAAAGCCCTGTCCAAAGGGCAGGCCCCAGCACCGTCGCCCACATTATCAAAGCCATCAGGCGCCCCCTACGTCAAACGTTCCGTGCCGCGGCATATACCACGCGGCAAAAACCTTCAAACCATCCCTTAAATCGGTCTGGGGCGCCCACCCCACCGCTGCCTTCAATTTGCTCGTATCGGCATACGTCCTGTAAACTTCCGTGGGCGGCCACGGCTTCTTGTCCACCTGGGCTTTTTTACCAAGGGCCTCGGCCATCGCCTCCACAAACGCATCCATCCGCACGGGGCTCTGGTTACCCAGGTTATAAATCTCGTGGCCACGTTCCGGCACCAACGGTATCAAGCGCACCAACGCCTCCACAATGTCATCAATATACGTAAAATCGCGCCACAAATCACCACCGTTAAACAAGGGGATGGGCCTGCCGGAAAGAATCGCCTGCGCAAAGATCACCGGGCTCATGTCCGGCCGTCCCCATGGGCCATACACGGTAAAAAAACGCATTCCCGTGGCCGCAAATGCACCTTGGCTGCCTTTAAACTGGTGGCACCATGCTTCTGTCACCAGTTCGTTCGCCCTCTTCGTCGCGGCATAGAGGCTCTGGGGTAAACTCACGTCATCCGTCTCGGCAAACGGCACTTTTTCAGAGAAAGTTAATTGTCCTCACTTATATTATGGTAAATACATACCTCAACAACTTCTCTATAGTGAACAAGGACAATGTGGTCATAGGCCCTGCAACAGAAAACATTACGAAGTTGTGTGGTTAACATTAGCTAATATGAGACCTGTTAAGAAAACAACAAAGTCATTAAAATCTTGTAACTGATACAAGTGCCTTATAGTGAACAAATAGATCCTTCGGGCAGTGTGGAGCTGGGGAGCAATGGGATGATTATTCAACATAAATAAAGATGTGTGTTTCTGTGCACGTGTGTGCATGTTTGTGGGCTGTACTTTTGCACAAGAAAAATCACAGCAATTTATCTAAGAAGATATAACTAACAAAGCAATGTGATAGATGTCTAGAAGAAAGGCAAAATATAAAGGATATCAAGCATTTCAAAGGAAATTAAGCAAAGCCGCAGAAAGTTCTTAGCCATTTACTTTTCCAGTGACGATTCATTTATTTTTGTAGATAAGAATGGAAACATCAAGACTTTGTGCATGTGTGATAGTTGCCTTTGACACAACCACAATTTTGAACTCCTTTCCTCTTGAACCAGACTCTTACAGAGGGGAATACGAGGCTGATGCATTTATAAGAATTGTCTTATTGTAACATCTTCTCTTGGTTTTTGGCATCACCTCCTCTTCTCCTACTCCAATGTATTGTGACAATTAGAGTGCTTTGCAGATTGCCAACAATCAAGTCTTCCATGAATGGACACAATATCAATTCCATTCATGTACTTAGAACATTTAAATATATGCCTTTTTCACCGGGTGATGCCATAATATTAACAAAAAGAAAAGAACAACAAAGATTTGCACGTTTATAGCTAAACATGAAGCCTCCAAAATTTCTATAAAAGCAAGAAACATTGAAAAATCAGCCAATTATGGAGCAAGTAGTAACTAGGCGCAATCCAATTTTGTAGAAGGCAACTCCAAACTCAAGGACTTAATTGAGGGCAAAAGAGCTTGAAATTTAACTAATGCAGCCAAAGGTGTGAACGCAGATAGAAAAATATAAATCAACCTGACTCAGAGGGAACCAACCAACACAGTGAGCTTGAACATGATTAGACTAGAGCCTAGGAGGACGTTGGATTGGAGGAAGGAGTTGCAGTTCTACTTGTGGAGAAGGGTGCAACAGTTGTTTTTCCCTCTTCAGCAATGGCGGATAATCAATCTACAACGTCAAAGATGTTATCTCCTACAGTTTAGCCTGTGCAACTATCCACGACTAGACAAACTACAGTCCAAATCACCTCAGAGAAATTGACAGAGCATAACTTCCTTCTTGGGTTGTCACTAGCGAACATCTACATTCCCAGATGTGACAAATTAGGTTTTCTCACTGGCGATCAGGAGATGCCAGATCCTCTGCATCCACTTTTTCCTACCTGGAGGCAAGACAACAGTATGGTGATGTCTTGGCTATTGAACTCTGCGAGTCCTGGAATCCCACCAACTATTCTCCATAAGTCGACTGTTACAGATATGTGGATGGCCTTGGCTGGTCTCTATAGTTGGAAGAAAAACAAAGTTCGTCTCTATCAACTGAGTCATAATACCCACGAGTTGAAGCAACGCCGGCTCTCTATCGCACAGTACTTCTGTGCCCTTATTTCCCTCTACAACAAGTTGGATGTCTACCTGTTGTAACCATTATTCATCTCAATAGAATTTTGGGATGTTACTCTCGCGTTGGTCGAGGTCTATATTCGGCGTGCTGCAGCTTCATGGAAATTCCCACGCAAGACTCAATATTTGGCGTATCGCCACCCTGTTGAATATTTCTCCATTTTGGGACTTCAGAGTCCTCATATTTCTGCAAAAAAAGGGCTTGACGAGGTGGTTGGAATCCGGGTTAAACCTTCGCGATTGTTGGGATCAGGTGGTTCCGGGTCGAGCCCTAAAAAGGGAGAGTTTTTATCCCTCGGACACTCGATACGAACAAAAGAAACCCTCGTAGCAAAAGAGGGGGGTGCAAAAGATGGTGTACACACCACAGAAGAAGTCCTCCGTACGTGTATCACGCAGATCGGGCAAGAACAAGCTCCCTCTTGGCGGCCCACGGCACGAGGAAGACGACAAACGAACGAGAAGGCACGTTCTCTCCTCCCTCCACGCGGCGCAGCGAGCAAACGAGCCCTAAAAAAGCCCGGGGGACCATGACGGAGGACCCGTCCGGGGCCGGGGGGACCCGTATGGGGTCACCCGACCTTGGGCGGGCTAGCGCGCAGGCAGGCAGGGCCGCCCAGGGCCGTACGACCCCAGACGGGTCCCGCCCGTGGTCGGCTAACCCCGGGGGACTAATCGAAAAACGTTCTTCGTGTCATTTTTCGAAAGTGCATACCTCGTGTTACTTTTCAGAGTCGCTCTAGTCGTTTCATACTTCGTGCAGCTTTTATCCTTCATACTTCGAGTATGAATAGTGTCCATACTTCAAGCTGCTTTTCCAATTTATCTTCACCTTGGGCCGTTCTGTCAAAAGAACTATCTCGTGCATTTTTAAGCATATCCCGTGTCACCTTCTCCAACATCATATCTCGTGCAGGTTTCAGCTATCTCACCATGTCCAACTTTTGGTCAGCAGGGTGACTGAACCCTCATGTCATGCAATTTACTATATGATATCTACACTACTAGAGCATGCCAAGGACCTTACGTCTTGAATGAATCTGAAATTTGAGTTCCCCTCTAACAAAAATAATGATAATTTCAGTGGAATTTGGGTCGTACGATAGGCCGTTAAGTTGTAGAAGTTTGGGGACGATGGTTCTGCTCGTTGGTTTGGTGCATGGATAAACAGGCCCATGCCCAGTGTCGACTCATCGAATAGGTATCCTGACCCATGCTTAACAACTTGACAATATTACCCTTGACTATTTTCTATTTTAGTTTGTTTTAATTTTTTCTTTAAACCCAGCATATATTCATGTAGGACTTTGATATCATTGAGAAAAATCATTCACTTACCTCGATTGTGAAAGCTATTATGTTTCAATTTCCATAAATATGAGATATTCCATCCCAAATTGAGTACTCAGTTTCCTTGAAGTCACCTCGGAATGTTTCTTTGGAAAAGACCTCTGTTTGGAATTGACGCCAATTATACCTTTCCTTTTAGTTCTGTTGGACCCACCTTGGCCGTAGCACTTCTACAATGGCTGATAACCGCTCCCCAAAGGTGAAACCTGTAGGTCTACGACTCAGGTACTTTCGCGCATAGAAGTTGGTCTCTTTCTTTTCTATTCGTGTCTGTGCGCACATTTTTCCATCCATACCTAATGTCTGTCCAAACAAGGGTTAATTTTGGGGAACCCTCTTCAAGATTGCTTCATTGAAACTCTGGAAAGATTCCAATCGCGTAATGTTAAGAGCGTGTCTCATCGTACCTTGGCGTCTATTCATTCCATTCTCACTTCATTCCATTCTAACTTCATTCCATTCCACTCTGTGTCACTCACCTGCAAAGCAGACGCCAAGGTGGGACAGCTGCAGACACGCTATTTTTTGACATTACACTGAGTAAATCTCGTATTATACCATAATGCCCCAGAGTGACTTTCACGTTTGAGTTGTGCGAGTGATTCCCTAATTTTCTAGAGTTCTTTACCATTTTTAAGGAATTTTGGGGAAAGAGAGTTAAACGTGTCTTGACACCCAGACACCTCCTTTACAGGCATCTAGGTCATGGAACGCATTCTAAAAAAGACAAAAGAAAAATAACAAAATAAAGCGTCCAACCATGTGGACACGTTTCACTAACGCGTCCCATTAGTAAGACGCCTTCATTAGTCCCCCCGTGCGGTACGCAGGCGGTTCCAACTGTGCCGTTCAGTTTGACGATTTGAATAAATCCAACATGAAAGACGTCTGGCTGTCCAGACGCAACTTCATAAGTCAAGGTTAGGCGTTGAAACCTCTCGTTTTCACCACTTTTGGTGTCGTTGTCGGGGATAGAAGTGGGCACATCTTACAACCCAGACGCGTCTAAAGGAGGCGTCTAACTCCTGGGACGCGTTAATGTCAGTGAAATTATTTTTTATTTAATGGACACGTCTGTGTCATGGACACGTTCACATGGATGCGTCCTATACCTAAGACGCGTCCTTTAAAATTTTACCTATAAATAGAGGACCCCCTCCCTCAAAATCAGGGAGCTTCAGATCTGACAAAGGAGGGGAGATTCTGCCAGATCCGATTCCAGGCTCGAGGCTTCTTCAGGGGAGGCTCAACCATATTTTTGGGTGCCCGGTGCTCGCGAGAGAAAGGCTCCCTCGTGCTCCGCGCTTCCACGCCATCCTCACACTGTCGAAGCTCCGTCGAATCCCACCTTCGGTGCCCCAATAAACCCTTCGTCCCCTTTACTCTCCTCTGTTCTTAGTCGCATGCATCATCTTCTACCCTCACTCTCATCATTCCCCTCTACTTAAGAGAACTTCTTCATTTTATGCGTCATCGCACGTTGTCTCATTCATCATAGCATCATTCCACCCTTTGCACTAAAAGGGGTTTAAAATAACACCAACCAGGTGTGTGTTCATTCATGCTTTCATCATCATCACAATAGATTGATACTACACTGCCTTTCTTCCAAATCGCTTGGTATTTTTTTCATTTTTCCATGAAAAGTCAGTTTTTGGCCCGGTGAGCTGGAAACTAACAAACTCCCGACTAGAATGCTCCACTCCGAGGAGGACGCCACACCTGAAAATCAGGGGGCGAGTCTCATCTCATTGGCTCAGTAGGGGTCCCGCGAAATCCCACCACAATGAAAGCAATAAAAAGGAACAGTGTAGAAGAAACAAGTAAAGGACAATAGCAGCAACAACACTACAATAACACCGGTACTACACAATGACAGTGACCATAACCCAAAGGCAGTGAACTGAGGGAACAAACACAAGCCCTCCACACAACCTCGACTCACAATCGGACAGTCTGTCCTTGCTAACGGAACCACTAACAAGGCCATTCGGCCATACACTAACAAATAATCTTAAGAGAATCTCTCGATCCTGAAATAAAACTAGCGGAAGAACCATACTCCACACACAGGGCAACACCATCCTGACTGCCGGAAGAGCCACGACTCTCATGGGCTACAAAGAAACCTTGTCTCGAACACGAGTCACTAGGACAACACGTCGCCAATACACTGAACCTCGTCAGGCAGAAACCAGTGCCAAAACCTCTTAAGTGATAGGAGTACTATCCCACTAGCAACGAGATTGGAAGCATCCTCTGACGACTTACACCACAGCCTCAAGTGTCTCCCTACATGTCCCAGGCAAAAACTAAGACACAAAACACAGTACCACAGAATAAGGACTAGTCGGGGTCATGCTCGTCAGCACGCATCCACTACCCCTGATTACGTGTGCATACAATGACCCTCTGCTCTAGGTTGAGTCCTCTAGTTGGTTCCCCCCCCCCAGCCAGACTCAGGCTACATAGACAAGGGGCCCTCAAGTAATCAGCTTAAAAACCTCTACACAGGACAAGCCTCCACCACTCCCAAGTGAGTCGACGCACAAATGTTCCTAGGTCAGCTACGTCTAGTGGATAGAGTCACCAAGGGTGAGAACTCGTCGTAACCACAGAAGCCACCAGAGTACCACTGGTCTATACTAATCCACCACGAGATGACTTGCTAGCACGAGAATCAAGAACAACTAGCTAGATAGCTAAGCTATGACTACCGGTGAGTACCACGAAGACCGAAACATAAGAACCTCGCCCCACAACTCCTACAAATATATCTATCTGTGATCACATCCCTCACGTTGGAACACCCTCCACAGTCACGGGACTCTCGCGGGGATAGACGATATGGAAAGCCCAACACAGAACCGAGTGCCCATGGTATAAGGCCACACACCTGGAAGGGCAGGCCACCCATCTAGACTTGGCAGAACCTTTGGAATCACGTAGACACATATCACGCGAAGCCCCAACTCCCATGGACACCTCGAGTACCAGAACTCGAGACACAATGACACCCGGGCTGAGGGGAGCTGGACGGCCAAGGCACTGGCCGCCCAATAGGGCTGGGCGGCCAACCCCATGGCAGCCCACCCAAGGGCACACAGACCTAGGTATCCATCTCCCTAGCTACCCAGAGCCCAGATTGGGCGACCACCCTGATGGCCGCCCAGAGGGCTGGGCGGCCAACCTTCTGGCCTCCCTCTGGGCGACCAACCTTCTGGCCTCCCACCCTAGGCAAGACAGGGGCCTAGGCGGCCGCTCCCCTAGCCGCCCAGGCAATGGGCTTCGAAACACCAAAAAATACGCAAGATGGCCAGGGCACTGGTCATCTGCATCCCTGGGCGGCCACACCCATGGCTGCCCAGGACACCCGGGTGGCTAGATCCTTGACTGCCCAGTCCCAGATGCAACGGCCACCTGTGTGGCTGTTTCCTGCTAGTTTTGTGTAAAAACAACACTTGAGCCCACACGGAGCTCGATTGGAAGCCCCATTCATCACGGGACGAACGGCAAAACATGGGGAATCATCCTCAGACCTTCCTACGACTGGAAACCAAATCCAAACCACCAAGCAAGGCCCCAATCGGCCAAAACCATCGCTCAACCTCCCACGACATGCATTTAAACCCAAGAACAAGGAATGCCCTCTCTTGGCCTCATCGGGGATGGAATCGCATAGAAACTCCTAGGGATAGTAGGGATCCGTCCCTCTACCAAACTTCGAGTTTTAAACCTCACCAAAGTCTCGATCCGACAAACGTCCCATGGTCAGCTTCTCACGAATGCCATCGCCTCCGCCTCCGGTCCCGTACATCCTCGGCCTCCCTTCACCACACGCCGTCGCCGTCGCCGTCGCTCCGTCCCACTCCATCCCACCGCCTTCGACCGTTGGGAGTGGGAAACGGGGGAAGGGGGAAGAGACAGAAGAGTGAGGGGGAGTGAGTCGAGGGTGAGATAAGAGAACAAAGGGGGAGAAAGGGATAAGGTTTAAATATTAAAAATTACAATGATTGACTCAAGAAAATAGGAAACTCATGACTAGATCACGACACTGATGGTTGGAATGGCTCTACACTCTTCACTCTTGTCCACCCCTGTCCGAATGATCTTCGTCATCAGAATTACCTAAAAAATAGGGAAAAATACTAGGTGAGCGAACGCTCAGTAGGAATTATATCTCAAGTGTAAGCATGCTTTAGGTATTTACAAGTTTCATGAATGCAAGTCTAGCCATGCATGTATGTATAAAAACGACGAGAGAGAGAGACAGTAGAACGAACAAGCAAGATTTCAAGATTTCAAGTAGAGTATATATCAAGATAGTCAAGCATGTGAACATAATAAGTCATGTCAAGTGAATTGGCTATCATATTATCAAGCAAGTAAATACCCATTTCGAGCCACGCAAGTCATGTCATGTCAAGTCAAGTACGATTCGTGGAATGTCAATCAAGCAAGTCATGCACTTTGGTGTAATGCGACACCGTGATCAATAATAGCTCCCATGGGCACAAGTACTTTCGGGTGCTCCTCCCAGGACCGGATGGGGCCCTATATGCATAAGCATTGAGTCATGTATATTTCGACATCCACTATAGTTATAGCCAATGTAGAGTTTCAATGGAATAACCTTCGTAGGAAATTAAGGTCCATTTCATGAAATAGAATTCAAGGATGGAACTTGAACAAGTATGCCTCTTCGTTAAACATGCGGGAAACCAAGACATATCATGAAACGGGGTAAATGGTGCTCGTCAGGCTGCCATGATTCAGAAAATAGCGCCCATACGAATGGTCGCCTACTCTCTGTGAACAGAACAAGCTAGATGAAATAGCGCCCAAGTTCAGGTCACTATATCAGGAGAATAATGGCACAGGACAAGTCACCAATTCATTCTGGCACCCAAGTCAGTGTCGCCAATTACTAACAGATAGAACAATTCTCAAAGAGGCCAAAATAACACTCTAAGAGGGCTAATGCATCACGTTTCTTTAGAGTGACGTGATAGAATACGGTGTCATGAATTTTTAGGGTACAACCTTCTCAGCGGCCTTGAGGGAATCCAAGACTTTGTGTAGACTTATGGAGGTCTCTATGATGAAATTACCAGTCCGAAGGAAGGAATATCCTGCGGAAGGCTCATTCATCACCGAGAGTTAGTGGGGTAAGCGTGAATCATCATGAAAACGTGAGACTACATCTATGGACTGAGATATAGCGCCAATAGGAACCCTCGGTAATGGGTCACAGAAATCACTTGGGAGAAAACATAGAATCAGGAAAATGGCGCCTTAGATGGTGCCTTCATTTTAATGAATAGCACCCTCTTACAGAGGTGCCCAATCAAGTAATTTTCACAATTATATATAACAAGTACGTGAGAATTTCTATATAAAGAAAATGGCACCCTGGGCAGAGTCTTCAATTCAAAATATAGCGCCCTAGATAGGGGTGCTATATTGAATGAAGTCTGGGTTTCAGTCGTGCTTTCCTTCTTATGAAATTTCACATGAACAATGTCCCTTTCTTATTAAATAGAATTATTCAGAAGTGAATATATGGATAGGAAGAGAAAAACAGCAGGATTCCAAAACTATACTCATGCATTAACTTGGTCATCAGGTTACATAGTTATTAAAATTTAAAACATGTGTAATTATTAAATAAGTAAAAGAAAAATGATTGTTCATGAAGTCGTTAAATCTATATAGCACCCAAGGCTGGGTCACTATTTCACTATTTATGCATAAAACTAACAAAACTCGATACAAAACTGCTTTCTGCTATCACCTACTGAACCGTATGCATGCAGATGATTTGGGATTTACTAGATTAGGCTTCGTACTTGAGAACACCTACCTGTTGATTGATTTGGATGACGACAGATTGAAGGGAACGGAGAAGAAAAATAGAAGCAGCAACAACAATAGAATGGCAACAGAGGAAGTGGAAGAATAAGTAGCAAAGGCTCCTCTTTACACACGACCGCAGGCTTCTTCTCAATAGCACGATCGGTCAGCAGGGAAGAAGAGAGGAAGAAATAAAGGATCCTTCCTTCACGCACAACCGAAGGAGGAAGTGCAATAGAAGGGGCTCGGCCACCGTAACGTCAGGTGAAGAAGAAGTGGCAGCACCATGCTTCATTCAACAGGAGGAAGAAGTAAATATAAAGAAGCGGTAGGCTCCTTCCCATCCGTAGGAAGAAAATCAATAGTTGGAACCCAATCACTGACTAATGCAAACACATACTAATGCAACAATGACGCACCTTAGACCTAACCAATATCCGGTACGTGGCGGAGATAAGCGATCTGAGGATCACTCGCGCAAGGAAAATTTCGTTTGGCGAGATGCCAAGGGTGTCTAAATTTAAATCCACGTGTGACAGCCACGGTTCATACCATTTCTCGCCATCATGTAGATCTAATTTACTTCATTTTCTTTGTTCTAAAATTAATTAGAAAGTGTATGATGGACATTGTGGGGTTCAACAAATGCCCCTCACAGGAGACCCGTCGGAGCCGAAGGTGACGGCAGGTGGCCCGTGCACCTTGTTAACTTTCTCAGCGTCTAGAAATTTATGTTTTCAGCTTTGATAAACTGATTATTTATCTTTGGATATGAGGACTGATTGCTCTCGTTTTCTCATTTTGTAGGCTTTCACTAGGTCTTGCGTCTGGGAGAGCCGTGCTCGGGGATGTCCCGGGAGAGATAGGGATTCAACCCTTTCTTTATCGAAGGTGTTAATGCCGCCACTGGGTCCTCCCCAAATGACTAAGCATAATATCTTCTCCCTTGACCGGGACTTGGATATGATTGTTGAAGGGCCGCTCCCTGAAGATACTTCTGAAAGAGGAGACATTGATCTTTCTTTGATTGTGAGATACAAGGAGCAGCGAGTTGGGGACTACCCTCGACACTTCTCACTGGACAAGTATATGTTTGCATTCATCCAAAGTTATGTCCTGAAGGATATGGATGAGGACGACCCCTCCTTACCAGTTGAGCGCTCACATTTAGAGAGGGCTATTCTGGAGCGCCGAGACAGCATGCTTGGTACCTGCGCCGTTTCATTTCCGAGCTTCCCCATAGGCTTTACACGTCAGGTTCAGTTTCCAGCGGCTGATCAGCTCGGGTTCTTCAATTCTGATGTCAACTGTCATACGAGCTCGCGCAGTTTGACACCTACTATTTGGGAGTTGTTCGGTCAACACAGGCCTGGCCTCACTGGTGTTACAAGATTATTTTTGACCCCTTCAGGCTCACGGTATGTAGGAGAGGGGTCTGAAAAGTCATGCTTATTGGATAGAATTATGAGTGGATCTTTTTCCAGTTGGTGTGGGAAGTGGTCGATAATTTCTTCTCATCAGTTTCACTTGGGAGCCATCGGATGACTCTTTGGTATTTTGCATGACTATAGCGAGGCCCTGAACCTCGTTAGAATCCGCCATGTGGTCACTGCTGCTTTATATGATTACCCTTGTTATATCGGCCTACTTCAAGCTTTGGCAGAAAGATTCAACAGTCGGTGGAACACTTTTGCCATGGCTAAGGGGGAAACAACTATGGATTTGTGGAGTTTTCATAGAATTTCTAGTTTGCCCGTCTCCGGTCGCCCTTATGAAGAAGTAACACTTGATGATCTTCACAGGAGCTAGAGCACCGGCATAGGGCAGTATACCCTCTCATTTAGTTTCATATATCTGATGAAGGTGTAGCGAGACCTAACCCAAGCTGGGAAAGAAGACACTCTCTCTGCCTTATCTGGCACAGTGAGAGTGAGTGTCAATGCTTGGGTCCGTTACTTATATAACGGGCCATTTTGCTTCTATGAAACATTCACAGAGGATGGCAGGCCACTTGATCAGTATCACCCACTGATTTTGAAATTGCAAAGGCGCAAGTGATACTTGGCTGCACCGGAAAACAGGGGGTGGAACCCTCGCGAGCTGCCCGACCATACTTATCTTGCTGCATATCTTGTATATTGACTAACTACTTTTGTTAGAGGAGGAGCTTATATGGTCGGAGTTGACATACCCGGCATGTCTTCTTGCTGACGGCCACAGACTTGCTATTGCGCCAGCTGCATCGGCGAATATATATTATGACTTGGGAAATCTTATTGCCCACAGTTCCCCATGGGACGAGCGTTGTGATGGCCACACATTATCTTAGTGCGTGGGCTGCTTTGCTTTTCCCTGGCTTGTGTCATTATGTAGATATTGAAAATGCTGCATCTTCTCCGATCTTTTTATTCAAGAATCGGCCGAATCAAAATTTTTTGGATCAACTAATTGGTGCTTAGAAGGCGCTTTCCTTTCTACCAACAGAGGGGCGAGTTGGCTTGCACTTTGCCCATAGCTCTTCTGATTTTAGGCCGTACAATGTCGATGGCCCAGGAGGGGTGACTTATCATTTGCTTTATCATGCTAGCCCTAGCCAATCGTTTTTTGAGGATTGGCGATCTATCAGGATTGGCTTTTGTTGCATCAGGCCCAACATGCTTGTCTGCCGCCGGGGGTGATCAATATTCTTAGGGCTAGATTACTCTTTCCAAGGATGGCAGTGTCGGTTTCGGACACGGTTTTGGTCGAGTCCGAAACCGAAACGAGTCGGTCGAAACCGGATGGTTTCGTTCGAAATCGGACATGCTTCAACCCGAAACCGGGCACACTTATCACATGGGTCTCCTAACTGGGGGTCAAGGCTCCCCAGCACACCGTTCGGGCCTCTCGACCCGAACCTCTGAAGAGCCGTCATTCAACCCAGGTTTTCAACACCTGGTTCGAGGCTCCCCAGCACCCAGACTGGGCGTATAACCTCAGAATCCCTCAAGGTTGGCTCCCAGCGTGGACTCTCCGTGCCAGGCCCCGGGCCTCTCAGCCTCATTATGGGACTCTGTCCCCTACCCCTCAATGGCGCCGACTCCCAGCACATGTCTTCCTCCATGGGACGCGGCAACTCTGATGTTGGGTGTGGGTCCCCTGTCCCACTCTCTTGTCCTGCCGGTGCTCCGTACAGGCTTACAGCCTTGGGTTGCCGGCATCCCAGTACTTTCAGCAATATCAGCCTCCGGTGCAAGAGCGTCGTCTCGAGCATCGACAATGCTTCTATCAGCCCGGGCGAAAGCTTACACCCACATCACCCAGCTGTCGGCTTCCACCATAGACCTCATGTCATGGGGGCCAGTCTTAGTGTTCCCAGCTGACGGTCTTGTGCTGCTAGCAGCCATGGGCCGGGTCTTCTCGGTCTACCATCTTGGAGTGGGACCTTCCTCAGCTCCCTAGAAAAAGTGTCGCCATGGCCGTAAAGGCAAGCAATTCACCGCTACAACCAGTAACTCCGGCAAGACCATCCTTGTCAGTGATTTGTGGATTTGCCTCGATGGGGGTGACCAAATCATACCCCAGGAACGAATCATCCTTACAGTTCCCACCACTAACCGCTTCAGCCTCCTACGACAAACGCGTGAGGACAAAGCAAAACCCAGAAAAGTAGGTGCCCCGACAGCAGCCTGAAGGCATCTGCACCAGCCCAATGTGCGAGCTCCCAAGTCTCACCGAAAAAGTAGCGATAAGGGAGACCAGCAACCCGACTTGAGAAGGATCTGGGTCACCCCAGAAGAAGCTATAGCTGTTCGGAGGGTGTGCTTAGGAACCCCCTTTGGGCGCTCAGATGCGGCGTTAAGCAAGACCTGCCCGATGCCACAATGGCGTCGCCTAATAGCACTCAGTCAGCCAACTCCTCTCGTTCGAGTAGGCGGAGGCAAAGATGGGCTCATTCCGGGCCTCACCAGCATCTAACCCCAAGTCCTCCTTAGGTTGACACTGCGACGGAGGCTCCTTTGTGACACACCTCGATCTTTGACAGGCTGGGGGCACCCGTCCGCCCTAAGGGGCTTTCCCAGAAGAAGCGGATGGTCTAGCTCCTCAACGATGGGATCAGAGTGTTCGCGTGTTACGCCACCGGACACCAGCCCGAGACTCAGTCTGATGATCTGGACCAGCCAATAGCCCAGCTCAGGAGGCCTCGTCACTAGACTCAGCCGCCGACTCCGACCGGCCATGTCGACACTTCTGCGGGACCTCAAACATTGGGACGAGCAGAAGAAGTCCCCGCTAAGGACCGTGTCACCCCTGTCAATGCAGAGCAAATCAACAATGATCCTTCACCATATGAAGTCCAAGAGGTGACTCTCGAGACTCTCATGAAGGAGAGCCAGCATTTGAAGGCCCTCCTGTAAGACCTTCTGCAGGAACGAGACCTTCAACCTCAGTTACCTACCAAGCCTCAGGCCGAAGCACTAGCCCAGCCAGGGGGGGCCAATGGCGCCAATGCTTCAGCCATGGCTGTTAGAACTCCTACAACAATCGGGTTCGGCACGCCTCTGGCTGAAGCCTAACCACGACCATCCAACACTCTAGTGCTAGAGAATCTTATGGCATAGTGCCAGATGATCGAGCGGATCGTCGAGACGAAGCTCGCCGAGTTTGGGGAAGGGGTAGCAACCATAGATCTCTATAGTGTCCCCTACCTGCTCCACCACCAGTTAAAGAAGCTCCCTCTGGAGTACGCCAAGCCACCGAAGCTACAAAAGTTTGACCGACAAGGGTCTCTGCATGAGCATTTGGCCTACTACGTTACGGCCATGGGCAAACTCGCGTTGGATGAGTCGTACCTCCTCCGCTATTTTGCCACCTCACTTACGAGAATGGCCTTCCAATGGTATTCCTGCCTAAAGCCCAACTCAGTCATCGACTGGGCGGACCTCCAAAAGAAGTTCCTCGACCATTTTCAAATGGCCGAGTGAAAGATCTCTCTAGCTGAGCTCTGCTCTCTCCAATAGTAGAGGGGCAAAAAGTGCCCTCGACTTCATTAAGAAATGGCGAGACCTCAGCATGAGGTCTGTCAACTCGCCAGTCCTGGAAGACACCATCACCATATGTCACTGAGGTTTGGTAGCCGAGGTCAGTGAAAAACTTCTCGGTACCAACATTAAATGCTTTGACCAGCTCAATTCGGCAGTCATCAAGATAGAAATGTTCTTCGCCGATAACCCGAGCTACACCTCAGCAAAGGGTAAACAGACGCGAGAATGTTAGCCCGACAAAGAGGTGAACATCATTGAGTTCACCCCCACTGTCAAAGCCAGCAAGGAGGCTGGAACAAGTGGCTCTGAAAAGAAGCCAGTAGACAAGCTAGCTACGCCCTCTTTCTCGGAGCGTATGAAAACACCCTTCTCCTTCAAGAAGGAGCATACGACGATGCTCTTCAACCTCTGCATGGCCCAGAAGATCTTTGAGTTACCCGAAGTCCACAAGCTGGACGAAGCCCAAAAAATTGACGATCCCAACTATTGCCAGTATCACCGCATGCTGGGTCATCCAATTGAAGATTGCTACGTCTTCAAGACTCAGGCATAGAAGCTGATCCGAGAGATGACCTCATTGAAATGAAGAGTGGTCTCGTTGATCCCCCACAACCACACGCGTGGTCCAGATCAGCCAAAGCAGCACGTGTAGTTCACTACTCAGCTAATGTGATCCACATGATGGTTGCACTTTCTCTCTCTGATGTCGAAATAGAGGAGCCCAACACCGGGCAAGGTGAGCGCTCGCTCTGGTACCCGGGGTGGAAGCCCTGGCATGATCACAGACCTCTTTCCTTCTCCAAGGAGAGGACCCGGTGGCTTTTCGACATCCTTGTCGAAAGGGGGTAAATCTTGCCCCATGACCTGCTGGCAGACTACACTCACTGGGACTTTAGCCATCCCCAGTACTGCCCTTTCCATGCCAGAATCTGCCACGCGATTGAGTCCTGTGAGGAAGTCCAATACCTTATCCAGGAACAAATCTAGTGGGAGCAGATCGATGCTGAGGGGAACTCCATGGCACTCGTCAGACTTCAGCAAGCAGTCGAGGAAACCATGAGCATTGCCAGAAATGCACCAGAATAGCCAAATCCTCCCTAGGAAAATGGGCACGGGCTGTCTTACCAGCACACCCAAGAATGGCTCGAGTTTTGGACCAACAATTGGGAAGCTCTCGAGCGACTGCGAAGACGCCAGGAACAGGATGCCAGTCAAGAGACAAGACCAAGTAACTTCTCAGTCAACATCGTCCATCCTCCTACTCCTCCGGCCTCTCCTAATTCCCTGACGTCACTCGCCGACCAGTCGGCCTCTGCTACCATGGCCGTACAATGGCGGCCTTGGCAAGAGCTGGAGTCTCTCCCTTCCTCCAGAGAAGACACTGCCAGGCTCCTCCGGGTCCTTCTTGGGTTAGAGAATGTCCTGGTAGGAGAGACGACGATGGGCTCTTCAAGCTCCTCTCACTCTCTCCCTACCTTACCTTCATCTCCGGCACTCGGGGACACGAAAGGGAAGCAAAAGCAGGGCGAGGTCCCAGCCTGACCAAGCCATGCTCTCTGAGCAGGCAGGCCATCGGGTCCTCCTCGCTTGTCCTGTAACCCAGCCTGGATTGCGAGAGAGACATCTTCAGAGTCTCCAGCTACACTAGTTCGCGAGTCAGGGTTGCCACCATAAGGGCCATCTGACATGCAGAATCAAGAAAACTACTGGGGGCAATAATGCCCCAGGACACCGTCGGGCGTTGCCCGCCCCTGCTCCTAGCTAGACCATAAAGGCAAGGCCAGGAAGCAGGATGTCAAGCATGCTCCCTAGGCCGCTTCTTAGTAAAGGCTCTAGCCAGCGTGGGTAAGACACCAAACTGTACATACGTCTTCGGATGCTGGCCCTAGTGCACCAGCTTGGCAGGAGCTACCTCCCTCGCCACCGCGGCTAAGGCATCAAACTGTGCACACGTCTTCGGATGCCGGCACCAATCTACCAGCCTCTTGTAGACCTCTACAGCCACCGTGGCTAAGGCATCAAACCACACATATGTCTTTGGACGCCAGCCCCAGCATTCCAGCCTACTAGGAGCTACCACCTGAGGTCATCGAGTAGGCAATCAATGCCACCTTCCAAATACAACAATCGGAAGGTGCTTGGATTGAGATCCGGGCAAGGAGAAGCCACCGGCCTCACCCTGCCAAGGCATCAGCTCGGTGATATCCCCATGGGGATCTGTCAGCTCCAGTTCCAGTACCTCCTCCTCCCACTCCCCTGGAGGCGGCCATCGCCAAGAAACATGAGAAGAATAGGAGGAAGAATCTCAAGAGACGGCTCAAGAAGCAGGCCGAGTAGGCGGCCGCGTTGCAACCCCCAACAGAGCTAACGCCTCTCCAGAGGCTACAGTGGTTCATTAGTAGCCTGGTGGAATACATCCCTCCTCATCCTACCGGCCCTATCCCACTCGATAACTACATATCGTGGGAAGAAATGCTAAAACGAGCTCACCTCAGAAACTGGGTCCAGGAAATGATCCAGAAAGTCAAGAACAGCGAAACGCTCTTCGTCCCAGAAGAACTCTTTTTATTCTACAAAGACAAAGAGATCACGGCAGAGCAGCTGGAAGAAATACTTTGTAGTTGCACCTACAATATGGTGGCCATCCCACCTCCAGACAACATCAATGCCTCACGGCGAGGTGAGCCAGTGGCCTCCCGAACCAAACAAAGGACCACCACCCCGTTGGGGCTACAGCTGACTCCAAAATACATAGGCTCCAACTGGGGTCGTGGCCGCGGACGCGATAGGGGTCACGGGAGGATCCCCGAGCTAACTCTTCACCCATCTGCTTTCGACCTTGAGTGGGTCATCCTCTTCCGAGGGGAACAGCCTGCCCCAATCCCACTGATAGAAATTCGGGGGGCTTCATGAATAAAACTGAATTAATTCAATTTGGTTTTGTTTGATTTTAAAGTAGTTCGGTTTGATTTGGTTCAGGTTAAATCCTTAATTCAGTTTAGTTTGGTTTGAACAAAATTCTCTTCAAACCAAACCGTGCACACGCTTAATTATGGCTTGGGGTGGCCAAGCCTATAATGGACCACCTGGGCCTGTTGGAGGCCCAATCAACATGGCTTAGATGGGACCCATGAGAGTATAGCCAGTCCATGTGTAGAATGCATCACTAGCACACGAGCGGGATACCTGCGCAAGGGCGTTCTAAGTGTAATGAAATTTGCCAATAGATGAACATTGGGGCGCTATCACCAGACTTGCCTCGACATGACCCAGGTCACCCCTACGCTGCTGAGATGCTCTCCACAGTGTCCTCCCTCTGGGAATGATGAGTAGGCGGCAAACGATCCCACGATTGGGTAGGACTCCACTTCGTGAATGATGCCATTGCTAAGTCAGACGAGACCCCTATGACTAGTATAAATAGGTCCCTGGACGGGGACACAAGGGGACAGATACACAGAGAGACACACACAGAGAGAGAAGATAGAGGCATACACTAGGCAACTGAGAGACACTCCCAGCAAGGAAGAGAGAGAGTGCTCCCCATGCACTCGCCGCCTTCTCCGAGCACTCCTCAAGCATCCTCTCTAGGCTACATTCTCTCAACCCTCTCCCCCTCCTATTCTCTTTCTCTACAGTTCTCCTCGGGTGGTCCTGAGTTAAGCATCAGAGGGTTGTCCCCCTGAGATCTCTCCCAGAGCTACTTCTGACGTTCTTCCTAATGGTTGCAGGTTTCCTTAGGGTGGCCGACTGCTCTTCCCTATCATATAAATCTCAAAGGTGTAGTATGAGGTGAATGGGAAACTTTTTACCCTTTACATTTTTCTAGGTCACCCCCATGTCGCTGAGATGCTCTCCATGACGTCCTCCCTCTAGAAAAGACAAGTAAACAGTGTACGATCCCACGATCCAATAGGGCTCCACTCTGTGAACGACGCCATTACTTAATCAGATAAGGCCACTGCAAACCAGTATAAATAGGTCCCCAAATGAGGACACAGGGGGCGGATATATAGAGAGACACACATCGAGAGAGAACACAGAGACATACACCAGGCAACTGAGAAACACTCCTAGCAAGGAAGAAAGAGAGAGAGCTCCCCACGTGCTCACCACCTTCTCAAGGCACTCCCCGACCATCCTTACCAGGCTACATTCTCTCAACCCTCTCCCTCTCCTATTCTCTTTCTCTACAGCTCTCCTCAGGAAGTTCGGACTTAAGCATTAGAGAGTTTTCCCCTGGGATCTCTCTCAGGGCTCCTTCAAATGATCTTCCTGTAGACACCCATTTTCAGACCCACGAGTTGAGCCATTTTTTTGTTCTCCTTGTTAATGCCCCAATTGGTCATTAATTGATTGATTTTATGGACCATTTGTGAGTTTCCTTTTGTCCATTTTTAGCCCTTGAGTCCAATCTTCGTGCCATGGAATTTGAACCGACGCCTTGAACAACCTAAAAATTAATGCGGTTATTCTCTCCACTGCTTTATTATCATGGTGTAGATGATCACCGTGTTAATGGAATTCACGTCAGATGACCTAACATTAATTCTTGAATTAATGACTTTTCACAAAGGCATCAACTCTTTTAAATCAAATTATTCTTTAATTTACGTCAGAAGCATGACGCTAATTCCTTGAATCTTACTCATTAACGTAGTGTAGATCATGACTATGCTCATTTATCACGATCTCAATTCAGATTGTGTTCATGGAAGTCTTTGACTCTTTGACCAACATCTTTTTGATCAGTCAACCTTTATCACAGTTTATCGTAAGACCACATTCCTCTTAGATCGCAACCCTATCCTTGACTGCATTCTCAATCAAAAACCCTATCTGATCGAAACTTGTTCTTTCTGGTTTTTGATTTCCCTAGAACCCATTCTGGGTAAGTTTCAAAGATCTAATAAGTCATGGAGGGTTCCTAATCCCTTTAAGAATATTTCCCCCTCAATAATTGGTAGGATTAACTAATTTTGGGCCTCCAAATCCTCGAAGCCTTTGGACTCCAACCTATGGTTTTTAGGTGTTCTTTCTCCTATAAATTCAACCATTGGCAGTCCATCCTAGGGATACAACTCAGGAGGTTCGACCACGAGGGGAGGGCGAGGCTATGCCTCATTTGAGACCCTTAATCCCTCGCCCTTCTATCACCCAGGGAGTGTTATAGGGCATTTTTGTTTTGTTCTTCTTTGTTCCCCCTGTTCTTCTCCCTTAACGTCTCTTATTTCACTTTCATCGCATCAAAATGCCCTTATCTCTGGGCGACTAGTTACAAGTCAAAGCCCCAAAAGAGTGGTAGATATTCACTAATCCCGCCGGGGCGATAACGACTCTGCACCCACACGCCATCAAACAAGTCGGGTAGATCACTTCTGCCCGAAGAACTCCCTCCTCTCTATCAGGGATCACAAAGCTGGCTAGCCAGTAGGCCAAGTAAGGTGCCATGTACG
Organism: Amorphophallus titanum; assembly: GCA_024336825.1. NCBI lineage: Eukaryota > Viridiplantae > Streptophyta > Magnoliopsida > Alismatales > Araceae > Amorphophallus > Amorphophallus titanum. Next base: position 118,411 of record JANBPO010000573.1, on the reverse strand, counting down.
TCAATGGCGACAGCTCTCTCAAGTTCCACCCCTGCACTGGGGCGAGCAAGTGACGTGGGTGTGAAGCAAACCTCAACATGACTTCCCTGCACTGCTCCCAGGACATGCCAGAAGAAGCAAACACCTCATAAAAACAGTAGGGACCGCTGTAGAAGTGCATCACCCAAGCATTCAATGTCACTCTTGGTGTGCGGGCAGCCTTCTCTTTTCCCACGAGGGCTAAGTCCCTCCATGTCTTCATCAAGTATCTGAAGCAGTAGGGAAGAAGATACCAGACGGCTCCGTCTGAAGCACTGAGATGCAGGTCATCTAGGGACAATTCCTCATAGGGCTGACCACAAACTAGCAGACCAGAAATACTGTGAAAAACCCACAGGTCTAGTGAAGTCTCCCCCTCAGCGGTGACAAATGTGTTCCAACGCCAGTTGAATCTTTCAGCCAAGGCCTGAAGCAACCCTATGTGGCAAGGATAGGAGTATAATGCTACGGTCACTACGTGGTGGATCCCGGCCCTATCAAGCACTGCTCTGTAGACAGTCAGAAAGCCCCATAGCCATTCCGTCGCACCTCGACGATAACAATGAGAAGGAATGACAGCTTATTTTCCATACCAGCTGGGAGTCTTCTGTGCTAATATCCTCTCCAATAGACGGTCATGATCGTAGTCATCATGTGCAAAAGTGGCCCCAGGGGGAGCCAGAAACATCCCATCCGCTGTAACATCCACGGCCTTGTGGTGCCCGGATAAATGTCAAACTGCTGGTGAGGAGGGTCCCACTCAGACTGTAAAGCTGTCAAATTCTCTAAAGAAGCCCAAACTCTTCTGATTAGGATATTGTCTCTGTCGTATAAAGCCCTCAGGAAAGCTCGGATAGAAAAATATACAAGTGTCGTGCATGCTGTCCCTCTCGAGCAATATGGCTCGCTCAAGACAATGCCTCTCCCTGGCAAGCGAGAATCATCAGCCTCCACACCAGAAGGCACAAAGCTCTGGACAAAGGATAGGAGATGTCAGTCCAGTGGAAAATGGGATGGATACCCTCCTGAACGGTCGTAGACATAGACTCCATGTCTCCTCGTAATGCGGGAGACATCAACAGTGCCCTCAGTGGCAACAGTATCCTCAGTCGGGCCCTCAGCGACCCAAGCAAACTAGCAGTCTACCGCATCAAAAGCTCTCAGAAGTGATGCTGCGAGGAGGGAAAAGTGGCATTGGCCTATCTGTCCTCCGCACATAATGATTATCGAAGCCTCCAACCCTAGGCTTTTGGGATGCCTCTTTGCCTCTAGCTTGGCAAGCCATGTCTGTAGAAACTGCAAAAACCAAGAGAAAAGAGGAACAATGAGTAAAAAGACTCAATTAAAGATCAAACCAGTACGAGGACAGCAATAAGAATGTGTGGGCAGTCCTACAGAGCCCCATTATGTCAATGGACTCGAGGATTAGCAAAAAAAATATGGAAGACTCGAGGCCACCCGTCCCCACCTTCGACTTTGACGGATGTCCCATGGCGGGCATTTATTGCACCCAGTATTTGTCTCAGATAAATCATGATATTACCCTCGAGACGGCCGAGGTTCACTATTCAGCGTATCGCCACTTCGTGGAATATTTTCACACATTGGGACTTTGTAGCTAGCATATTTCTGCAACTATAGACTCCTCGCAGCAAGCGAGGTGGTCGGGAACCGAATTAAGCCACCACGATTGTCAGGATCGTGTTGTTCCAGGCAAAACCCTAAAAAGGGGAGGTTTGTATCCCTCGGGTGCTCAACATGAATAAAGAAAACTTGGCAGCAAGGAGGAGGGAGATGCAAAGGATGGTGTACTCACCGCCAAAGAAGTCCCACACACGTGTATCACGCAACTCGGACAAGCACAAATCTCCTCTTTGTGACCCACAATGCGGGGAAGACGACAAACGAACAAGGGGGACATTCTCCTCTCCCTCCACGCGGCATGCTGCGAGAAAAAGGGCTAAAAAAACCCAAAACCAGGGGTTTATACAAAAAGCCAGCACGGGAAACCCAACCAGGGTTGAACAGACCCGTCCGGGGTGGCCCGACTTAGGGGAGGCGATTGCACGACCCGGTAGACCTGCCCGGGGTCACACGCAGCCGGGGCAAGCGCGATTCATTCACCCCCCCTCTGAATCCGTAGCACTGTGTCCCAACACAACATTATATGGGAGGATCCGACCACATTTAGTGGCTAACTAGTCGGCAGACTACAATAAAAAAAAAGATAAATACGGAAGCACTCTAAAGGCATTTCATAGAGATAAAAGGAGAATAAAAATAATAGCATTCAGAGAACACCAGATGCTCACGAAATTCTAAATCATGCTTGGATTCACAAACTATCAACTTAAATGGAAAGAAAACACATAGCGGAGCCTTCCTTAGATGGCTCAGAGATGTTCTCTCACTTACAAAAATCGCTCTTCCTCTCTTGGCCAGCTACAGGGTGGACTCTCTGGGCTATTCATGTAGAAGAACTCTTTGGGTTGCTTCTTTTTTTTTTAGGTCGATGGTCCCCCCAAGTCTCTTACAAAACAACCCCTTTTATAGGGGTACAAGTGGGTGAACCGGCACCATTACATAACCGGAACATGGGTCATGTAGACGATGTGGACATCATCTGGCAACCAGTTTCAGTTCTCTTGGTGCCATTTAGCTTTGAAAATTTCATATGGTGCCGATTCACCTAGCTTCACTGCCTTTTGTGTCATCAAATTCTCATCGTTAAATTTAGAGCACTACATCTTAAGGAAGGTTTTGACTCTCTGCAACTATAGGTCTCTTTTTCCTTCCAGAATGTGGCCTCATGTTGCTACGGTGCCATGTTTTAGCTCAAAACTAATTCGACACCATCATCTTGGTCTCTTGTCTCTATCTAATTTAGCTCAACCACTTGCTCTTTCACTGCTGAGTCCCCATGGTTGAGTCCCCAGCAGTGCATTTGTAGGAGCACCTTGTCCTCCTGTAATTCTGGGTCCATTTTGCCCCCCGAGATGTCATTTTGTGGTGATCTGGCATCGTAGAGTGATACAACGCACACCCTTGTTATCATTTCTGGAATCCACCTAGTTTAGCTTATCCTTCTATCTTCTCGCTATCGAGTCCTCACAGTTGAGTTCGCAGTAGTGCATTTGAAGGAGCACCTTAGTCTCCCGTAATTCTGGGTTTATTTCATCCCTTGGGATACCATGTTATGGTGATCTGACACTGTAAAGTGATACGGCACCATAGTCATCATTTCTGGAATCCGCCTACTTTAGGTTATCCCTCTATTTTTTTGCTATCGAGTCCTCATGGTTGAGTCTGTAGCAGTGCATTTTCTAGAGCACCTTGGCCTCCTACAACTCTGGGTCCATTTCATCTCTCAAGATGCCATTTTGTAATGATACGGCACCATAAAGTGATACGGCACCATAGTCACCATTTCTGGAATCCACCTGGTTTTGCTTATCTCTCTACTTTGTTGTTGTCTAGTCCTCATGATTCAGTCCCAATAGTACATTTGCAGGATCACCTTGGCCTCCTATAGTTCTGGGTCCATTTGGTCCCTTGGGAAGCCATTTTGTGATGATCTAGTATGGTAAAGTCATACGGCACCATAGTAACCATTTTTGGAATCCATCTGGTTTGGCTTATCCATTTGCTTTTTCACTACCAAGCCCTCACAGTTCAGTCTGCAGTAGTGCATTTGCAGGAGCACCTTCACCTCCTATAATTTTGGGTCCATTTTGTCCCTTGGAATGCCATTTTGTGGTGATCCAGCACTATAAAGTGACATGGCACCATAGTCACCATTTCTGGAATCCGCTTGCTTTGGCTTATCCCTATGCTTTTTCACTATTGAGTCCGCATGGTTGAGTTTGCAGCAGTGTATTTGTCAGAGCATCTTGACCTCCTGCAATTCTGGGTCCATTTTGTCCCTCGGGACACCATTTTGTGGTGATACAGCACTATAAAGTGATACAGCACCATAGTCACCATTTATTTCGTCCCTTAAGATGCCATTTTATGGTGATCCGGCACCACTTTCAGTTGTAGAGTGATATGGCACCATTGTCATCATCTTTTAATTTCGCCTAGTTTGGTTGTATCTCTTGCTTTTTCACCACCGCGTTCTCATGGCTGAGTCTACAGTGGTACATTTTCAGGAATACCTTGACCTCCTTCAATTTCATCTCTTCGGGACATGACTTTGCATTGATCCGGTGCCAGGTTAGATTTGACGGAGCGACTTTAGTTCATTTAGGCTGAGCTCGATGGTGCCGGTTCATTGTACTTTTTATTTTTTCTTTCTTTCTTTTTTTTTCATTTCTTCTTTTTTTCCTTCTTATTCTTCTTCTTCTTCTTCTTCTTCTCTCTCTCTTCTTCTCTTTTTATTTGAGTGTCAATAATAGTCCACTATCATTTGCGATAGATAAGGTTCCATGACAAATCTGTCGCTACTACCCCGAAACGTGTTGGGGAAGATATAAAGGAGGTTCGCCCACAACGGGCTGAAACGAACTCCATAAGAGTCGGGCATACTATAATGATAGCTTGGACCCCGTAATGGATGGCAAATCTCCGAGGACTCGCCCATCGGGAGACCCGCACTATCCAAGGGTCATAGGTTATGATTGCTGACTATATCAACCCAGGGGCCGTTACGACATATATATAAGGACTCCGGGGAGTTCCCGTATAGCCGTGGGCCAATGAGTTTCAAGACATCGAGGTACTATATGCCTACAAGGCGATTTATTATCCACTCAAGGGGTGGTCGGAAAGTCGGAATATATGAAAGCGAGGGGAAGGACCATCCTCTGTACCCATTTTATTGACTGGGGGTCATGCTAGAAGGCTTAGCAAACCCTGGCCAGTGATGGGCTGAGCTAAACAAAGATTTAAACTCGGGAAACAGGGAGAACAAATGATCTGGCGGCCTCGGGCGGTGGAACTGGTGGCCAAGAGGAAGGAATAGGTGGCCTAGTGCGCTAAGAAGAGTTGACCCAGTGGCTAAGTGACTTGGCGGCCAGTGCGCTCCTAGGAAAGGAGAAGGAGGTCTGGCGGCCAAGATGGTGGGGTGGCTTCACAAAGAGGTGGCGGCTGGGTAGGTTTAGGTAACCTGGCAGCTAATTTATTCACCCACATATGTTTATTCAATTTATGCACCCATATCTGTTTATTCATATATGTGGTGGATTTGGGTAATCTGATGGCTTGTTTATGCACATATACGTGTGTAGATGTGGGAGCTAGTGAATGGACCGGCAGCTGGGGTCATTTAGACAACCTGGCGGCCAGATTGTGCACACATATGCACAGATGTGAAGACTCATTCAACAAGCTGGCGGCTGGAGCGATTTAGGGGACCTGGCGGTCAAGAAATCTGAGCATTCCGACGGCCATGCACACATGTATACATATATAAGAAAAGGGATTGGCAAATAATCTTGCAGCCAATAGCTCCGAGTGTTCCGGCGGCCGATTACAGAAGGAGGAGGCGGCATATCTGGCGGCAAGTGGGGAGCCAAGTAATCCCGAGTGCAAAGGGAGTTGGACTGGCGGCAAAACAAAACAAAATAAAAGGAGTTGGCCGACCCGGCGGGGAAAGTAGGGAAAGGGTGACCCGACGGCCAGCGCGATCCGGATGGCCGCCGGATCACCTCTCTTAATCCTGTGAAAACATGGCAAAATGATGGATAACAGGGTATCGGAAGGGGCCGGATTCCCAGTGATAAATCTTATTCATCCCCTTATTTGAGACATCTGGAGGCCACATATGAACGATGCGGATGAATCCTTGACCTCAGACGGGGTGTTACGCTACGAAACGAAGTACATATCCAGAGTAACCCGTGACTGCGAGGATGGGGAAGCAGTGTGAAAACAGGGCTTATTCGAGGCTGTTTAGGATGCTCTGTGAAGGGTCAGAGCTTTTATTGTTACATGCCACTGTCGTGGATGCTTGATTGGTAATTGTACAGATGTTCCCACCATATCGTATGCGATAAACCCCTGACATCTATTGGGGAGTGCTACCCGTTATTGAATGGATATTCATTCAATCTCCGGGAGAGCAAGGTAGCAGCCTGAACTTCGAACTGGGCGATGCAGCGGATGACCCACAGACGAACTCAATGCATAAATACACGAGATTGGTGATAGATAGGAAAGCAAATAAGCGGAACAAGAGATCATATGTGAGAACAAACAGACATGCGAACTATGATTTATTCATTACTCTCAGAAGAAGCAAAATGTTACATCCGAACTAAAAGCAAGAGGAAAATCATATCTATTACAAGGGAAAATATATGGGAGACAAAGGGGAAGGGGAACTGTGGCCCGACAGGGGCGTTGTCGAACGGAGACCCACCTCCTTCTCAACTGGTGAAGAACAAGCTCTTTTTGATCTCTCTCCCCCCTTCTCTTTCCTCTCTTTGCTGCTCTCTCCGTTGGCTCTTCGTATCTCTGTTCACCCCCTTCCTTCCAGATGAAACGCCGGGTTTTATAGAGGAGGGACTTGGCTTGACATGGCGGCAGGAGGTGGGAGAGGAGTGGTCCGGCGACAGGAGAGCCCTGGCCGCCGAATCAGAGGTGGCCGCTAGGTCACCCCACCCCCATGGCCCATTTCATTTCCTTTAAGCCCATCTGATCATTTCTTGGGCCCGTTTGCTTCTTTTAAGTCCGTTCGAACATCTACTGCCCATTTTGGGTTCTTTAAATGTTTTGGCCCACTCCTTGCTTATTAAGATAATTGGCCAATTAACTGTCGTGTTCTTGTTGTCTGGGCTTCTGCTACAACTTAATTCGGGCCTTTCTGAAGGCTCAAGAGGTATCAGTGGAAGTGTCTCTGAGTCTTCTTCGCAACGGCGATCGTCTCATCTCATTCTGGCTCCCCCACCCCAATTTGACCGCCATCGCCTTCGTCCTCCGCCTCCTCCTCTGCGTGTCCTCTTCCTTTGGCGGAAGCGGGAGGAGGAAGAGGGTGGGTGGGGTGAGCACCTGGAGCCGGAAATAAACTAGGCGATATGAAGGTCCTGTGCGACGTGTGCAAGGGCGAGGAGGCGGCGGTGTACTGCTGCGCCGACGAGGCCGCCCTCTGCGGCGTCTGCGACGGGCGCGTCCACCGCGCCAACAAGCTCGCCGGCAAGCACCGCCGCTTCCCCCTCCTCCACCCGACCTCCCCACAGCAGTTTCCTCTCTGTGACATCTGCCAGGTTGGTTATTAATTCGTCAATCTGATCTCCCTTCTCCTTCCTTCTTCTTTCTTGTTCTTGTACCTGGGGGGTGGGGGTTTTGCAGAGACCTGGTGTTTGCTGGAATCTTTGTTGAGGGGGTTTGGAATTTTGTGTGGGTGGGTGTGCACAGGACAAGCGGGCCTTGCTGTTCTGCCAGGAGGACAGGGCCATCCTCTGCAGGGACTGCGACGCCCCGATCCACACCGCCAACGACCTCACCAAGAAGCACAGCCGCTTCCTCCTAACGGGCATCAAGATCTCCCCCTCCGCCACCCCCGATTGCCCCGGCTCCGTGGCGGCCTCCTCCACCAGCTCTGAGGTGGCGGAGGAGCCCCCGGGAGATGTGACCAAAGTGAATAACCGCAGCCACCTGGGCGTCGACGCTGCTGCTGTTGCCGCCAAGCAGCAGAGGAAACCCGCGGCGGCCCCTGTAGCAGCGGAAGTGAGCGATAACAGCAGCGGGGCCACTGCAGCAACCGCTGCGGGTTTTGGCAACGGCAGCAAGGTCATGGCGCAGGACAAGGCCCCCTTCAACGGCATCAGCGGCGCCGCTTCCTCCGTGGCCGCCAACGCAGGCGGAAGCAGCATCTCGGAGTACCTGATCAAGGAGCTCCCCGGGTGGCACGTTGAGGACCTCCTCCTCGACGCCTTCCCGGCGGTTCACCCCGCCGCCTTCACCTTCTCCAAGGTACTCTCCCTCCTCCCAGCCATTTCCTCGTCAGTTGTCTTCGTTTCGTTGGTTACTCACCTGGACCGCGCGCCTTCTGCAGATGACGGGTGAGGATCTGATGCCGTTCCTGGAGGCAGATCTGGACGCCGCCACCTTCCCGGCTTACGACGGCGGAGACAACCTCTCGACGTGGTGGGTGCCGCAGGTCCCCCAGGCCGCCCCCACCCTCCCCCTTCTCCCGGAGTCCCACGAATTCGGCCAGCAGCGCGAGCACGCGATGGGCACGGGGATGAGCGGCGACTTGAGCAAGCTGGCCGCGAGACAGCTCCAGCAGCAGTTCCAGCAACAGCAGTACCACCACCACCGCTGGCCGTCGGACGACTGCTTCACCGTCCCGGAGATCCCCACCATCCAACCCCGGCGCCAGCAAAACCCGCCTTCCTCCTACAAGAGGCCCCACCCGACTTCCTGGTGCACTCCTGACAAGCTCCGAATCTGCACCCAACGCAACAACGTATAGATAGGCAGATATCTACATATACATATGCCTCCCTTGTTGTGCCCCCACCAGGAGCAGCTCCCTGCGCTGCCGATCGAAGCGACCTCTCCTTCCCCCAGTGTGTGCTCCTCTGTGTTTCTTTAGATTCTTGTCTTCCTTTGAGCTTGTGTACGTTGTTGTCGTCGCCCTACCGTTTTCGGACGTCTCTGTAAATATGAAAGTGGAGAAACGAGGTTCTTCTTCTTCTTCTTCTTCTTCTTCTTCTTCTTCTTCAGCAAGGGTGGGAGATGAGACGAACCCAGACGGCGGCTTGAGGTCTGTGTATGGGTACCCTGTGGCCGTCACGGGGCAGCTCCCGGGATCATACCGGGAACAGCGCACCGGGTCAGAACAGAAGGATGCGGGTAGTGATGGTGATGGCGACGTGGGGGAGGAACCGGGGGGGGGGGATACTCCCGGGAGTGTAGTGCAACCGGAGAGAAAGCGGGCGACTTTGGGAGTGTGGGGGACGGGGCGTTGGGGACACCGTTCCTGCATGGGGTTCCGGTGTCGGTATCGCATCACGTGTCGGACAGACGGATACGTTGTAGTTGTGATAGTGCAATTGGGACCAACCGCTAAGAAGCCGCATCTAGGTTTACTCGGCAATTGAAAAGCCCTAAATATATCGGTGTAAGTCGGCAAGTCGTGTTATTTCGAGAGAAACATATTTTCAGTGAACGTCCCGCCCAACATGCATAACGTCATTTTGAGCACTCACGTCTCGAAATTCTCTCAAGGTTTCTCCTCTACAATGGTTGATTGCACTTTAGTTCTCTTGGATAAGAGATTCCTCATTCCACTCTGAATTTGATCCTCTTCTCTAATCTTGCCACTTAGTAGTTGGCCAACATGATTCCTGTCTGGATTTTATCTCAGTTTTATCTTTCCTTCTCTAGCTCTTATGCTGTGTTATTTTTGATCCCCTAATTGTCTGTGGATTGTGTCCCCCATTGAGGTCGAACATGTTTCTTTTTTTCCTTAGTTAGTTCTCTAGACATGTCTGATCCTTGTCATTCATTCAGTGTGATTAGTTCGATGTTTTCGGGAGAATTCCTATCGCTTGATGGTCCTGACGGGTGCCTTTTGCCTTGATGCCTGCTTATCAGTTCTCTCAACTTCATCTCCGCTTCATCACCATTTCGCGTCGCTATCACTTTCATTTCATCTTCTTCCAATTTTGCCTCCGTGTCACTTTTGCTCGTTCCCTTGTAAAGTAGACATCAAGGAGGGGCATCTATTGACACCCATTTTCGGCCTAGAAGTTGAGTTACTATTCTTATTTACCTTCGTGATGCCCTGAATTAACCCTTGTTTTGGAGCCTTCTTTGAGCCTATCTCAAGCCCATTTCTTAACTATTTTTCAAGCCCATTGAGCCTTGGAAGCCTTTATCTTTCATCCCCCAGCTTTTAGGCCCGTTTCAGGCCAATTCAGAGCTCAAACGGACATCCGGGATGAAGCCACGCAAAAATAGGAATTGCCCTCTGGTAGCGATCATTGGGAAACTGCTACCTGATGGTTACAGTCGCCCAATGACCGCTACCATCCAATGTTCAATAATAATAAAAAAAGAAAAATACCCAGATAGCGGTCATGAGCAGGTCTGCCCATGGCCGCTACCCTAGGAACTTCACTGTTTTTGTCCCATCTTGCCTCTAAAGCCTAGCGGTCCTCCCCAGACCATTTGGTGGTACCCTTGTGGTCCTACCATGACTGTTTGGCTCCGTATGCAGCCGCGCGATATACTGTTTGCCAGATAGAGAGTCCTAAACCTCCTAAACTCTGATTTCTTTGCCCAAGGACTACTTGGAGGCCGTGTTTGACCCATTTCCTCTGAGTGGAAGCTTCCAGATCAGCTCTAATTGATCCAAGACTCTTATTCCCACTATTATCTATGAGATTTATCAATATAGAGCCCTATTTTGGGTGTTTATCTCAAATTTTGAACCTTCTGGATTTCTGTAATTTCTATATGAATAGGACTCTATTTTCTGCTCGATGGGACCTCCTTCTAGGGCTAATATATTCTAGAATACTCCACCAATCCATGTTCTATCTTTTCTGGGATCTTACCCTTGATATTATCTCAAGCTTGATCCAAAGAACTCAAATTTTGGTGGACTTTATCTCCTAAAATCTTCGGAGAACTTTCTGGATTTCTGCAACTCTATATAAAGCACTCAGGTTCACAGGTCACGAAGGGGGGCTCTTTCTCGATTCGGGGCAAAGCCATGCTACACCGTATACTCACATCTTCGACCCTGGCTTGAAGAGAGAAGTATTAACTTTTAATTCCACGCTCAAGGGCTTAGTTTCATCACCTCTACTCTTAGTTCTCTCCTCAATTTCACAAATCATCACTATTTTCTACACTTCTATTGCACTTTCGCACTTTTCTTCATTTTGCATAGCATATTCCCACAGTTGTGCTACTTGTTTTCTTTCAATCTTTGTTTCTCTATCATCACAATACATACACCTATCTTTTACACCATTTCACATGGGGTTAAAAATCTCCCCCCGGTGCATTTGCCCTCAATTTCTACCCCTATTTTAACACTGCAGGATTGATGCAACACTTCATGAATTCTAATAGGTTTTCTCTTGTGGTTGGTCTTTATTTTACAGGAGGAGCATGATTGAACGTGAGGTCCTCTTCCTCTAGCCGGTTGGAAGGAGAGGAGGTTGAATCCATGAGTTCCCCGCACCCCATTTGCTAAGCACGATCAAGTCTTCTTCCTTTTCCAAGGAACACGGTGCCCTTCCCTTCATCTCTTCATCTCTTGACATTGCTGCAACCTTGGTGGCGATCATGGTCAGTTATCTTCATCTATTCATCGCCCTTTATTCATACTTTCATGTCGATTCATGCTTCACGCCTACACTTGCATAGATAGATAGTTTGGTAGGGGATAGAACATAAACTATCCACAATCTTATTTTTTGGTGATCACGATGGGACTCCTAGTGCCCATCACATTTTTCATGCTCTTTTGTAAGTTGGGTGTTGGTATGTGCATGTTTGATCTAGAATCACAGAAACCTGCTCTGATACCAATTTGATGTGTGAGATTGGTGATCTACTCTGATATTGATTAAGGGATTGGAGAGCACGGCTGAGATCCAAAGGGGGGTGAATGGATCCCAGTGAGAATTTTGGCCAATTAAAAATTAGAACCTAATCTTACTGCCCTATTGCAAATATCAGAGTTCTACTCTCAAAGATAAATCAACAAATATGACTCTGATGAACCAAGAGCTCGATCAACTAAGTAAAGTACCTAGAGGAGGTTCTCCTCATGCAAGAGGTGACATTTTAGATAGTCCTGACCTATCCTTTCTATCACCTCTTTTGAAATACTTATAGGTTGCTGAGGCTCTTAAATCATTAGACTGTAATTACATTCAAAATTAAACACTAAAGAACTGCCTTCCTAAACATGCATCTAGCGGAATGAAACGCAGACAGACAATCACATAAGATGCACAGGATTTTTAGGTGGTTCAGTCTCAACCAGAGATCTACATCCACCCCACACTCAGACCTGAGTGTGGCTTCTACTGATACACAGCTTAACCGCTGATCCACAGCTTCGAGGACGAATCCCTACAAATCGCTGACAAACAGCTTAGACTACTGAGCCTCACAACTTGCTAACAGCTGAGCACCATAGCTTGCTATCCGAGGATCTAATCCTCGCCGCTGAGCCACAGCTTGCTCTACTGACTTACAGCTTGATGAAAGAGATGAAAGAAACACAGAAAACACAAACGATGAATAGAAATAATAGTAAAACCAATGTAGCTCAAGAGTGAGCAATGTAGGTCAGAAAAGAGCAAACGATCCAAGATTTGATCTAGAAATCATGACAGGAGCAGCTATCCCTTCCTGTCCTTCAACGATACTCTGCTTTCGAATCCTCTCTCCAAATCTGCCTTCGATCTTCTCTACTATCTCCTTCTCCTCTCTCTGCTTTTGCTCTCTTTGCTTCTCCTCTCTCCGCTTCTCCTCTCTCTGCTAATTCCTCTTCTACTATCTGCTATCTCTCTTCCTTGTTTGATATCTTCTCTTCTTGTGGTGGTGTGTTCTCATGCTCAACTTCTCATAGATCTTCTATTTTTATATACCCTCGAGCCTGATGGTGTGGACCCCACATAGATTGGCTTCGATGCGTGGAGGGAGAATTCCCGCCAATGGCTCTATCAGTAAGATAATTCCATGTGTTAAATATTGAAGATTGGGCGAGGCCACGTGTCTGGGTATTCTTGGAGAGGAAGCAGCCTCGGATCACGTGTTTCCTTAACTCGGGTCTTAGATCACGTGCCCACTTGAGTAACTATAGCTCTTAGCTCGTTAAGTGTTTGAGTTAATTCTGTCAAAAAGATATGAGTCATTTCGTCAAACACCTTTATCATTATTATTGCTTATGAGAATGCAGACTTAGACAATATCAGAAAAATCATATGCTCAGAGCACAGGAGTGTATTTTAATGCAAATGCTTTATGTATGGACTTAATGCACAGACCTGACAACCAGAACCCTCATGTGCATCGACCCTAGTTTCTTCAAGTGCACAGACTTGGATGCATCATATGCATAGACCCTAGACATGTACAGACCAACATGTGCATAGACATGTATATGCATAGACTCGATGGATGCGTAGACGTTAGACTCTATACGTGCATAGACCAAGTATAGTGTGCTAGACTATATGCATCGACCTTATGGTGTATGCTACCTGTAGGACATGCTGCAAAACATGCATTGACCTAAAGTGCATAACACAAGCATGAGCATCGATCTTATGGAATGAGTATAAGGATGTGCATCGACCTTGTCTTACACAAGGCACAATGTGCATCGACCTTGCCTTACACAAGATACAATGTGCATCGATCTTACTTTGCACAAGGCACAATGTGCATCGACCTTGCTTCACGCAAGATGCAATGTGCATCGACCTAAATGACTTAATGCAAGGACATGCATTGACCTTATTCTACAACATAGTCTAAGGATGCATCGACCTGTGTATCTAAATGCAAGGACATGCATCGACCTTATTTTTAACGTAGTCTGAGGATGCATCAACCTGTGTGGATGAATATGAATTCATGCATCGACCTGACACACTTGGTATGAAAATATACACTAACCTATCATACTTTATGCTGAAATGTGCATTGACCTTATGTGAAGAAAGTGTGAATGTGCATTGACCAGTCTAACTCAAATCCAAAACATGCATCGACCTTAGTTCTAACACTTAGACAAATAAAAGGATCATTTAATTTGAAAGATCTTATGCAGTTCAGTTTCATCATGATTCATAGAGTGTCATCATTAAAACCAGGATTTGAACAATCTCCCCCTTGTTGATGATGATAAATATGAGTCATGTATGTGATTACACAGGATGAAATTGATGCATCTATTCACACATTCAATCACTGATCCACATTCATTCATTCAAGTATCATTTATTTCAGACAAGAGTGTGCAACAAGCAAAGTTTCATTTTTCATTCATTGAGTCAAGATAAAGCACAAGACTGACAACAAAGCATAACAAATGCAAGACAAACTAAAAATGCTCTAACTCACAAATACATTGTGTACATTAAGAAAAAGAAATATTGTTTGTCTCAAAACAACACAACACAGCATCATCTTTTTCAGCATGCAGAGTCTTGCATAGTCTCCCCCTTTACAGCACAACACAACTTCATAACTACTCTCCCCCTTTGCCAAGCAGTCTGATCATATCAAAGCAGCTCAACACACATCATGACTCTACGCTCTCTCCCCCTTTGTCATTATCAAAAAGTAAAAGTAGCAAAGATGTGGCTTCCTCAAGCTTCATACAGCATTGCATGCATCCCACAGCAACTTATCATCACAGCATGACTATTTTTCTCCCCCTTTGTCATGATCAAAAGAGAATCAGCAATGAACTTGGCTTGCAAGGCATCAGACATCAGCTACAGAAGTCCTGCTGGAGCTGCCACTAGGTCTTCTAGTGGGTGCCCTGCTAGAACTTCCATGCTCTCTTATTGGCACAACCATGGGGAAGGCATTGGCAATTCTGTCAACCATAGTCCCTAGGGCAGCAAATTTAGCCATGACTTTTCCATCATTCTGCTAAACTTGGGCCTGTAACTCTTTGACAGTGGCAGTCAAATCCACAAACCAGTTTTGTAACATGCTACACATGTTCTCTAGCTGTGAAGTCTACTGATGGTGGATTTCTGTCATTGAGGTAGAGGAGCTAGTGGCTTGAGTAGTAACAATGTCCTTAAAGCTAATGGACAACTTGTATACTTTCTCTTGAACACTGTGTAGCTTTGCATAAATGTTTCCCATTTGGATGATGCTGCCTTGAATTTCTCCTGTCATTGTGTTGATTCTTTGTGATAGGGCTTGCTGTTCTTGCTATATACCAGTCACCTATTCTCTAATGGTCTGCTGTTCTTTCCAGATATCAAATGCATGAACCAGCATTTGTGTGTTCTTCAAGTGAGTTTCTACCTAGTTCAACCTCATATTATTCATTAGTGTACCAGCTTGCCTACAGACATGCAGAAGAGAATCTAAGAATCCATGGAGTCTCTCATCAGATCTGTACTTATCTTTGACAAACTTCTCCCAATGGTTGTTCACAGTTTGCTCCACATGTACCATTTTATTATCTAGTCTTTCTATAGTTGTCTGTAAGTGCATGAAAGAGGCATTCATCATCCTGAACTAATTTAACAGTAGATTTACTATAGAGGGATGTACATCTGTAGCATGCTGACCTGAGCTTGGTCCAGCTGAACTAGAGGCTTGAAATTCAGGTGGAACTTGAGGTTCCTCAGGTGATAGTGGTGGCTGAATACCAAATCCCATCATTGGCCCTTGATAAGGTCCATGATATGTGGTAGGACCTACAAAATCTTCTTGTTGTATTTCAACCTCCACCTCTTGATCTTCCTGAGGTTGTTCTTCTAGTGGCTCTTCCACCCCTTGCTGCTCTTAGGTTCCTCAACAACTTGCGGCTACTCTGGTATGTCTTCTTCAACATTTATCTACTCTAGCTGAGCTTCAAATTGCTGCTACTGCTGCTCAATCTGGTCAATGAGCTGGTCTATGTGTTGATCAATTTGTTGCATTACTTGTTTATCTGATAGGAATTGTTCTTTAAGCTCATGGAGGACTTGTTCAGGATGTTCATCTCTTCCTCCTGCTGATCAGGCTGATTTTCTTCATCAGCTATCTCTAAATGGTGCTCTTCCTGGAGCTCTGGAACAGATTGTTCTAACACTAGTTGTACTTCCTGTTCTGGCTGCACTGCCACTTCCTGCTCATTTGATGGTGGCTCCTACTCCCCCTGACTTAGTGCTTCTTGTTGAAGCTGTTCAACATCTTGTTGCTAATTCTATTACTGTTCAGATTCTTCATCTAGCTGCTGGTGCAATTGTAGCTTAGATTGTTCTTCTTCCATTTCTTATTCAACTGCTTTAGGCTGGTCCTCTCCCTGATTTAGTGCATCTGGCTGACCTTGTTCACTTTCTTCCATAACTTGTTACTGCTGCTACTATTCCACTTCTGATTCTTTTTCACCTTCTACTTGCTGCAGAGGTTGTTGTACTTCTTTCCCTGGATTGATGGGCTGTATTGCCATTTCTTGCTAAACCTGGCCTATTGGCCCCTGACCTTGGAATCTACCACCTAATGGCTTAAGCTTCATAAAGTTGGTAATGAAGTCCATGTTGTACACATTTACCTTAGGAATCTCTTTGAAAGTTTCATCCTCTAAGGAAAGATTCATCTTCTTAAAGATGGCTGTCAAGTGGGCTGCATAGGGCAAGTGTCTCCTTGGCTCCTTGCAGGTTCCCATGATTTGAATCATTAGCTCTGGCAAACAAATCCAGATCCTCTTAAACATGCAGAATAATATAAATCTCTGTGACTCAGTAATTCTCCCTCTGCCTCCTTGTGGAGTAATGATAGTGGTAAACATATGATGCAACAATCTCTTTAGAGGGCAGAATTTATTTACATCGAATTGAGTCAATTTTGGGGTGCCCTCGTGCTGCCGTGACGGCGGCTCCATGGCACTGTGCTCCTCCTCTTCCCTCGGGTGTCGCTCTTCCTCGTGCAGCTCGGCTACGTCGCGCGCCGCCACGCGCTCACCGCCGCCCGCCCCAACGCGCGGCTCGTGCGGTTCGTGCTCGAAGATCCGCTGCTCCGGTTCTGGTTTCGGTTCGTGTTCCCGCACCGCAGCTTCATCCAGCAGATGGGACCGACGCGCGCGTACACCGATCTGATCAAGCCGCAGCTCGACGCGTTCAGCACGGCCCTTATACCGGGCTCGACGATCGCCTTGACCGGACGGTCGTTCCTGGCCGGCGCCTCGGTGCTGGTGGACGGAGCGGCAACGCCGGCCGTCGGACACGACGCGATGACGAGAATCTGTTACTGTCGGAATCCTGCCTGAAGCTCCATTCCCAATTCTGCTCTGCATGAATCCCGGCGGTTGCCGTGCCAAGGAACGGTTCCCCACAGCCCCGCCGGTTCAGCATCTCCGCCTGACTCCGAGAGTTTTTCCCATTATGAAACCTCGCCCTTCCATCACCTCCCGCCTGAATCCTTCGTCTCCCATGGGATCGCAAGCCTCACTGGGGTCTCAACCCGCCGCTCCCGGCGGCTGGGACGGTCGTATTTGTAAAGGTGCCAAATGTCCCGCCAGGGGCAATTGGGTCTTTTTGTATTTCGGGTGGACACGAGCATGATGTGTTAGTAGAAGGTCTAGTCCTTTGGCGGGGCATTTGGGTCTTTTTGCATTTCGGGTGGACACGGGCATGATGTGTTAGTAGAAGGTCTAGTCCTTAAAAAGCCAGAGAGAAAAAAAATCAGACTTTATGACACGTGCACACAAGTATCGCTACGAAAGTGTGCGACGTGAAATGAGAGATCTAATTTATGCAGCTGTGTAGGCTAAACTCTTATGTGGGTCTTATCGGAGCACGGTTAGCGACTTGTGTGTGAGAGAAAGGTAGGATCTATTACATCTTTCTCTCTCATGGGTTGTGTTATCTTTTCGAACAATTCTATTGTCAAAGTGACCCTTAAAGTTCCATTTAGATGGTGAAATTTATAAGAAATTGATGTGGGCTCTGGTATGACCCACCAAACCCAAACATGTAGCACATGTCTGCCGCTTAGTTGGGACGCTTTCCATCTATTTTCAAATTTTAAACATATTAATAGTAGATATCAATCGTCGCCTTTGCACGTCGTCTGGCACATGCACATCGCACGTTACTCTAGCCACCAACTTCTCATGTCGCCCGATACCCTGTAATTCTCATCCTACTATATGCATGCCCCAATAGTGAGGCTGTCATTAGTGTCCCTCTACATGAGACCTATAAAAAAAAAAGTAGTTCACTACGGCCTCCATAAAGTATGCTGCTACCCAACGATACAAGGAAAATGGGTCCCCAACAATGACTCCTCTCTACTCGCCTTGGCTTCGAGAACTTTCCACCATGTACTGATTTAAGCATCATAAGGTTCTCCTGAGACACATCACCCCTATTCGAGGACTTCTCTTTCTATACAGGAAAGCTCAGCCTCTCGATGCTCAACTCCCTTAAAGCTTCTCTCTCTATGGCCACCTCCTCCATCTAGGTCAATGGCACTCGATGCTCTAGCCCATATGAAGAAGTTAGCTTTATTATGCTCAGTCACGATGCTCAGCCCATCTTCTAGAAATTTCACCTCTTATTGTCTAAGCTCTCTTACTCGGTCCCTTATTTTAAATTCAAGTGTACACAACACTTTGGTGCCGTCTGTCAAAACTAACTAAAAACCATGGCACCATCTTGAAGGATTAGAAAACGAGGCTGACATACACTCCTCAGTTGAATAGCTAGGCTGTTGCTAGGGGACTGTTTGAGGAGAAGTTCGACACCTTGACTGGGCAAGTGAGCATTCTGAAGGAGGTTCTCCTGGACCTTGCACCACTCAAGGACATGATCGGCATCTTGGCAGACTGACTCACCCTAAACACCTTACCTGCAACTCAACCCATCACATCGGCAGCTGCCCAGCACTACAAGAAAAATGGAAAATACCGACGTACTTTCCCGATGGAAATGTTTCCGTCGGAAATACGTCGGAACGATTACAACTTTCCAACGGATAATATTCTGTTGCAAATACGTCGGTAAATACCGACTGATTTGCTGCCTAATATTTTTGGCGCAACTTCGTCTCTACAAAGAGACGACAAAGTAGACTTCGTTGGAATTACGTTGGTAATTACCCACTGATTTTCGACAACATTATTGTCATCACTAATATTTATATATTATTAACTCATATAAACAAAAATATGTGTGTAAATTCTGACTTATTTCTGACCGAATGAGATTCTGTCAGAAAAATGTGGAACATCTTATATTTAACCGTAATACGTCTGAAATCATCAAATCCATAAACCTGAGTCATTACATCCCTCCCCCTTAAAAAATTTCATCCGTAAATTTAGGGCTCACAAGGGAAGAAGACTCAGCCAGACCGTAACACACCTAGTACACATAGCCTTGTCTGGAGATCACTGTTGCGGATCACAGACACATTAGTCGGAATAAGACAATTGATAACCTACAACATCACACGTAAAAACCAGCACATTACACATATTCCAAAAGTGTACCCAGGGCCACAAATCATTTTCGGGTCAATCTCAATTCTTCACAAGGAATATTATTCACCGTAGGCTACCCACTAGCTTAAGTAGCTGGCCAAACACATAGCACATTGCTTACCACAAACGACCCACACTACCAATTCTATCATGTGTCTTTCAGAATCGATTGAACAACCTTGATTCACACGCGCTACCTTAAATTCCTTCTTGAATCACTTCCCAACATCACTGTCACTCAACTAAGCTCTCTCACACTCCACAATCTACAACCAGGAGAGGAGAGAAGGACAATGGGGAGGTCAAGTGAGAAGGAAGGAATAACGAAAGAGAAGTAGGCCAATAACATGACAAGAGCACTACACCGACTATCCTCATAGTCAAAACCATAAAACACCTCACATTAATTATTCCAATCTTGGAGTCTGTGGGTTATGGGCCCACACTATTTTGCTGCGCAACTTTGATTGAGCAGCCTAAATCACACACTCATCACAGAAAATAGTTGGCAACAACTCATTCCCAGCTCCAACTATAAAAAGCATGATTATAGAACATAAAGACACCAGCGTTTTACAAAAATTACCATGCATTTTCTACATGAAGTACGCTACACCACACGCTTATCAAGCACTCGGGCAACATGCCACTATGCCCTTACATAACTAGAGAAGTGCAAATGCCTACAAGCGGGCCCATCGCCAACACACAAGGCATTCTCACCAAAGAAAACCACTGTAACTACTAAAATTAGTGCGACACCGAATAGTACTCATAAGCAATGTGTCCCTCCTAGCCATATTTAAAGCACACTAACTCGGCCCCAGCAACTGTACAAGGTGTACCAACGTCAAAATCACCACATCTTGACACTGCCCTGGCTACTCAGTCACATTGTGTTGTACCGATCGAACTAATAGCTATTGCATAATCGTTGACAGAATCATCTCCTCTAGTCCCTAAAATCGTCTAGCCGACTTATTCCTCCCAATTAACTGGTCCATACGCCTAGACCTCAATCTTGATGAGGATCCACCTTCGGGGGGTGAGAAAAATGGCACCCTAGCTAGCTCGGACACTGTAGAATCACCTCTTCTTGTTAAGGAGGAATCCTCTACTGAATAGCATCTTGGTGAGCATATATCATTCTCAGTCCTCGGGTCCTCAAAATATCTCCTTCTAGAGCTGCCGCAACCTAGCATACCACATCCAAATCAGATACACGAGCAATAATCAGTGCCTGCTGAAGCTCGATTCATAAACCCCTAATATAATGTTGAGTCCTCAATGTCTCATCTGCCATCACATGTAGGACATAACGATCTAGCTCCACAATTCGGGTAAGATACTAAACCACTGTCATATCACCCTGCACCAAATTCGTGAACTAGAACATTCTTTCTATTCACAAGTACACAGGGTTGAATGCTGGATCAAACACTCTAATGAACCCTTGCCATGAAATCGTCTGGGGGGTTGGGAATGAAAAGTCATTTCCCATTCTACAATCCACCACAAGAGAGTCGATCCTTGGAACTGATAACTTACTAACAAGACTCTCTCATCCTCAACACATTCCATTGACCTGAACACTAGCTCCATGGTTTCTATCCATGCTCTCATCGCATCAGGATCTGACTGGCCCACAAACTGAGGTTGTTGGAATTGCATAAATTCTTGCACAATTCACCCACGGCTATCTTGCCATGACAACCCTCACCAGTCTCTTGACCTTGGCGCTACCGACCCTGACATTGCGTAAAGAACTGGTTCACACCAGCTAAGAAATCATCCTGATTTGGTGCATTCGAGGTAGCCATCATAGGGGGAGATAACTCTCTACGTCACCCTCCTTGGGCCTCTTCCAACGAGTCAGAATATCGCACTCACCTTCTCGGTGCCATCTACACACTAATGGCGTAAACACAAGGCACTTAACACGAAAATAAGACATACCCTAAGCCAGTTGCCAACTATACCAGACTTTATCGACTCTCCCTTTAAGGGAAGTATTTATCCCAAATTCTAATGCACAACCATAACCTTGCTCTGATACCACCTGTCACGACCCAAGATTCGAGCACCGGCAGACTACTAACCTGAATCTATCTGGGCACCAAAGAGCCCACTCAAGGTGAAGGTTTTGGTCTAGAGGATTTCCCACGGCCGGCTCCCAACTTGTGACAGGGTGGCACGTTTCCTCCACCAGATTTCTATCGTTGGAACGTCTCTTCACTTTCCTCCTGGACTTCAGACCAAATGGCAACAGGGGAGACTCGTGGCTTTGGAGATGGGAGAAGGGGGGCTAGTTCTCAGTTCGGTCTGCCTATTCTCTCCTCTCTAATGGGGAATTGTGCCACTCCTTGGCACCGCGATCTGGGCACCAAAGAGCCCACTCAAGGTGAAGGTTTTGGTCTAGAGGATTTCCCACGGCCGGCTCCCAACTTGTGATAGGGTGGCACGTTTCCTCCACCAGATTTCTATCATACATTGCATGTGCGAGGACAAGGAGGAGGACTGAACCATCTATTCACAAGATGCCCTTTTGTGAAGGGCATTTGGACGAGGATTGGCCAGAGATTCCAACAGCCGCTTGGGCAGTTTGATGGGGTGCAACAGCTCTTCATGAAGTGGCATAGGCAGTGGACGCTGAAGGCTGACAATAATATTTAGTGACTTATCCTTCATGCCACTCTTTGAGCCTTGTGGAGCGAAAGAAACAATAAAATCTTCAAAAAGGAAGCGAGGCCGGAAGAAAGGGTTTTTGCTTTTGTGTGAGATAGTGACTTTTTGGGCTAAACACTATTGTAAAGTAGAAAATCATAACTCCTCACTCCTTTTGTTCTTGGGGAGTTAATTGGGGACACAATTTTGGTGTCGTGGACTTTCTGTAAAGGGGGCTGTGTGCGATGATAGTCATTACATGTACATCCCTTTCTTTTATTAATATATTCATGGTGCCATCCGCATTTCCAAAAAAAAGCTTCTTCTATGCCGCTTTGTCCTTTTATTTTTTTGATGATATTCTGATATATAGCAACACTTGGGAACAACACATATTACATCTTGATCAAGTGTTGACCACCCTTCAATCGAATCACTTGCTTGCCAAACTCAGTAAGTGTCAATTTAGAGTTCAACAAGTTGAGTATTTGGGGCATAATGTGTCAGCTGTTCAAAACTGGCATGTTCCCAAGTCAAGTAAAGCTTTACGAGGTTCAATGAAATGTGGCATGTTGGTCACCTCCCCCCCCCCAAAAAAAGAGCTTTACGAGGTTTTCTTGCCTTGCCTTGATATTACAGAAAATTCATTAAATATTATGGACAGACTGCCGCATCTTTGCCTGCTCTATTCCATAAAGAAAATTTCACATGGTCACCTGAAGCAGAAACTGCTTTTGAGAATCTTAAACTTGCTATGACTACTGCACCCGTATAAGCTGTGCCAAATTTTTCTTAGCCTTTTATCATTGAATTGTGATGCTTGTAATATTGGCATGGGGACAGTCTTAATGCAACAGGGTGCTCCCATTGCTTATCTCAGCAACGCCTTCTCTAAAACTCAATTAGGATTGTCTGTTTATGAGAAAGAGATGGAAACCATTATTTTTGCTGTCCACAGATGGAAATCTTATATCACTGGCCGAAAATTTACAATTTCAGCCCAGCATCATTGGTTGGTGAAACTAATGGGCTTTGATTTCCAGATGGAATAGCCATCACAACTGGGCAGCAGATGCCTTGTCCAAAATGTTTGAAACTGATACTGTTCAACTTCACACCTTGTCTGTTGTTAAGCCTACTTGGTATGCATAATTACAATCTGCACATCAAACTATCCCCAATCTGCAGAAGTGGCATGATGGTTCCCATGATCAGACCAACTATGCTTCGAGAGATGGGATTTTATATTTCAAAGGTCGGATTCTTCTTCATCACAAATTTCAGTATATCTCAGATATCATTCAAGCTTATAATGATGCACAGGAGCTGGTCATTACGGTTATCATAAGACTCCACCACATTAAACAATCTTTCCATTGGAGGGGGCTTAACAGAGACATCAAAGAGTATACCAGAAATTGTGACACCTGCCAGAGATATAAGTACAGTACTCAGTCCCCTGCTGGACTTCTTCAGCCCTTGCCAATTCCTGAAAAAGCTCGGACTGATATCTCTATGGATTTCATAGAAGGCCTACCTGCTTCTCATTCCAAATCTGGTATCATGGTAGTTGTGGAAAGATTGACTAAGTATGCGCATTTTGTTGCTCTTAAGCATCCGTACCTGGCTGTTACAATTGCTTAATTCCATTGTCAGATTGCATGGCAACCCCCACTCAAGTGCATTTTGGATAGAGTTATTTCATTTGCAAGGTGTCAAACTCAAAATGAGTACTCGCTATCATCGTCAGTCTGATGGTCAGACAGAGAGGACGATTCAGACCTCTGAAGCCACAAAGGGAAACCAGGAGATTAGATCTCCCTTCTTCTGATCACTCAGAAGGAAACCAGATCTCCAAACAGAGAATCAAAAGAGTAAAGTGAAAAACAAAGTAGGATGAAACGAAAAATGAAAATAGGAAAAATGATATAGCTCTTCAAGGAGCAAATTGACTTGGATCTGATCCAAAGGTCAACAATGATCAGATCTTCATAAAGCATTGGCTGCACACTCTTCTTCTTCTTACGATATCCTTCTCTAAACTGTCTCTTTTTCTTTTTCTTCTCTCATCCCTTTTTTCTCAACTCTTCTCTCTTTTTTTTTCTTCTACTCACTCACTGGTTTTTCTTCTTCGACATTGGTGGTCTCACTTTCATCTTTGACAGCCTCACTTCTTTTCACTACTACAACAGCCTCTATCTCGGAGGAAGATGGCTTCTATTTATGCCAAAATAGGGGCTCCGAAAATACTTTTTGGATAAAATGATTTTATTCCATTTCTTTCTCATTGGACCACGTGGCAGGAGAGAAGAATATTTCTAACATCGAACCTCGGATCACATGCCCATTATTACTCACCTGGGTTCACGTGCCACTCGCCTATTGTACCAATAATTGGTCGAATTCATGTGACTACCTTGAGTTCTCACACTTCCATCTATGTGACGCTGCTGCCAACCAAGTGTTCGGTCGTTTGTCAACCTCAGCTGCTTAAGGTCTGTTGACTTTTTTCATCTTGAAATACTACTGTTGCTCTATTGAACTGCTCGACTGTATGAGCTTGCTGCTACTGTTGATCTGACCATAGGACTTGGCTCGTGAAACCCTTAAGTTTCTCTTGATAACTCTTGATGACTTAGTTAGAAGAGTCAACACTTGTAAAGCTAACTGTCTTCTAGACCCAAGCATAGTGTGTTGAATGCATTGACTCAATGAACTGTGAGCTTGGTGCAATTTGGTTGTGCTCAATGAGGCATTTCATCAACCACTTATTCTTCTTCATTGGATTTGACTCATCTGGGAAAGGGCCACTGATCATAGCTTTTCATATGCCTTGTCATGCTAATCCAGCTTGAAAGATTGCATCTAACTTCATCTAGCTTGATTAGAATGTGCTTGCATGCAATTGTAGACTGAAATTCACTAGAGACCATCAATTCCTTCTGCTGCATCGACCTTATGCAAGTGTAGATGCAAGATGCATCGACCTGTCTTTGTCCAGGCAGAAGATTTTACTTCTGCACTGAACTGTCCAAGCAATGGTCGAATTGCTGCGTCGACCTGTGTCAACAGAACAACACTCGGGAACTTTAGGCATCAACCTTACTAACAGATCTGAAATAGTTACATCGACCTTTCTTCTAAAAGACCTGAGGTGCATCGACCTGATCAAGGTAAATTTTCTTGCATGCATTGACCTGTCTTGGTTCTTAACAACTGCTATTGATTGCTACTTTGACTTTGCTGTGTTCTTCAATCAGGTTTTGAACTAAGTGTCGGTTCAATTCTTTGTTGCATCGATGCATAACTCTGAAGATTGCCTCTGAAAGCATAACTACATCGACCTGTCGTACTTGAACGACCAATGTGCATCGACCTGTTTCCTCTTTTTCCAGCAGATGTCGACTTCTAGAGTCGACACTTTTTGAACCCAGTTCTGTCACAACAACTTCTTTTCTTGGTATAAATAGGAGTCGACTTTCAGTGTCGATACTTTCATCATGACATTTTCTTCAATGTCTTCTGCTGACATTTTGATTTATCTTCAAAACCTGTTCTTGCAGAATACACATGCTTCCATATATAATGAGAACATGATGACTTCAACAAATGTGTCAAAGCAAATGCAACATCAAAACATAAGATCTCATCAAAACCTGAGACCTCATCATGACTCATGATGAGACTCATGATGAGTCATAGTGGTTGACATCATCAGTGGTTGACATCATCAAAACTACAGGGATACAATAATCTCCCCCTTTTTGATGATGGCCACTATGAGTCTCAAAACATTATCAAGCATCATGTAGATTCATTAAACGTCATGCAGACTCCTATATTCAGACTCATATCAAACTATTCTCCCCCTTTGACGTCATCAAGAAGAAAGAATAGAATCTGATATTGAATTGAATGTGCAGTGAAGTTGAAACAGATGACATGAGCAATCTGAATTCAAGAGAGTCAGTAGAAATAGAAACTGAGCACAAGGATACCAACTGAACTTCCAAATGGAAAAAATAATTCAAGAAGATTTTCAATGAGATACCAATTTCATAAATCAAAAGGATAAGATGTTTCAGACTATTCCATTATAAGGGCTCATGAATAAATCTTCAATAGGTAGAAAACACTATAAATGGCTTG
Source organism: Amorphophallus titanum (assembly GCA_024336825.1). Classification (NCBI taxonomy): domain Eukaryota; kingdom Viridiplantae; phylum Streptophyta; class Magnoliopsida; order Alismatales; family Araceae; genus Amorphophallus; species Amorphophallus titanum. The sequence continues at coordinate 92,445 of JANBPO010000573.1, read as the reverse complement.
AATACAAAAGAACATAACTATTTATACAATTGGACAAGTAGCTAATTATGTTCGTAAAGAGAGAGAAGCTCTAGTTTTTCTGGCGGCATGGTAGGCAGGGGAGGCTTCTCGCCGAAGCTCCTCCCTGGGAGGAGACCTGCTAGGCGAGTGCCCATCTCTATTGTTTGCTTTGGCTATGGGAGACGAGGCCATATCAGGAGGTTTTATAAGGTGGGAGGTCTTCGTCGGCGGGATGAGTGCAGAGCTCGCGATGGCCCAGGACTTTTCGGAGGTCATGAAGGGGAACCCTCCTTCGGGTTCCATGGTGGTTGGTTGCAAACAGTGGGAAAATGCTGGAGTGTTCCCGACGGAGCTTCACTCCTCAAGATTCGATTGGCTTTATCGGAGCTTATGTGTGACGAAGGTCTAAGGTGCTTTGGAGGTGGAGATTAGGCACATATTTGCGGTGGCTACATGAGACTGTTGGCAGGTCTCTAGGGTGACGTCTTCCTTTTTGGTGGTCTGGCAAGATGAGGAGAAGGTTTTGGCGATGGCTGAGACCGGGGTCTTGGTGGCGGGTGGTGTGCTTCTACACATCCAGTGGTGGGCGAGGACTGGGGGCACCTTTCCTAACGCCATTCTTAGCAGAGTTCGGATCACCTTCCAGGGGGTTCTTGTACTCCTTTGTGACGAAGAAGGTACTTCCTTCCTAGCTCGAGGCTTTGGGAGAGTGGAGAAAGGATCTTTGGGTTTCTCTTCGTTGGGTTCGCGGACAGGAGTGATGGCTGTTGTGAAGGTAGCTAGCTTGGCGGCCATTCCAATCGTCCTAACAGTCGAGGTGGACGATGAATCTTTTGTCCTCGGGATCTGGGTGAAAGAAATCTTATCGGTTGCTCCGTCGTCACCAAGGTTAGGGCACTTTGAGGTGTTGTCAGAGGTTAAGGACGATGTATGGTGGTTGGGTGCGAGGGGGGGAGCTCAATTTTTTGGTGGCTAGGCTAATAATGGGCCGTTCGGCCCTGTTCGTGTTCTAGGTGGGCCGTTTGTGGTTAGGAGCAGCTCTACGGCTTTGAGGCCCGGTTGGGGGTTTCTTCCTTGCCTGATATTCCCCGTTGCACAGGGGCTTTCTCTGCATCAGATAGGATGCCCAATGACGCTGGCCTCCTCTCATTCGACGGCTGGGGGGCGTCAGAGTACAAGAACCTCTCGCTTGCCGCAACGGTCCTTTTCTCAATAGCTCCATGGGTCGTCTGGGTCGTTTGCGCTTCCGACGGCTGACTTTGGCGGTGCTGAGTTTCAGAGCAGTGGTGGGCATCGTGATGGGCCTCCGACGACCTATGTCTGGTCACCAGCCGCCTAGGACTAATGGGGGAGACCTCTGGAAGCATGGAGGTGTCAATCGTCCCCTGGACCTTGTGTTCTCCCGGTTGCCAGTGTTGTCTAGTGTCGCTCTTGACTGGGGGCCATCGAGGAGGTTGGGCACCCGTGTTTGTTGGCCCCTACACCTGATCTTGCAGTCGAGGCAGTACCTTCCTGTGGCAACCCTCTCATAGGGGAAGGGGGCTCGACTTGTGGTTGCCCGAGGCCGAGTTGCCGTCGATGCCTACCTCCGGAGTCGGTGTTTTTGATGTAGAGGAATTGGGGGCTAGAGGGATGCCAAGCAAGGAGGAGGGGAAGGAGTTCTCGAGTGTTGTGGAGAAAGTGATGAAGTACCACATGAGAGAGTTGACGGAGAAGTTGGGGGTTTCTTATGAGGGAGATGCGAAGGGGATCAGGGGTTCTCTTATCTTGATCTAGAAGAGATGGTTAGCAGCACTTGCGAGAGCGGCCAAGTAGGAGAAATCTCAAATGAGGGTGGTAGGGGTTTATGAATAGGGTGAGGGGGTGGGTGATGAGCGAGAGGGAGGCGAGAGTTGTACCCAACAGTCTCTATGAGGATCATCTCATGGAATGTGAGGGGTTAGGCGAGGGGGAGAAGAGGAGGATGGTGAAGGAGATGGTGAGGAGGTGTAAGGTTGACATCCTTTATCTTCAGGAGACAAAAGTGTGTTGGGGACGGGGAGGGGCTGATGAGGGAGATCGATGGTGGCAGACTCTCGAAAGGGGGGTTCTCTCTAGTACTAGGCAGGGTAGGTAGGATTATGGTGTTGTGAAACCTTTTTGAGGTCGAGGAGGTGGAGGAGGAGAGTGTAGGTTGGGCGCTCTTTCATCTCTCTTCATTTTAACAACTTCTCCTGGGATTTATCCGACGTCTATGGCCCTCAGTCTAGGGAGGGCAAGAGTGATCTACGGGAGCAGTTGCTTGTGTACCACTTTACCTCTGGTCGGTATTTAACCGATGTCGATGAATAAACTGCCACTGACCCTTGTCATCATCGGCAAGACCGGTCAGTACTCCTTAACTTGGACCTTTTATCCTCGTTAATGAATAAACATGTCTTTGCTTTGGCATTTAACCGATGTCGATGAACAAACTGCCATTGACCCTTATCATCATCGGTAAGAGTGGTCAGTACTCCTTAACTTGGACCTTTCATCCTCATTAATGAACAAACCCATCTTTGCTTCTGTATTTAACCGATGTCGATGATCAAACTACCACTGACCCTTGTCATCATCGGCAAGACCGATCAGTACTCCTTAACTTGGACCTTGCATCCTCGTTAATGAATAAACCTATCTTTGCTTTGGCATTTTACCGATGTCGATGAACAAACTATCATTGACCCTTGTCATCATCAACAAGACCGGTCAGTACTCCTTAACTTGGACCTTTTATCATCGTTAATGAATAAACCAATCTTTGCTTCGGCATTTAGCCAATGTCGATGAACAAACTGTCACTAGCCCTTGCCATCATCGGTAAGACTTGTCAGTGTTCCATTAATCTGGGCCTTCTGTCCCTATCACTGAATGCAACCCCTCTTTCATTACCCCAGCATATGTTCCAATGCCGGTGAACATAATAACCTTTCGATAGTTGTCCCTAAATATTCCCTATTCAAGCTAGCGTAGCCTTGACCTCAGGGTAATTTGTGCCGCGGTGGAGCGAACTCCTCATACCTTCCATGAAGGCATGAGCACTCTCCTGCTCTAACAAATCAACGTACCCTAGGCTGGGTGAACTAGCATCATACCCTAACCCATATATATTTATAAAAAAAACAACAACAATCATAGCTGGGTACCAGAATTGCAAGGCAAAGCTGAAGAAATTTCATTGCATAAAGAGATAGATACATAGGGTCTCGGAGCGTGCTCCGATGCACATGAAGTTTTAGAACAAAAAGAAAGAGAGAGAAAAAAAAGGGCTTACATCACTAGCTGGGGTGACAGAAGATATCTTCAAGTTCCATAAGCCTAATAAAAGGGTGGTCGATTAGGTCTTACAATCGATGCTCTTCGGCTTCCAATTTCAGCAGTTCATCCTAAATGGAGCTAGCACGCCCTTCTGCCCGTGCAGCTTCATCTAAACTTTGTATCTGTAGTCGCTTGACATTTGCTAGATCCTCTTCAGCTTGGTCTAATTCAGCACGAAGTTGAGAAGTCCGCTCCTCCAGTATTGAAATCTGGGCAGTGGCTCCCTCGACTAGGAACCTCTGTTGGCTGGCAGTTTCTGTGTATGCTCGTAGTGCGGCAAGGCCCTCCTTCCTTTGAACCTTCAGGGCAACCAATTGATCCCTCAAGCCGTGATCAATAAATTCTCACGGGTTCACATACCAGAGTAGCAAGATCACCCGAGGTGTCCAATTGTGCATAGGGCAGCCAAAAGACATGAGGGTGCGTGACATAGGCTCTACTAGCCCGCTCAGCTGTGCATTGGATAAGTCTTAGCTAGTCAGCACAGCTTGCTTCAGCATCTCCAAATTCTGCCACACCGGCTCTTCAGATGATTGCATGCCAAGTGAGGGCGTGTCGGGGAGATGAAACTCTACCCGACTATCAACTTCAGCCTAAATATCGTCAGCAGGATGAGAAGAAGATGAAGACAATAAGGAAGATGGTTCCACCAATTCTTTCTCAAGCTGCTTGATAGACTCAGTATCTGCTAGGACTGGGGCTTCGATCTCAGCTTCTGCTGAAGGGCCAAAGTCTTGAACTTCAAGGCCCTCATCTGCCAAAGTGAATGATACGGGCTGCTCTAGCTATGACACCTTTTTCGACTCAGTACCAGCCGTAAGCATCAGGGCAGTTGTCTCACCAACTGCCCCTTCTTCAAAATCTCCACCATCAGAGATGAATTCATCATGTCGCCATGTCTGCACAACCTATCCCAGTTTAGCCCCGACCTCAATTGCCAGCATGGAAGTATCGCCAGACGCTTCCCTGAGTTCAGCACCTGCTGATGCATTGGTGGAAGCAGCATCAATGAATTCTAACCCAGCTCCCACTGATTGGAGCTGAAGCTATTTGACGGAAGGTGGACCAAAGCCCAGCGATGAGACAAACCCACCTGGGAGTTTCAAAGCAATCGGCCTCAGCACAGGAGCCGTGCCCATAACAGGGGTAAAAGCTGTGGCCCTAGATTGAAAAGGAGAGAAGGCAGCCATGGTTCCCACCACTGGCAACGTCAGTCCCACTAAGACTACAGGCCACTGTTATGGGTGAAAATAAAAACATGTCAAATCTCCCACTACAGATGATGGCAGACATGAAGAGAGTCATGTTCTACGTAGCACCCTCGAACCTCGAGGAAGAATCTCCGCACCTAAAAACCAGGGGTGAGTCTCCTATCACTGGCTCAATAGGGGTCCCGTGGAACCCCAACTGAAAACAACGGCGGTAACGGAAAGCAGCAACTACAAGAACAACAACAACAGTAGGAATAGTAAACACGGTGGCTGGTAAAACCTCGACTCTACAACTACTCCTACTATATCGAAACAGAACCCAACACCCCAATCTCACGGTCGAGAATAACCAGACATGGACCACCAGACTACGACTGCCCTAGTTGCGCTACCAGGAAAATGACACGACGCCACTGTCGTAGAGGCCTATCCTCACAGACAAAGGCCCATCGAAACCACGTGGTCTGGAAACATAGCCATGACCTCACCATCGTGAACCCTACGCCGTCTAGGGAAAAGCCCTCGGTGACGCTCACCGAAAACCCTAGACCTCAACTCTGGGAGAACGCCAGAAACTACACATGAAAACTCCGTCTCGTAGATGGGAAATGAAAACCCATGACATGACAACTCACGTCACGTGATGGGAGTGCCACCCACCAGAAGTAAGGTCGGATGCATCCACTGACGACTTAGTCTGCAGCCTCAGGTGTCTCGCGATGATGCCCCAGGCGGAGACTGAGACACTATACAGTAACCAGGAACACAGAACAAGGACTAGCTAAGGTCGTACTCGTCAGCGTGGGTCTGTCGGCCTCAGCCAAGCGTGCACACACAGACCATACACCCTAGGTCAGATCCTCTAGTTGGTTCTTCCCACGAAGTCCAGACTTAGGCTGCACGTGGTGGCCCTACGGTAACTAGCATAAAAATTATCTATCTTGAGTAAGTCACTCCACCACTCCCGGGTGGGTCAGCACACGCGTGCCGTAAGAAAGCTACGACTAGTGGGGGCTCACAGAATGTGGACACAGAAAATCACGTACGCACCCATCACTAGTAACGCAGAGTAACTGGTGGCTTGAAGCCACCAGACTCTGGACAGCCCACTAGACCTACTGAACTCATCGGTCCTTGAGTCATGAGACTCGGGGTCAAGACTGTTGCACGTGACGGCATAGCGCCGTCAATCTGGCCTAATCCCTAGGTCCAAAATCACGGTGACAGGCGGGAAATCCCCAGCCCTAGGCTGGCCAACTAGACTCATAGTCCAAGGCCATACACACGGCCCGCACAGATACTCGGAACACACACATGGGATTACCCGGACCCCAAAATTCCCAAGCACATTAATCGAGGTAACGCGGTATCACCGGACACCCCCAAAACACAAACACAGGTCTCACGGTGTCCGGAACACTCACTGGTCATAGGTCGGTCATTGGGTCACTACTAGACTGACCGGAGACCAACCCAACGTAAAACGAACATGGCGAGCATGAAAATCACCTTGCGGTCCTACCTTGGGCCGCCACAGGCTCTGGCGGTCCAACTCTAGAGCGCCACAGGACTCTGGCGGTCCAACCCTGGAGCGCCAGAAGAAGAAGTAAAACGGGCTCTAGCGCACCGACCTTAGGCCACCACAGCCTCTAGCGGTCCAACCCTGGAGCGCTAGAAGATAGGTCATGTTAGCTCTGGCGCCCCACCCTCAGGCTGCCATAGCTCTCTGGCGGACCAACCCTGGTGCGCTAGAGTACTCGTGACTCCAACGGTCAAAACCATTGGTCAAAAATCAATGGCCAACTCGCCTCTCTGGCGGTCGAACCTAGGAGCGCTACACACTCTGGTGATTTATCGTGCGGCCGCCAGGCCAATGGATGTCCTGCCGACAAAATAGTAACCCGTGACGCACCCCCCTTGGGCCACCACAGACTCTGGTGCTCCCACCTTGGGCTGCCAGAAACTCTGGCTGTCTCTGGAAGGACCGCCGCACCATCCCGAAAATGGGCCAGCGGGAAGAAACCTGAAACTTTGTTCCACTCCCTGATCATCCATGAATGAGGGGAAAAATAAAGGGGAAGCTCCCCTACAACCCCTAGCATGCATCTACAGCCTCAGATCGGCCAAAAATACGATGAAATGGCGGATCGACTCACAACCCCAAAATGATGGTTTTTCCCCAAAACATCTCGAATAGCCCGCTCGACTCACCACGGCCTACGAAACTCACGAAAAATGAAATACACGAGCTAGGAAACCGTCCCCCTACCTCCATCGAAGATTTGATGCGCCGTGGACGCCGATCCATTGTAAAACGCCCCACAAAACCCCACTAGGCACCTGAACGCGCACCTAAGCTCCTCGCGCCTCCACCGCCTCGATCCTCAACCCATCCCCACCGTCCTCATGGCCCGCGTCACCCTACCTTGCCCTCACGTTCCAACAAGCGGTCAAAGTCTATCATTTAACAAAAGCCACTCTGAGGCCTAGAGAAGCTCTGGGTATAGTGTGGCGACCGCCTCGTTTGCTGCGAGGGGCCTATAATTGCAGCAATATGTGGGCTACGAAGCTCCGAAGCGTGAAATATTCCACAGGGTGGCGGTACGCCGAATGTTGAACCCCGCGTGGGAACATTTCACGAAGTGGCGATACGCCGGTTATGAACCTCGACCAATGCGAGGGTAACATCTCAAACAAAAAGGGATGAATAATGGGTGCAACAAATGCCCCCCACGGGACATCCGTCAACGCCGGAGGCAGGGGGCAGGTGGCCCGTGTCTTCCATGATTTTTGCTAATCCCCGAGTCCATTGACATACCGGGGTCTTGTAGGACTGCTCAGTAGTTTGGTTGCTGTCCATATGTTGATTTAGCCCTTGATTGAGCTTCGTTACTCATCTTCATCTTTTTGATCTTGGCCTTGCAGCTCTTGCAGACATGGCTCGCCCAAGCCGAAGCAAAGAAACGTCCCGGAGGCCTAGAGTTGGAGGCTCTGATGGCCACTATATGCGGAGGATGGATAGACCCATGCCGCCATTCCCTCCTCATAGAATTACCTCCGAGGGCTTCGACGCGGTGGACAACGGGTTTACTTGGGTCGCTGAGGGCCCGACTGAGGAGACTGCTACCGCTGAGGGAGCTGTTGATGTCTCCCACATTATGAGGAGACAAGAAGTCTATGTGTATGACCGCTCAGGAGGCTATCCGTCACATTTCCCACTGGACCGGCATCTCCTGTCTGAGTTTTGTGCCTCTTGGTGTAGATGTTAATGATCCCCGCCTACTGGGAGAGAGGCGCCGTCTTGAGCGGGCTATACTGCTCGGGAGGGACAGCATGCAGAGCACTTGCACCTTTTCTTATCTGAGCTTCCCTAAGAGCTTTGTACAGCAGAGGCAGTACCCTGATCAGAAGAGCCTGGGCTTCTTCAAGAATTTTGACAGCTTCACAGTGCGAGTGGGGCCATCCTCACCAGTTATTTGGCATTTATCCGAACACCACAAGGCCGCGGATGTTACAGTTGATGGGATGTTTCTGACTTCCTCTGGTGCAGTCTTTACACATGATGACTACGATCACGAAGGATTTTTGGAGAGGATTTTAGCACAGAAGACTCCCAGTTGGTACGGGAGATGGGCCGTCATTCCTTCTCACTGCTATCGTCGAGGTGAGAAGGAATGGTTGTGGGGCATGCTGACGGTTTACAGGGCAACACTTGACAGGGCAAGGATTCGCCACGCAGTGACCGCAACTTTGTATTATTATCCTTGCCACACAGGGTTGATCCAGGCCTTAGCTGAAAGATTCAATCGGCGCAGGAATAAATTTGTCACCGCTGAGGGAGAGACTTCACTGGACCTGTGGGCCTTCTATAGGATTTCTGGACAGCCAGTTTGTGGACAACCCTACGAGGAGCTGTCCTGGATGATTTGCATATCAGTGCTTCGGACGGAGCCGGCCAGTATCTCCTTCCTTGCTGCTTTCGATATTTGATGAAGACTTGGAGGGACCTAGCCCTCGTAGGCAGAGAGAAGGCTGTCGGACGCCAAGGGTGACTCTGAATGCCTGGGTAACACACTTCTACAACGGCCCCTATTGCTTCTATGAAGAGTTTGTTTCTTCTGGCATGACATGGGAGCAGTGCAAAGAGGTAGAGCTCCAGTTTGCTTCACATCCGCATCACTTGCCCGCCCCAACACCGGGGTGGAATTCGAGGGAGCTGCCGCTGCAGACGTACTTGGCACCTTACTTGGCCTATTGGCTAGCCAATTTTGTTATCCCTCATGGAAAGGAGGGAGTTCTACAGGCAGAGGTGATATACCTTGCTTGCTTGATGGCATGTGGACCCAGGGTTGCTATTGCTCCGGCCGCGCTGGCGAATATCTACCATTCTTTCAGAGCCCTGACCTCACATTTGTCACCCAGGGACAAGACTATTTTGATGCCCACTCATTATTTGAGTTCATGGGCTAGTTTGCTATTACCAGAGCTTTCACAGAGGACGCCAGTTGATAACCCAGCTGCTCCACTCATCTTCACATTTGCTGGTCATCCAGACCAGGATGCGGTTTCACAGGTTGCTAGTGCCCGCCGTGTTTTGTCTTTCCTCCATACTAGGAGGGGTGAGAGTCTGGACTTCGACCACAGCTCCCATCTACACCTTCCTTACTTGGAGCGGTAGGGTGACGCAGTTGCCTGCAGGCTGTCTTCACGGGCTTTGCTTTCTCCACATGCACTGACTGAGTGGGTGGTTTGTATAACGACCCGAGATCCGGCACCTCCCACGCCCAGAACCTCCACTGCACGCCACCCTTCCACTGCTACTCTATTACCCCACAACCCTCACCTATTAACCAGAGAAAACCCTGCCCTATTTGCCACCAGGAAGCCCTGGTTCAAGCCCTATCTTCCTCCCCCTGTCTGGCTGCCAGCAGACAGGCCAGAACGCGCCGATTCTGCTACAAAATTCACCACGACTTCCTCGGTACTCCGTTGCAGCCTCCACTCTACTGGCGTCCCTGGGACGTCACCAACAGCGTCCACGCCAAGTTTTGTGACCAGCAGATGAGCTGAAGGTGGTGTATCGGGCTCGTTTTCTTACTGCTTCCCTACTTGCGTGTAGGTCGGCCATCGATCTGCCCACCGCTTGTGACTACTCCAGAGGTTCCAGCCAGCGCCATCGACTTCCCTCATCTTCCAGGAGACTTGTCACCCACCACAGCATGCTACCAGCGACATGAGCACCTTCCTCGGCTTTGTAACACATCGTCCTTGCTGCTAGTCCAAGTCTGTACCATTTCACTTACTTGGGAGCTGCTGCATGTTGTCCACTGGCGGCCCGTCACCCCACTTCGCACGACTCTCGGATGTCACTGTGTAGCCTTTTACCTCACTGCAGGGAGTGGACTTTGCTTGGGTTGTACCTCTATTTAGCTCTTATACCGGGTGGTAGTGTGACTTGGCTAGGCATCTTCCCCACGCCCCGAGTGTGGAGGTACGCGTATACGTCCTTGCTTGGTCTATCTTGCTAGTTTAGTATACTCTCTAGCACCGCTGCTTGTGTGTTGTTGGATCCTAGCTCATTTATATTTATATCACTACCACGGTGAGAGAGCATGACCATCCCGTGCTTCGATCCGAGCACATGTGTGAATTGCCTACCCTAGACTCTGTCGGTTCCTCAACCATGCGCATCCACTCGCTTCCCTCACTTGGGGATGATTCCACGCTTGAGTTGCTTATTATTTGGCATAGTTACCCTCTTGGAGTCTTAGGTGTCGAGTTTGCACTACTCAATCTATCATTTTGTTGCTGGTCTAGTTGTCCACATAGTTGCGTCTTCACGTAGAGTCCTAGTTCACATAGCGTCCCGCATCAGTTAAACTTTTTCACAATTCTCAAGGATATTTTGGATTACCTTATCTCCCAATCAAAATATTTTGGTGCATTTTATGGAATACCTTATCTATGGTTTAACTTATCAACTTAACCTATTATGCAATCAAACATGGCCTTATAGAGTAAGAGGTTGGACAGACAAAACCAAAAGTCCTCTTGAAGAAAGGATGACTCAGTGATTTCCCTTCATATAGTAATTACAACAGATTCAAGGAATCGAGACCATCTCCATATTAATCACAAGAGTATGAATAGGAGGACAGTTATGGAGGTGAATGGCATAGAGAGTTTAAGAGGCTGAGTAGTGTTTGAAGGAATTTTATAGTTTTAAGAGAGTGTAGAGATATGTTAAATGGGAGACTGACTCGAGACAAGGGACAACTGCGTCGAGGCACAGGGGTAGCATCAGACCAAATAGACAGCCTCAGATGCACTACTCAGACTTCCAACATTTGTTGCCTTGACCTCTCAAGATCAACTAATCAACAAAATATGAGCAACCCTCATTAGCTGCATCGAGGCATTGGACAGATGCATCGACCAATCAAGGCTATTTCATCCAATCACATTCTGTGAACCAACCACCGACACAGCCAAAGAAGGAATATTATAGCAACCAAAACCACTAGCTAGTCATCAACAATAGACCTCTGACATTTCCTTGAGCAACAGAACTTGATCTCTTAAATGAATGATCTGGACTCCCCCTCAACTATGGCTTAATTTTTCTTAGCAATACTAATCAGTATCAACCTCCCCCTTACTCAAGGAACAGACCAGTTCAGCAGATCATGCAACAAACTGAACTCCCCCTCACTCAATTCACTTAGATACCAGCATTAATGTAAATAGAGTGCAAGTTTCAACAAATATATGCTCATGAAAATCTACTTTATTCTAAATGTAATTTTACCCATGGTACTCAGCGGAGAACATAGGTCTGAAGACCATCATCACACATAGGGATAGTTTCCAGACAGGCTTAACCTGACCTTCCACATATTGCCATTTGATATACCATAGGGTCATGCATGAAATCAAATGCAATTCAACTTGACATGCATGTCAATTGTCTAAAGGAAAAATATATGCAGCAGATTTCCAAATTTCAGCAAGAACATGTAGTTGATAGTTCTCAATTTGCTCAGAATCAACAATTGGAACAATAAAAGCACTAGAAGTAAATAGCAGGAGTTCAACTTCAAGAAATTAAATATTTTGAAAAAGTGAATCAAGAGAAAGACTTAGCGCGGGAAGAAAGGGAGAGTAGAAAGAGTGAAACTTAGACGAAGATCTATAGACCTACATCGCATTGCAGGAAGAGATCATCTGGATAACTAAGAAAAAGGGGATCGAATTGCTTCCTCTCGTGAGGAACAATTGGTGAGATAAGTCAAGTTCTTTTGGTTCTTGACGGAGAGTCTGTTACTCTAATTTCTACTACTCTTTCTATTTTTGTTTCTTGTTCCATCTGTGTTTGAATTGTGCACTGCTTTTCGATTGGAGACAGTGTTTGTTAGATCCTGTTGGCTAGAACAGGGATCTAAATTTCACAAGCTGTAAGGCATCATTTTTTTTTGTAGAGTTATTGAATGCTCTGTGTTCGCAAGCTGTGAGGTAGCTTTTGTAAGAGACAGTAACCAGTGATCTGTGTGCGAATTGTACACTCTGTGAAGCCTTGCTCAATTAGAGCGAGGGGTGGATGTCGATCAACCGTGAACGGTGATCGAACCTCCTAAAAATTACTAAGTGCTGTGGTGTGTTTGATCTGTGTTTACTCTTTATCATTTTAGCATTTAAAGCATAGCTACTTACAGAATCAAGTTTTTCAGATCTAGTATATGAAAAGGCGTGTTTACACCCCTTGTGTGAGGAGTGTTTTGGGACACGAACCTCCGCCTAGTATTAGTCTGAGCAACTTACTCTGTGCGGTGCATCTCAATTGTGATAACCATGTTTAACACGAATGACAGCATGGGTCATCTTGTGGAACGACTGAGATACTTAATCTCATAGGTTGGTGGGAATTACCTCTTAGTATTTTTTTTAATTGCTCAAGGATCTATTCACCCCCCCTCTAGATCCTCCATTCCGTGCTACAACATAGAACTCCCTTGTTAAGACATAGAGACCCTGATAACAAGGAATCAAATACAGAATGAATAAAGATTAACTGAGATCAAAGCAGCTTAAAGCCTCGAAAGCAACAAGAAAAAGGGCAAAGACCCTGAAAGGGTGAGACAAAAGGAATAGAAAGATAATGAGGAGATTGCTGTAATGATGAAGGAGAAGAATAATCATCCAACGTCGTCGGAGAAGGGAAAAAATAGCCATCTGATAGGGTCAGAGAAGAAGAGTAGTAACCATCCGACCGGGTCAGAGAAGAAGAATTGTGGTCATCTGCTAGGGTCAGAGAAGAATCAGAAGCATAGCCTGGGGATACCGGGGATGAAGAATCGAGAGAAATCCCAAGGGGATGAAAGAAGGGCCTAGGACGAGGTCTAGAATCATGGAGGTAAGGAGAATCTGGGGGCTCTGGATGGGAAGAAGAGAAAGAACGAGGATTCATGGATCCGGGAAGAAAGGAGAAGATACTTGATGTGGGATTTGAAGAAGGCAGGTGCACCACCCAAGGGTGGGAACTGAGCAGCGAAAATTATGAATGGAAAGGAGAGGAAGAAGAAGTGCCCCCCTGAGTGCACAACCGTGGCCCTTGTACTTGCGCCGCCGCCTCTTCTTAGCAGAAATCTCTTGATAATGGACCCGCCTAACACGAGCTCAGACCCTTGGGCTTCTTAATTTGCAGCATCTTCTTAAATAACGGGCCCATCTAGTAGACGACCTGGCCCGATTATGAACATGTAGCTTGGTCGGGGCGATTGCCCCAAAACACCCGGTGATAACAATAGATAGACATTCTTGAACAAGTGACTCCTTGGAAGGATGATCATTATGAAACCACAGGGTTTTGCCCCCTGACACCATAATCATGAGATTTGGCAACTCCTCTCAACAATCAGGCATGAAGTATAACTCCCTTGATAAAAGAGTAGGACGAAACTGAGGGAGAGTGATACACGGCGTTGACATGGCAGACTTGCTGACGAACCGAGGGAGATTGCATAGAATGTGTAGAATATCCTTTGAAAAGCTTGAGAATACAGTGAACTACCTCTTGAACATAGAATCTAGCAAACTCTTGGTAGCTGTATTGTTAGGACTAGTGATCCACCAAGAATGAGATCTAGAGGGGGGTGAATGGATCTCACAAAGACTTTTTTGGAATTTTAAAATTAAATCACGTTCTAACCCAATTTGAATCTAGCTGCGGTACTAATTTGAGATGAAATAGACGAACAAGAATTCCTCAATTGACTTAAGTGGTCTATCAATCAAATCTCATACCAGGCGGAGGGTAGCCTCTACGTAAGGGATGTCAGTCCAGTTAGGCTGACCTAACTTTTCTGGCATGTCTTTCTATATACTTCTTTGATTGAAGCAACACTTAAATCAGATGAATGATTTTGCATTCACAATAAAACTCAGTCGGAAGAAAGTGTCGACTCCTTCGACTCAAGGAGTCGACACTTTCTGGCATCCACATTTTTTGCCGGTTCGTGCGAGGTTTTTGCCCTAATTAGTTTCATTCTTTTTGTGCCCCTCTATGATTGGTCCGAGGGAGAATGTTTCCTCCATGTGGCCCTTCATTCATTGGGCTATATAAGGTTTAAGATAGGGTTATTTCAAGGAAGTGAGAGAAGGGATTTTTTCAATCTCATCCGCTTTTGGGCTTTTGCAGGATGAGCGCGGTGGCGACAGCTCTTCCTCCTCACCTGGTATGCTGAAGATGGAAAACGACATGGAGATGGCATCGTCCAGCATCTTGAAGTGATACCTGCAGCTGGTTCAGCAAGGGGACGAGAGAAAAGAAGAGCAAGTGAAGAAGAGGGAGCCTAGACTTCGTGGAAGCCTGCTACATCAACCTCCCACCGTTGAGAGTTTCAAGGAAGAATCGTCCAGGGTCTTCATCCGTAAAGAGATAAATAGAAACCTCTTTAATACCCCTCTTTATTGTTTCCATTTGATCAATCCTTGTGTTGAGTATGTATTGAAGATTTGATTCCATCCTTCTGAACTTGAAATATCAGTGTGTGTATAGGAAGCTACGTCTCCGTGTGAGGACTTAGTGTAGGGTGAGCTCCCCGAGTTCATGTGGGTGTGTGCTGTGTGGCAGCGTCTTGAGGTAAGGCCTCGTGTGTGGATTGCTGCGAAAGCAGCATGTGTGTGTGTGCGCTTTCGGGGTTCGTCCCCATGGTTGCTACATTTGTAGCGTGTAAGTGAAGCCTCACCAAGTTTGGTAAGGGGTGGACATAGGGAGTCCGTCGTGGTCCCGAACCACCTAAATATCATCGTGTCCTTGTGAATGATTCTGTGATTGCTCCATATCTCCTACCCCCATTCACAGGTTGGGTTGATCATTGAGCTACTCATCGATTGTAGATTCTCTCATATACATGGTTTAGTTAAGCTCGTCTATTCACTGCTTGAGTGAACATCATCACATATGAGCATTTGGTAAGCTTGAGCTGTGTGTCGTTTATGTTTTCAATCGGACTTAATTTTTTATAGAGTGATCTATTCACCCCCCTCTAGATCCGTGTCACTGCACTACGGGACCCAATAAAGGCCATTGATCTGGCCGCCAGCTCCTTGGACGTCCATAACCTTGGCCGCCTCTTGTCAAATGTCTGTCAACCCCTCGATCCACCCACTCCAGGCATGTCCTTCGAAACCGCTCCCACTCTGGGAGGTTCGAGACTCGCGTAGCTTGCACATAATCTGTTTTCGAATGATTTTAAAGGGAGATGACCCCCACATACAAAAACTTTCATTCAAAATCATCTCAAATGGAGACGTTGGAGACTTCAGAGGGTAGACTTTGGAGGTTGGACACTTCATTGGTGGGACACTTCGTAGGAGGAGGTTGGACATTTTTAGGAGGAGAGACCACCAGTCCGAAGCCTGGAGAGAGAGCTGAAAGGATGAGAGCAACCTTCCTGACCTTCCCCTAGTAGCAGAACCCACCGTTGGAGAGCTCCACCGTGGACGAGCCCCAGTTGCAGGGGGTGGCCATCGACATGGCCGCTCACCCTCTCTGAGCTGCCACAATGCTAGCCGCCCTCTGTTGGTCGACGGGCGAACCCTATACTCTCTTCCATGTTCTCTATCTTGCTATATTTTACTCCATTTTATTGCATTGCATGCATAATAGACTTCCCTAAATCCCTATTTAAAGAGATTTTCTAATCCCAAAACATAGGGAAGGTGGATGGTAGAAAGTCTTGGCCATCCCCTTCTCGCCCCCCTCCCCGGTACGATCACCACCATTTGTATGTTTTTCTCTTTGATCTGAACATATTCTACATTTTCATAGTCTAATGGTCTCTTCTGTTTGCTGGTTACTTTGCAAGAACTTCGTTGTCGACTTGCAGGGCTCTTCGTTCTTGGCCGGCCGAGAGCGAGGACAGAAGAACCCACCATCTCCCGTTCCTAAGGCGTTCACGATCATCCTACCCCTGTGAGGCCCAGGTATAGGTCTCTAGCGATCACACCTATTTCTTTATTTCTAACTTGTGTACTGTAGGTTGCAGTAGCAGTAGTTCGGAAGAGGGAGGACACACCCACGCCACCTTCGCGGCCTACCTCCGTATTTCGACGCCTACAGTATATTCTGGAGAGGGGCCGATGTTACTTTCCACCATGTGCACACATCCTTGTGGAGTTGAAATGTATCCAGAAGAACCTTCTCCCGATCAGTGCATTGCATCACATTAAAGATTCGTTCCATCTCATCCATCCAGTTTTTGGCTTCATCAAGGTTGGAGGATCCACGACTGAAAAATATAAGACTTTTAAACTCTACGATCAACGGTATATTATAAATTAAAAAAGATTAACATATAGCCACGAATGCAAGAATATCATGAAAATAAAAGAGAAGATATTCGTGCATTCGTGGCAAAAGAAGTATAGTGGAAAAGAGGGCGTGGTAAAACGGAGTAGGGAGGGAGTTAAACGGATAAAAAGAGTAATCAGTAATTGCATAAAGTTATAATGAAACAGAATTATTTATTACGGGTAGTATTAGTATCAGGGTTATTTCTGTTAATAAATAGATCTGTTTATGGCGGGGTATATCCGTTCAGCCAGCGGCTCTACAGTACCTCCAGCTATACGGTAAGCACGGGAGCGACTACCACGGTAACCACTTTATCCTCGAACATACCATCCGGCACAGACGCCTCTGTACAAGACAAACTCACCTTTGGCGTAGACCACACCAATAAAACCTATATCCCCACCGCCTCCACGATCACCGTAAAACTAAAAATAGACCAATACGACATCAACGGGAATTTAATACCCATTACCCTTTACCCCCAGCTCACCATTAACTACCAACCCTTCAGCGTTACGGTACCCTACATCGACAAAACCATTTACACCTTCACCGGCGCCTATAAATACGTAGTAACCATAGACAGCATCTACCAGGACAGCGTACTGGTTAGCACATTACAAAGCAACCTGTACATCAATGCCGACATCCAGTTAGAACGCTATAGCGATTTCAGCGCCCAATCCACCGTACCAATCACCATCCCCGCACTCGACTCCACCGACATGATCGACTTAGACTGCGACAGCACCATCGACGAACTCCAGATCAGCTGGCAGCCCGTTACCGGCGCCGAAGAATACGACTTAGAATGGAACTACATCAACGACTACGACACCGTAGTAGGCACTTACCTAACCCCGACAGCCACCAATCTACCCTACGACTTCCGCCACAACAGCACCCGTATCACCACCACCAACACCTATTACAAAATCACCATGATCTTTGAACACGGCTACCTGCTGTACAGAGTACGAGCCGTAGGCGTCAACACCGCCAACCCCAGCCAAAACATCATAGGCGTATGGAGCAGCCCCGACACCGGCAGCGTATATAGCATGCTCAACAGTACCGGTAACGCATACCACATCGAACAAGAACACGAATCAGCACTCAATTGGCAGTTCTCAGCCACCTATGCCGAAGACGCCAAAAAGAAAGAAGTAGTCAGCTATTTCGACGGCAGCTTACGAAACCGCCAGAGCGTAACAAAAATGAACTCCGACAAAACCGCCATAGTCGGCGAAACCATTTACGACTACCAGGGACGCCCCGCCATCAACGTGCTGCCCGTACCGGTGAAAAGCCCCAGCTGCAACCCCGAAAAAGAATCCACCATCCATTATTACCCCAACTTCAACCGAGTAGAAGGCGACAGCGCCGACTACAACCGAGCCGACTTTGACTTAGACAGCTCCCCCGACGACTCTTGCAGCGCCCGCACACTCGGCATGGACACCACCACCGGCGCCTCCAACTACTATTCACCCGCCAATCCCAACCAGATTGGCGCACAAGCCTACGTACCGGATGGCGAAAACTACCCCTTCACCCAGGTAGAATACACCCCCGACAACACCGGCAGAGTGAGACGCCAGGGAGGCGTAGGTCCCGACTACCAGTTAGGCAGCAACCACGAAACCAAATACTATTACGGTCAACCCTTCCAAGCCCAGTTAGACCGGCTGTTTGGCTCCGAAGCCGGTGATGCCGCCCATTACAAAGAAAACATGGTAGAAGACGCCAACGGACAAATAAGCCTGAGCTACCTTGACCAGGAAGGCAGAACCATTGCCACCTCACTGGCAGGCGACGTACCCACAGACGATTCCACCCACACCACCCAATTAGTAGAACCATTGCCCAGCGAAAGCGGAGCAGTAAGCAACCTGACCGTTGACCTGTTTGCCAAAAATGCCGAAGGCATCAGCAACGAAAACACCCCCAATGCCAGTGCCAACGCCATAGAATTCAACACCGCCCTGTTAGTGCCCTACCAGAGCGATTACGTATTCGACTACACCCTGCAGATAGACACCCTGTATGATGCCTGCCTTAAAAACAATATCTGTTTTAACTGCATTTACGACTTAACCATCAAAGTAACAGACGACTGCGGACGCGTGATGAGCGCCGAATCCGGCACCAACCCGGTAAACAAAACAATAGGCCACTTCAGCACCGTCTCCACCTCCCATGGCGACAGCATAATCTTTACCACCGATTGCAGCCTTTACACATCACCCGAGCTTACCGAAACCGACAGCATTTAGCCTCTTCTCATCCAAGAGTTCCGACTGGACTAGCAACGCCTCTCGACGTTCATCGCGATTAAGTTTCTTATCGAGCTGCACCATTAGGGATGGGATTAAGATCTCATATGGGAGTACCATCTCCATCCCGTAAGTGAGAGCAAAGGGGGTTTGCCCCGTAGGAGTACGGGCGAAGGTGTGTTAAGCCCATATAGCCTCTACCAATCACTCAGGCCAATTAGACAATTTGTGAGATTCACACGTTTTCTTTATGATCTTAAGAAAGGTTTTATTAGTGGCCTCGGCTTGACCGTTGCCTTGAGAATAGTATGGAGATGAATGATGCAATGCAATATTGAACTTCTTACAAAGGTCTAAGAGCTCTTGTGACACGAACTGGGAACCATTGTCGGTGACGATACTGCTTGGTCCTCCAAACTACGAAATAATGTTCCTCATGATGAAGCGGTAAACTGTGGTGGCTTTGATTTTCGCGTACGCTTTAGCTTCATCCCACTTAGTGAAGTACTCAGTGGCAGTAGGAATGAAAGATTTTTACTTGGACTGAGAATTACGATCACCCAGCGGGCCTACAATGTCAAAAGCCCACATGGAGAATGACCAAGGATCAGAGAGAGTATGGAGAGATGAAGTAGGAGCATGGATTTTATTAGCTTGGAGTTGGCACTTAAGACACCTTCGGATATAGAGGGAACAATCTTCCTCTAGAGTGGGCCAATAATAGCCTTGCCTAAGGATCTTCTTCACTAAAGCCTAGCCATTGACATGACCTCTACACTCGCTTGAATGGGCCACTTCAGCCACCTTCCAAGCCTCATCATCATCTAGGCACCTCATAAGCATTCCATTGAGAGCGCGCCTATACAATTCTCCAGCAATGATGGTGTATATCAAGGCAGGTCTTCTAATAGCCTTACACTGCTCAACATTTGCCCCTTCTAGGAACGATCCCTCTTTACAATACTACACAATCTCATGATACTAGGGCACTTCTTCTTCTTCTTCCAAGATCTCCTCTAACTCTGCCAAAGAAACCTCCTTCAAACCCTTCTTCTCAGCCTTCACCTCTATAGTTTTCATAAGGTTGTCGAACCAATGATCTTGAAGAGAAGGGCCGTCCAGTCTCTGGACAATGATAGTCTCAGTACTTCGATTGAGAGGAAAAGATAAGGAGGAAGCAAGCGATGCTAGCGCATTGGCAAGGATATTTTAAGATCGAGGAGCATGGGTGTAGATCAATTTGTGAAATTGCTTAGCCAAGAGAGTGACCAAATCTTGATATGGCTTGAGCTTTGGGTCACGAGTGCGGTAAGTGGATAGAACTTGCCGTAGGACAAGCTGAGAGTCTCCTATAATCTTCAGGTAGCACGCGCCTAGGAGGTAGGCGTGCTTCAATCGAGCTAGGAGAACCTCATACTCAGCGATGTTGTTAGTAGCAGGAAATCGGAGCTGATAAGTGAAAGGAATCGTCACCCCTTCCGGAGTGAGGAGAACAGCACCTATCCCTCGGCCTTGAGAATTTAGTGCACCATCAAAGTGCAGAGACCAAGAGGGATGATGAGTGACTCATCAGGGAAGTCGTCCTCACTAGAATCAGTGCAGGGGATAGGAAGATGAGCAAGATGCTCAGCAATGGCAAATCCTTTGACTACCTTCTGAATGACGAACGTGATATCAAACTGAGAGAGGAAGCTCTGCTAGTGAGCTAACCTACTAAAAAGGAGAGATTTTTCTAAAAGATAGTGGATCAGGTCCATTCTAGAGATCACCCTAACCTGGTGGGCTAGGAAATAATACTTCAGCTTCTGAGCTACCCAGACTAATGTGGGACAAGTTTTCTCCATGGCAGTGTACTTGACCTCCACTAGGTTAAACAACCTAGAGAGGTAATAAGCTGCCCTTTCATTACCTTCGTCATCCACTTGTGCCAGGATAGCTCCTAGGGTGTCCTCAATGACAGGAATGTATAGGATTAGGGGTTTTCGAGGGATAGGAGGTTGCAAAATTGGGGGATTGGACAAGTAAACTTTCAAATCCTCATAGGCCTTTTGACAATCTTGATTCCATTCAAATTTGGCCTCTGCCTTTAGCAGTTCATAAAATAGGCGGCACCTCTGAGAATGTTGTGATATAAATCTTCTAATAAACTGCAAGGGTCCAATTAATCCTCGAAGTTTCGTGATGTTCTTAGGCAGGGGAATGTCCATAACGGCCTTGACTTTGTTAGGATCAATTTGAATGCTGTTGTGCCCCGACTTGTTTTGACGAAGATCTTGATAGAAAATATCTTCAATCTGGCTTATATGACTTGAATTGATTGAGACCTGATGAAGCCTTGCAATTTTGCAAAGTGAGGGTAAAACTACAATTTTACGAATGTTGGGATTTTCCCCATGATTTTGAGAACAATTTCTCAGAATTTTGGCATCCATATGATCAATATAATTTTTCCATGACTTTCATCCATTTGGATTCAAGGTACAACTTTATTTTCTCATATGAGGGTATTTTGGTAAAGTATCTTTTTAAGCGAGTCTTTTTTGTACAAAACAGGATTTAAAAAACTTTACAAAAAGCCCAAGAGAAGTCGCCATCTGCTGCTCCTTCGCTCCAAGCCTGCTCCAAGCTCGAGTGCTCTTCTTCCTCACCAAAGGAGTCTTCCTCCAAAAGTCTTCTTGATGTTCAAGCGAGCCTCCTTTTTATAGGAGGAGGAACCAACTCAGAGGTGAGTTCTCCTAGTTTACTCGTCCTTTGGCCTTTCCTTCCCCTTGTTTTCTTTTTGTGGAGAAAGGATGCAACAAGAAGAGGTGGAGGGCTCCATCGGGTTTGTAGGCCCAGGGGACCTCCCTCCTGGTTCCTTTTTGTTTTCTTTTTGGTTTGCTGCACATTAGAGAGGAGAGGGAAGCCGTGGCCCCCCCTTTGAGCTGCGCAGGCCGGAGGTGGGCACCTCCGGGTTTGCAGGACCCGGGGTGTACCTTTGGGTCTGCAAGACCTAGACGGGGCACCTCTGGTCTGCAAGACCCGGAGGTGGCAAACCCTGAGGGGCACCTTGGGTCTACAACACTCGGAGGTGTCACCTTAGGGTTTGCAGAACATGGAGGGGGCCTCCCTGGGTCCTTCTCACGCCCCCCAAGAAAGAGGAAAAAAGGAGAGGGGGCAATCCCCCCTGGTTTTTCAGTTGAAAAGGTATAAACCCCCCTTGACTATCCTTCTTCTAGAATTGTTTAAGATTTTCTACTCTTCTGCAAGGCGGCGGCATGTGGCGGCTTCCTTTGATTTTTCTTGACTTCTTTGGACCCTGTCCTGCTGGCCTTGGTGCCGGAGTGGAGTGATAACTCCATGGCACATTGGAAACGCTTCTTGGACACTGGGGATTGCCGTTGCGCAACTTCTTTTTACGTGGGTAAATGATTTTAACACTTGCCACGAGGTGTCTAATGAAATTACTGTGTTAAAACACACGAGTTCTTGTGTAAAAACCCCACCCGTTGGGATGCCGAGGGCGTTTAAATTTAATCCACATATGACGGCTATGGTTTTATATCGCTTTACGCCGTCATGTAGTAGATTTAATTGGCCTAATTTTCCTTGTTCTGAAATTAATCAGAAACATATTTGATGAACATCGTGGGGTTCAATAGCTAGTTGGGCTAACTAGGGTTCATGTGCTTTTGGTTTCTCTCTCTCTCTCTCTCGTACACACACATGCACAGACGCACGCATGCGCACGCATGCACATGCACGCACGTACACGCACACACACATGTACACACATGGCGTTGTATGCGAGCATGGTGGGCGAGCAAGGAGAGCGTGGCAATGCATGCATGGTGGGGTGAGCATAGCGACATGGTTGGGTGAGCTTGGTGACATGGCAGGGCATGCATGGCAGCAATTTCCCCTTTCCATCTCTCACCTTCATGTTGGTGGATGAGGCAATAATGTGGTGATCATCGGCGGTGGGCCTGGAGGGCACTCTTGGCAGCACCTGCCTCAATGTTGGCAACCTACATCACGCTGTCCCCCCAACCCTCCACCCCCTCCTCATTTCTCTCTATATTTAGGTTTGCAGAACTTGGCAGAATCAGCTAGGTGGGCTTCTCAGGTCTTCTGGGGCTAGAATGGGTTTGCAAAATCAAGCCCGTCAGGCTTGTGCTGGGCTAGTTTGGTTTCCGACATGGTTGGCTAACTCGTACCATACCTGGTGGACGGTGGGTCGCCTGCAAGGCACAGGTTAGGGCGAAGGTGGCAGACATGATGGTAGAGTGAAAGGGGGGCCATGGCGGAGGTGGCGGTGGAGGGAGGAGAGGGAAGCCATGGTGGGACAGGGTGCAT
Source organism: Amorphophallus titanum (assembly GCA_024336825.1). Lineage (NCBI taxonomy): Eukaryota > Viridiplantae > Streptophyta > Magnoliopsida > Alismatales > Araceae > Amorphophallus > Amorphophallus titanum. The sequence continues at coordinate 69,430 of JANBPO010000573.1, read as the reverse complement.
TCTTTTGAGAGAGGTTTTGCGATCGTGAACGCGGTCGGTGGGAGAGGGTGCATTCGCCATGGTGCCCTCAATGCTGAGGCCGAGGGGGAGGCCTGCGGAGGAGGGGAGGCCAGAGGAGAGGGCAGAGGGGGAGGGAGGAGGGCGGGATACTGTTCACAGGAGAGTTGTAAAATTGAGTGATTCTCATATGAATAGTAAAAGTGAGGAATGAAAATTGAGTGATTCTCATATGAATAGTCCAAATCAACTGTGGATCACCCAATTCATTTATGAATTGGCCAATCTTGCCTCATCAAGGCTCATAAAAGCATATTTTTTTACATATAGTTTTTTGTTTTGTTGACAAGATTTTGATGTTGGCAATAGAATTTACTTTATTGATAGGCTTTGATGCTGACAATAGTTTATGCTTTTTATGACAGTCACTAATTTTTTTATTCCCTACATTCCATATCAAGTTAGTCTGAATTCAGGTCCGTTTAAAGTCAATGCATGTCCACTCTGGTTCATTAGAAGGTCAACACACATTTACATTCCTTGAGATAGACAGGTCGGTGCACAAATCAACACTTAGAATGAATGGTCAGTGCATATGCATACATGTTGTGCATCAGGTTGACGCATAGTTGCCTTGATCATATATAAGGTCGAGGCACATCTGCATTGGTCATATATAAGGTCGATGCACATCTACCTTGGCCATATATAAGGTCGATGCACATCTGCCTTGGTCATATGGAAGATTGATGCACATCTGCCTTGGTCATATATAAGGTCGATGCACATCTGCCTTGGTCATAGATAAGGTCGATGCATATTGCATCTAGCAAAAGATAAGGTCGATGCATATTGCATCTAGCAAAAGGCAAGGTCGATGCATCTCACTTAACATGCGTTACAAGGTCCGTGCACATAAAACACTTAGAGTCTGAGCACATTCTTGGTCTGTGCACATTCAGAAATCAGAATCGATGCACATATAAATTCAGGCCATCATGTCTATGCACATGCATAGTTTAAGTCTGTGCAGCTACCGTAGCTAAGGTCAGTGCTTGTTTGGAAGTCGATGCTAGTATATTAACCTTTGCAGCTTTAAGTCAGTGCATTTTTGTCAAGGTCGATGCACATTCTGTATCCACCATTGAGACAAGTCGGTGCACCTTCATGAAGGTCTACCTGTATTGTATTAAGACTCATGTTTTTATTCAGATATATTGCATTGGTTATTCCTACAGGCAAAAGGCATCTCATCTTAAGCATTACTGATTATCTGTTAATTGTTATTCTTCTGACATCACTTTGATTGACACAATTAACATGATATTATCATTTGATTATGACTGATGTTTCCTTACTTAACAACCCAAGTTGATTGGTCGAACACTTGGAAGACATAAGATGCTGACGACATCAGCTCTCACGTGAAGATTTCAAGTCATGCCCAAAGCATGAGCTCGTGGGGATTAAGTGAACCAATGATTGGCACGTGATCCAAGGTAAATATCATTCTGATATTCTATCACGTGGATCACCGTACCATCTGCACCTGACACGTGGACCTACTTTTATCCAGATTCCAACACGTGGAAAGGTTCTTCCAGAATCCTCTTGGCGGGAACGAGCTTTCCACATGCCCGAAGCGTGAGCCTATAGGACCCCAAGACTAAAGCTCTATAAAAGGCTCTCCTTCGATCGATATTAAAAACAAGAAGAAGGGCAGAAGATTAGAGAAGCGTGTAGAACAATAATAGAAGAGGGGAAGAGAGAGTGAGAGAGCAAGAAAAAGAAAGAGAGTCAGTTCTGAGAAAAATAGAGTGCCAAAGATAGAGGAGAGCTAGAGAGTCTGATAGAGAAGAAAAATCAGATGAGGGAGATACAGATAGAGCAGTGAAAGAGAGAACCATAGAGAAGAAAAAGGGAGATTCCACTGGAAGAAGCCTACGAGTGAGAGAAGAGGAAGAAGAGAAGGAAATAGAAAGAGCCCGTGAGATCATGAGAAGAAAGAAAAGAGGAGAGAGTCAAAGAAGAGAGAGCTCATGAGATCATGGAGAAGCAATCAAAAGATCTTGAAGATTTGTTCATCATTGGCCTCTAGATCAGATCCAAGCCAATTTGCTCTTTCGAAGAGCTATATTTTCTCAGTCCTTATTTCCAACGTTTTGTTGCTGTGTTTTGTCTTTTGCTTTCTTATTTGAACATTAAGCTATGTGTTAGCAGAGTAAGCTGTGATGCTCAGCGGGGCGAAGTGTGTACCTCAGACAGCAAGCTGTGATGCTCAGCTGTAAGCAAGCTATAATGCTCAGCGGTCGAAGTTGTGAATCAGCGGAAGTAAGCTGCAATGCTCAGCAGTTCAAACTGTTAGGCAATGCGAACCATCTAAACCTCCTTGCATCTGTGGTTTGTTTGCAATTCTGACTCACGGTAGATGTATGGTTAGGCGCGGTTCTATTGCATAGATTTATTCTAAGCTCTTCGTAATTCACCGTGTGTCTAACTTGGTTCTGTCTAACAGTTGCATAGACTTGCTAAATGCTTGCTGGGTGTGCAGGTTAAGTGTTCAAGTGAGATTCACATAAGGACAACTAGTCAGGAGTTCAATTGTTTTGACTTCCGCACGATCTTTAGTTATAGTTTTTAATTCGACATATTTTTGAAGGGGATTCATTCACCCCCCCAATATAAGGGTCAATTTGGAGCGTTATAAAGTAATATGAGATGAACTCAAAGTAATGCCAATTTTGGCGTGTCTACAATGCTGAAGTGTCGCTGGGAGGCTTGGGAATATGCTGTAGGATTTGCTGGCCAATCGGAGGCCAAATGGGGCCCGCCACAGCACGAAGACTCGGACTAGTCAATGGTGGCCCTATCTATCCTAGAACTGCGACAGCCTGAAGATCAGATCACCCTGGACCGCTCCGAGGTCCGATGAGGGTGGGGCTGGCGCCGACGCGTCCGTGGGAGAGTCTTATTCGAACAGGTGCTGACGAGACTCCAAGAAGAGGTCAGAGTAGAAAATGGTGAATAGAAGAGTCAGACTGGTCTAGCCTGGATCTAGCGAGGGTCATCGGCGTAGGCTGGGGAGAACGGCCGGAACGAAGTGCTCCGGTGCTCAAACCGGATCCTTCTTCTTGGGGCAGGTAGAGGGCTTGTAGAAGTCACCCTCCTAAGAATATCAGGCCAGGACCTCCACATGATGGTCATGGGAGCTTCTGCAAACCTGACCAATCCTATGCGGCACTATCTGTCCAGAATCAAAGTCACCTAAATAGAAGGGCGCTCCGAGATCTTCTGAACTCTGTTGAGGGCAGGTCTGATATCGACGCGACCGTGGGAGAGTCAGCTTCGAACAGGGACAGACGGGGCTCCGAGAAGAGGACATAGTAGAGTGCTGGAAGTAGAAAGGCGATAGGGGGTCTGACCTGGTTCTAGTGAAGTCTATCTTCACCAGCCGAGGAGAACTGCTGGAACGTGATGCTCCGATGCTCAAATGGCCTCCTTCTTTCTGGGACTGGTAGGGGGCTTGTCGAAGATGACCTCCTCTGAAAACCACACTGGAATCTTCACAAGGGCGACTGGGGTCATGTCTGCACTCGGCCTCAGATTCTCTACCAGCGGTGCTTTACACAGTCTAACAAGGACAGCTCCTTCGGGCAGCACAGATGTGGAATATAGGTGGTACCACCTCGCCTGCAAAGCTGCTTAGACAAGCTTTCCAGCGGTATAGGATAAGCCACCAGAAGGTTCGTGATGACAACGTGGTAGTCTCTTCAACTAGATACTCCTCTGCTACCTGTAAACTGGTTCTGGGTCAGATGGCCGTTTTGACCGCAACTTTGGCTACGACCAGCATATCCCGTTATACAGCACCCAGTTCGGCTTGGCGACGCAGGCTCTTCGGGGGAACCTGGTTGCGGAGACTGCCAGAGTCTGGTGGGACTTCTTCCACCGGGCCGATGCTGCTACCTTCAGAGTGCCAGCTCCCGGTCGCGTTCCACGGGTGACACCCGAATATGTGAAGTGGTGGAATGCCCAGACGGCGTTCTATCGGTCTCACAAGACCGATTGCTGGGACGGGGCAGAGAGAAGATTCTTAAGCCGGCAGCCCACACCTGTCCTCGATGTCGAGCCAGAGCACCTTCTGTGCCTATGGCGCGACAAAAGCAAGGACGTGGCCGACTATATGATTGCTCGTATAGCGGCCCGAGAGAGCAGACTGGCGCCACAGGCCAAGTTGCCTTCGATGGCGAAGGATGACTTCAGGAAGATTTTGCAGGACCTTTGCCGCGTCGGCTCAGACTGCCTGGAGCTGATCAATTACCCACTGCCGGCGGAAGAGGAGGGCACCCCTGCGACCAGTTGGCAGGCCGAGAAGGACACGATCTGCCCCTACCGCACCTTCGTGAGGAGGGACGAGCGGAAGCTGCAGAATTACGTGGATACCACCTGGCTCTATGTCCTCTTGCGGGTGCACGGGCTAACCATCGAAGCTCGGTCGACGGCCATCCTGGGGCAGCAATTGCATGTGGCCTATCACTACGTCGAAGGATGGGGGATGGATCACTTCAATCTATATTGCCATCTATCGGCCAAGAAGCATGCAGACCTGGCCGCCCTCGCCGACCGGTGCCGGATGATCGGGGATTTGTGTTGGCTAGTCCGGGAGGCTGCCCGTCGGGACCAGGCACCCTCCCAGAGCTACTGGCCAATCACGCTTCGACTTTATACTGGCCCCCATGGTACGTGCTACTGTGCACATGCGTTACATCTTCTTTTACTCCTGTCGGTCATTATCGAGCGCTGAATGGTAACTAACTCCTTGCCCCCTTTGTTTTCTTTCCGTCACAGACCACCCCGATAGCATTCAGCTGGCGACATACCGCAATCTCCTCTGGCAAGCAAAGAAGCTGGCCTATTTTGAGGAGGCACCAGCGGTCCCGACCACAACTCCTCTGCCCCGTCCTGCGAAGAGGCCCCGGGAGAAATCGCCTGTGAAGAAGGCCTTGGGGGAGGCGAAGGCCGCCGGACGGTGGGAGGCCAAGCGCCGGAAAGCGGAAGCTGCCCAGCCCGCAAAGACCGTTCCTCCACCGCCTCCCATCCCATCATTTGAGGAGTTTGAGGTTGGCCAGGCAGAACCAAGCCAACCGGCTGGTAAGATTTCCCTTGTCACGATTGTCCTTCAGGCGGGTCTTATCTCCGTCTTAGCACGGGATGCTCACACCTGGGTACCTTTCATGTTCATCAGCTAGGAAGGAACCCCCGCCTTCACCGATCCCCGCTGTAGGTGAAGCCTGGGTTGGGTCCGAGCAGCCATCCACTCCCACTCCTTCGCCCAGGGCTGTTGTAGAGCCTCAGGAGAGGTCACCCGTGGAGAAGGCGCTTAACGCTGCCAAGGTGGCTGCGCGACAGGAGATCGAGCGAAACAGGGCGGAGGTTTTCCAGACGGCTTCAGCTTCCCCTCCTCTGTCAGTTCCTTCCTTTGTGAAGTTTGCAGTGCCCCGGGCCGAGCCGAGCCGTCCCGTAGGTGAGTCTTTTTGATGCCAATGCCTTTCGGGGTCCGGTCACCCCCTCGGGGAAATTCTTTGCTCATGTATGACGTGCGTGTGTCCTTCTCCCAGCTGAAGCGAGGGGAGCGCGTTCCGTGCGGATCCCCGGTATGACGATTAGTCCGCAGGAGCTAGAATAGAGGAAGGCTGAAGCCGAGAAGTTTGTGGCCGCGTACGCGGCTGCTCAGGCTGAGCGCAGCCAACTTGCAGGTTAGATTTTTGCTGGCTGTTTCGCCTAACACCCTTTCGCCTTGTGAGACAAGACCTTTTATGCGGGTTTCTTCCTCCAGTCCCTGCAGAGGAACCGGTACCTACTCCTACTCCGGACGTGGGTGAAGCCACTGCACCTGGGGTCGCGCCCTCTGTGGAGGAGACAATCCCCAGCCCGCTCCCGGCCGCAGAGACCGAACAGGGTAATTCCTTCCACTGACGTGGCTGACGTATTTTCTTTTTGGTATTCGTTGGGAGCCCGAGGACTTTCATCTGACCCGAATGCTTCCTCATTTGGCAGCTGCCCTCGCACCCCTTCCTGAGTGGATAGAGGCCCAGAGAATCCTCGAGCCGACGCAAATCTACACGAGGAGGAGGTTGAAGTCTGGGAAGTCACCGTCTCTCAGTCCGCGCGGGGAAGAAGCGGTCGATTCCACAGTGAGAGCCTCCTCTCCGACAAGGGAGGAGCCTACCCCGACCCAGTCTTCCTCAGATGAGAAGGTAGACTACGACTACTCCTCTGACGAGGCGGCTTCGGGCGAGGATGTTGTAAGTGTGGGCCCGTTCATATGGGGCCCTCCTTTTGTGGCTAGCTTTCAGCCCTCTGTCTTTTACCCTTCGGTCAACTTGGAGGAGCAAATCCAGCCAGAGACCGTGGAGGCGCCCATCCCGGATGCACCAGCAGAGCGATCCGGGGGAGGCGACGGCGGCTTGGGGAAGCTGGCGGCCTTATTCGAGGTCTTGCAGCAGGAAGCGGCCGTGGGGACTGCAACGCCGACCGGTGCGATTCTGGAGGAAGGAGAATAGCACCGGAAGGCAGTATAGTCCCGATGACTGAGGTAAATGTGGGACCTCCGGGACATCCTCTTATATCTCCTCGAGGCTTGGAGTAGTCTACCTCAATCGATGGAAGGCTAACCCCACTTTTTGTGTTCTAGGAGGAAGGAGGGCTCCCCGACGCACGTACTACTAAAGCTCGGAAGGCGGTCTCAAAGCAGAGGGAGGCAGCGGGCCCCGCGGAGGTTGACGAGCCGCAACTCCTCTCAACGTCGGAGGTGGAGCACTTGGTATCGTTCCTACAGTCGGGGAGCGGACTGAAACTCATGGTTCCTCTTCTACCTCCCCGATCGCTCATGACTCTCGAGGAGGGCCAGCTCCTGGGAAAGACGCTTGTCAGCCTTGCGACTTCGGAGGAAGAGGGAGCACATGTAGAAGAGGTGGTGGGTCCTTCAATAGTGGTGTCTGCTCCAACTTCGCTTCCTGCGCTTCCTACGACCGTGAGCGGGATGGAGCAGTCCCTTGCGATGGCGGAGCCAGGCGATTCTGTTGCAGCCCGACCAACTCCTTTGGCGATGACCAATCGGGAGTCATCTATAGGGGTCGGGCGCCCGAGCGACCTAGCTGTTAGTCTTCCGTCCTCCTCGGGCACGGTGGATGCGGATCTGTGGGCGGCGGTGGATGACTTGGTTGAGTTCGACCCTCCGACTGTGCCCTCCATCGGTCACGTCAGCTCGGATGCACCGGTATGACAAATGCTGCTAGTCCTATGATCGATGATCCTCGCTGACCCCTCCCTCACATACCGGGGGGTGCATGCCGTGGTGGCGCAGTTGACCGGGGGGTGCATGCCGTAGTGGCGCAGTTGACCGGGGGGTTGCAAATGCTGGGCTGCCCTTTGGAGGAATGGTCACAGTGGGCCCTATTGCTGTTAAAGTATGCCAACCGCCGCGAGTTCCTCGAGGCTCGGGCTCCCAATGAGCTTGCCGCCATCAGTGCCCAGGAGGATGAATACCTGCGCGCGCTGGACGTGCGGCAAAATAATGAAGAGCGGCACGAAAGGGCCCTAGATGACAACCAATGCCACGTGGGTGCCCTCACAAGCAGGGTACAAAAGTTGAGGAAATATCTCACTCCCACCAAGGCCGAGTTGGCTGAAGCGGAGGCCGCCGTGATTAAAGAAACCGAGGAGATCGCCATTGCCAGGGTCGAAACGACGTCTGTGACGTCTGAGCTGGCGCGTCTCGAGGAATATCATCAATAAACACCACAATAAATTGATCAAGATGCGGTCTGAATATACTGTTCATTAGTTGCATAAATGTTACATGGGCATTAGTTTGTCCAAAAGGTATAATAGTAAATTCATAATGCTCGTACCTACTTTTGAATGCCATCTTGAAAATATCCTTCTCCTTAATCCTCAACTGATGATAACCATATCTGAGATCAATCTTTGAGAAATATCGAGCTCCTAAAATCTGGTCAAATAATTCATCAATTCTCGACAGTGGATACTTATTCTTGATAGTTAGCAGATTTAGCTATCGATAATCTATACATAATCTCATTGAACCATCTTTCTTCTTGACGAACAAAACTGACACTCCCTACGAAGAAGTACTTGGTCTAATAAATCCTTTCTTAAGCAATTCTATCAGTTGCTCCGATTCTTCCAGTTTAGTGAGGGACATTCAAAAAAGAGTCTTAGATGCAGGGCCAGCACCAGGAACAAGATCAATAGTAAATGCTACCTCTCTTTCCAGGGATAAACCAAGCAATTTCTCTAGGAATACATTGGGGAAATCCTTAACCACATGAATCTCCTCCAGCTTCGAACTTCTATGCTCAGCTACCATAACGAAAGCTAAGAATGCTGCACATCCTCTCCTTATAAGCTTATCAACTCGAAGGGCCGAAATTAGAGACGAACTACCATGATTCCGAAGGCCAGAATAGACAAGTCCAGGATGACTACTAAAGGCCCCTAAACCTTTCTTGCAATCTATGATAGCTTCATGCCTAGACAACCAGTCTGTGCCTAAGATAACATCATATCAATCCATATCCATGGACACTAGTTCAGTAGGCAAATTCTGACCTCCAACTAAAACCTCACTATCAGGGTAATGATAGTTAATCTCGGTCCTAGCTCCAATAGGGGTAGAGATACCTAACTCAGATTTCAACACAACAACCTTCACAGACAACATAATAGTAAAACTCTGAGAGATGAATGACTATTTTGCCCCAGTATCAAACAAGACAAAAGTAGACTTGGAACAAACATCAAGAGCACCTTCCGCGATACCACCCTTGCTTGGTTCCGCCTCTCAAAACGCTTGAAGATGACCTTGGTTCTTCGCTCCTCCCTGGCACTTCTCATTCACAACATGATCATTGAGCAATAGACAATCAGGAATCCAATGATCGAGACTCCCACAGTGAAGATAGTTCCCAGCCTCCTCCAACATTCTTCGGCTCAGTACCTAGCTTTATCACAATGCCTGCATACTTCCTTCGACAAAGTAGTGATAGGAACTAATTGCTTTTCATTTTTCATAACCTTCATGTCCTTGGGAAAGTCTCCTCTGCCATTGGGCCTCTTCTTATAAAAAAGGAGTCTTGATAGAACCCGAACTTGTGACATGCTCCTTCTTGTCGCATCCATGAATCCGATTAGACAGCTCGGTGGCATCCTCTAATAATTGCACTCTTCTAACCATCTCAACATAAGTTTGAACATCCATGGGTGCCAACTGAGTGATATATTGGGGCTTGAGCCCATGAGAAATCTCTGTGCCTTCATTGTCTCTGTGCCCACCAAGTGTGGTGCGTATCGAGACAATCTTGAGAATTGAGCTTCGTACTTGGCGACCGTTAAACTTCGTTGTTTCAATGCAACAAACTCTACTGCCTTCTTCTCTTGTACCCAATCGAAAAAATATTTGCTATTGAAATACTCTACAAATTCTCCCCACGTCACATGGTCATGTGGCAGAGTAGCCTCCACTGACTCCCACCACGATCTAGCATCTCGTTCCAACTGGAAGGTAGCCAGAAGAACCTTTTCCTCATCCACACATTACATCACGTGAAAAATCCACTCAATCTCTTTAATCTAATTTTCAGCATCGTCGAGGTCAATAGATCCGATGAACTTTGGAGGGTTCATATTACGAAAGCTTATATGAAGATCACCATCTCCATGATTCGCCCCTCCTTGGGCTACTTGTTATACGACTTGTGTAAGACCTTGCACGGTCCTCTGCATCTCCCTCCACTGAGCATGTTCTGTGGCCATGATCCTACAAGAAATTATGATAATTAAACACTTGACTAACAACTCTAGGTTCATCGTCCTACATCGAGTTAACCTATGACGCTACCCAATCTCACCGGGTAAAAGGAGTGATGACCCAGACTCCGAATACCGGATATACCCGATAGGATTACCAAGTAGACCTGATACCACTTGGAATCTATGAAGCCTCCCAAGAGCGATAAAAGCTCCGAAGGGTTGAAAAGGAGTGTGTGGAGTACATTGGAGTCCCAGATATAATAGTAACTTACTGTTATATCTAGGACGAAAGTTTATCCATAGTACAAAGGCTTTTTTGGGTGAGCAACTTCAGTTTAGTATTATTTTTAAACATTTGTCAACACTAAAGTTTTCTAAAATGGGGCTGCAATGAATGCAATGAACTAGCCTTGTTGAGTAACTGGTGATATTTACGTCTGATAAATGTATATCCTTATGCAAAAGGTGTGTGCTAAGTTCAGTGCTCTAAGGCCGAGCAATGGCATTGGGTTCACTGAGAAACCGAGTTCCTTCACCAAAGAAGTGAAAAGGACAGCGTGATGAAGTGCCATGCTACCTCCATTCTAATTATGACAAAATGGTAAGCTACACTGAGTAACTGGGGGTGCTGGGGTCTAAACAGCATGCACCCTCACGTAAAAAGGTGCATGCTACACTTGATTGCCCATGAAAATGATAATTGCTCCTGCTCGACGATGGTTTGAAAAGAAAAATCTGAATGTGTAGTACTCATGGATAAAATTAGAGTCATCTTAGTGTTTACTCTCAATACTTGCTGTAATGACTCTCAAGGGAGCCAATGGAATTTGAAGAGGGGCTATCTCGCGCAGTGCCTGAGTTGAGGCTGATGACCACGGATGCTAGAACTACAACGAGGGAAACGAGTCAGAGGCGCCCGGGGATGAATCCCAAGGGTAAACCCTCCGATGCCTAAGTTAGTGATTGTAGTAGAGCTCTGGTGCAAGGGAGAAAAGGGAAGGAGATGAGGGCGTGAGATTCCTCTCCACCAAGTGGTGAAGTGGCTCTAGTTCAAGGTTGATATCGCTTAATAGCACTTACCTTTGGTAGGAGGGTTTCCCAAGTTTATATAGTGACTCATGAACATAGGAGCCCTGCAAGGTGAGGAGTTTCAGGGGAGGTTACATCTCCTTCGTGGGCTAGTTAAGGTGCGAGGGCTCTTGATTGCCTTTATCCCCACGATCTCCTAGCTCTTAAAAAGCACAAAATGGTCGCATGGATAAGCTTCCATCAGTCAGACCGAGCATATGGCGCTGGCTTCAGGGGGTTTCCCCGAGTGATAGGTGTAAGGCTCAGACGAGGTGCATAAGGCCTCGTAGAGGCCTCCCGATCGACCTGACACTCAGACTTCTGAACTCGACGGTCGCCTAGGAAGTGCTTAATCCGAGTCGATTATTGGGCTTAGTGGGCCCTCGAAGTGCTGTCACTTGTAGGATCTAGGCCTCTTTGGTCCATTGGGACCTCGTCTGGCTGCTCTATTTGGGCAGTAGAAATCCCCCTCTCTACTTGTCCCCCTCCGACTCCCGAGCCAAGATTAGGCTCAGTCGAGTAGCATTTGGGGCAGGTGTAAGTGGTTCGAGCTGAGTGGGGACTTTTTCTGACAGGGGCCACTCGCGGTGGCTATCCTGGGGATACGTCCATAATGATGATAATTCCTACGAATTGATGTGTGGAGCCCTCTTTTTGAAGATTGGAACGTCACGCCACATCCCCGGGGGGTTTATAAGCATAGCGCATGCCATCATTCCAAACCTCCGTCGTCTAGGGCTTTTTCCACCATCTTCATGTTTGATAGAGGCTCATGTGCTGCAAAGTTACCCCAGAAGTGCAAAGAGTGGTGGCGGCCTTCGCAGAGCTTGCAGAGGTTACGGCGGTGGCGATTGGCCAACTTCTGCCTCCCCATGAGTCATCTAACACAGTGTCCTCTTCTTCCTCTCCCAGCTCTCTTGATTGCTCCATGGCTGACCAGCATCCCGAGACCGCGGCGCAAGAGGTTGAGCAGACTTCTTGGGCTTTCACGGTGCCAGCGGAACCTCTGTGTATTGAGCTAACTGAGGACGAGGTGAAGCGACTGGAGTGCCAATATCGGCTGCCATGGAAGTATCAGTTCTATCCCGCAGAGCCCGATGAGTCCAATCTGGATACTCGTTCTGGCTTCTTCTGTTCCTTCCACTGGGCCTAGAAGTGTGGGATCTACCTTCCGCTCCATCATTTCATTACTGAACTGCTTTGGTTCTACTGACTGGCTCTAGTCCAGTTGGTCTCCAATTCTTATACTTTCGAGTTCTCCTTCATCTTCCTTTGCCGTTCGTGCAGGATCGAGCCTTCGCTGGATCTCTTCATGCTTTCTTTGAGTTGAAGGAGTATGCCCACGCTGGTAAGGGATTCTTCTTCCTCCAAGTGAAGAGGGGAAGGAGCTACATGACCCTCTCTCCCAGAGATTCTTCCCACATGGGCTGAAAGACCCAATATTTTTGGGTGGGTGCAGCCTTGGGTAGCGGGGGTTGGAACTTCCCACTGATTCCCAATTTTCACCCTAACATCCCTCCAAAGTCGCAGTGATTTTCTCGGAGGCGGAGAAGAAGGTCTCCCTCTCTCCTCATCGACCTCTCAGTCTCAAACCCATTCTCTCTCTACGAGATGAGGTGGTGGTAAAAATACGGTATCAGGGATCTATCCTGCAGATCTGCAAACTGGCAAACTGTCAGAGGTGGAACTAAAAATTAGGGAAAAATACCAAATGACCTCTGATTGACACGAAATTTAAAATGGAGACTGGAGATAACAAGAAGAACAAACACTCAAAATTTCAGCTCGATAAAGTCTCCTGATTTGGAGATAAAAATTCGGATTCAACCTTCTGTTCTGATCTGGACAGAACTTCGACGCGGTGGCAGTGGCGGCGCGACGGCGGCTCGATGGTGGCGGCGGCAGTGGGGCTGAGCTTCTCACTCAGAGAGGGGGAGGGGAGGAGGCTTCACACCTCAATAAATTCACAAAATCCATCTTCAAGGGGGGTCGGAGAGAGAAAGAGGTGCCCTTGGACTTGCTCCTGGCAAAAAATGCTTAATTCTTCATTAATTCCTTACAAGACACTATACATGGGTTTATATAGAAGGGAAGGAAGGGGGAGGGGGTTGAAACATGCCATGGGCAGGGGAAGAGAGAGAGGGGGCACCCCTTTGACTCTTGGGGAGAGAGGAAGACCATGGGAGGACAAGGTAGCTCCCTTCTTTGACAAATGAGGGGAGGGGGGAAGGATCTTAGACTTTTTATACCCTTTGTCCCCTTGAATGGTCCAAGTCTTCTAGAAGCCCACCTTGGACCTGTGACCAGCCCCACATGAGCCCTAGAGCCTAGGAGGACCAATGGGAGAGAGTGTGGGGGGCCCTTGCTGGACCTACTGGACTTTTACAAATAAACCTAACATCCTTAATGACTAACAAATTGGCTTATAAAGCCTTACAATTGCAAACCTATTTTTCCAATGATATAAAAGTAAACTAAAAGGAAACAAATATAAAAATAAAATGTTAGTGTCCGGTGTTAATTCCCATCAATTCTCCCCGAGTGGGAAGAACTCGACCCCATCGAGTAAGGGGTGCGGCTGCTCGTGTGGCTGTTGCGGACCTATCACCGACCTGGAAGCACGGAGTACGCTTCACTCCAAGTAATTGTCACCTACTCATCCCGTATATATTCGATATGCACACACTGCTATGGGAATGAGGCTTAGTGGTGGACACTCTGGGATAGGGTCACTCTCAAAGGAAGGAGACTGTTCAATGACTCACTAGGAATCACCGCTGGGTCCCTTTATGCGACTAGATCCGAGACATAGAATGGTAGAGCTGATCTGAAATTCTGGCAAGTCTAGAACGTACGCATTCAGACCTGACTTGCCTCACACTCAAAAAGGACTAACAACGCAAGCTGACAAAAGACTGACTCAACTCGATGTATGCAGACTCACTATGCACTCGACAGATAGACGGTATGAAATAAAGACTCACACATGATCCTACACAAACCTACAGTTAGTCCGACCCATACATATGCAATGGCGGACCAGGACATCCGAATGTGTGCCATGCATACACAAGATGCAACCGGTGGTCGGCGGAGTGGGGAACTCTAGGACACCCTGGTATGAACCAGTCATGCATTGACGGCTCTTTGGGTTTGGGAGGTATGGGAGGGCCAGGAGAGCTGAATTCACATTCTATATTACCCCTATATGTGCATGACCCGGGCCAATGTCTGGCCTTAGTGAGCATAGATGGGTCGGCCCGAGTGGGAGGGGTGTGATAGGGAATTCCCCTGACAATGTGGACTGGGGGTTGTGGGTAAAGAGGCCCACTCAGGAAGGGATCGAAGGGATCAAAGAATGTGTGACCCCTCGATATGGATTCCCTAAACTCAAGAAAGAGATCGAAGAGATCAAAGAATGTCTGACCCCTCGATATGGATTCCCTCATCTCATGGTCCTATGTGTGGAATTCTAGAAGGTGTTGATGGTCACCTTCATGCGTTGTAGTAGGTGGGACGGTGGTTATAGGTATGAGGTATGGTTCCTCCCTCGGGATAAGTGGAATGAAGTTTGACTCGGCCGGCATGGTGAGAAATAAGAGAACCTCCGTAGTGACATGATCCACAGTGCACACGGAGATAGTGGACCCCAACGCAGGATGTGTGAAGTTACGACTCATGAAGTGGTCGAAGCCTGGGGTCAACATGTGCGTCAACTTCCATTGCCAGTTTAATCCCTTAATGAGGTCATCCAATGTATCAACATGGTAACTAGATCGGAACGTTGTGTGGAAGGAGTTGACGGGCACTAAGGGTACTGTATGGTCCATGGATAGGTAACAAGGAAGTCTAGGGACCAAGCCTGTCCTAAGCCAGCTAAGAAGTGGCTCGGCTAGTGAAATCGCAAGGACTCGAGCTACAGAATATCAACGGCGCATGACTTGGTACTACAACACCAAAGTTTGAGACAGACAATTCCAACTCGGAGATTTCATTCTAAGAAAGGCCAAAGCCTCTTGACCACTGGAAGCGGTGGGAAAGCTGACCCCTAACTGGGAAGGCCCCTACCCAGTGGTCCAGACACTCGGAAAGGGAGCGTACTAGTTATCTACCATGGAAGGAACACCCATCCCTAAGACTTGGAATGCGACAGCATTGTAAAAGTTCTATTTTTGAGCTCCTTCCACACATGTAAGAGATAAATTATGATAATAACTCTCTCCTTTAATTGCATCAATATCTTTGTACATCAGATAGGCCATAGCCAGTACAATATGCAAAAAGAAAAAGAAAAATTGATACAACATGAACTAATCACTCGGTGCGGATGAGGTTAGCAGCTTCAAGCCGAGCCACTGACTCCACCCAGTGTGAAAACTAGCTCGGATAACAGGACGGCTGACTTTGTCTACTCGGGAAGTTCAGAAGAGATGGTATCAGTAGGAAAGAGAAAGAAGAGGAGAGTATGCCCGGGCGCCAGCTTCGTAGAAAATAAGAGAAGGCCTCCTCTGCCAACTCTTTGAAAGTTGAAGCATAATGAAGCCATCAAGAATTGATGGCGCAGGCAAGAAAAAACAGAAAGCAAGCACCTTCTAAGTGGTGCGAGCAAGGATAAGAAAAAAAGAGAGAGAGAGAAAATTTGGCACCCTGCAAAGAGTGAGGGCGAGAAGTAGAGCAAAAGAGAGAGAAAGAGTAAACACTCCCTTGAAGGGAGTGGGAGAGGGGAAGTGAGGATGAAAGAAAGGAGAAGCAATGACTTCTTCTCTCCCCTCTCTCAGGTGGGGTGGTGTGGACGTCAAAAAATGATGATGATGATCATACGGCATGCACATCTCGACACTCGAGAGCGAGTCAAAGATGAAAATGCCGAATAAACTTCATACCTCACCCGATCAGGCCGAGAGCTCACTTGGTGGCCCGCCACCAGATAAGGAAGCCCACCAATCAGAATAAATGGCCGCGACTTCGAAAAGAATCCATTCGATGCTTAAAACAGTGCAGCGAGGCCTTAAAATGACGCGACTTAAATCGATGCGACCCTACCTTGGACATCCTATTCTGGCACAGCCAATTATGGCACGCCCCCCTATTTGCCTTTGTTTTCACTCTAATACAGCACCCCCTTGCGTTGCATTAAAATGGCATGCTCCACATGGTTAAATCGGCGTGCTTCTGTTGAAAGCCCTCTTCCTTGAAATAGCATACCCAGGGCCATCACCCTTTGATGCTCTAATACGGCGTCACCCTTGTGGCTCTGCTAAAACGGCACACTCAATTTTAAAGGGCCCATCATGCCATCTTTAAAGCTTTATTCTTCAAACACTTATACGTCATGGCCCCTTGAAATGGGTAATCCGGTGCGCCAATTGCACTTGGGCTTAAACCGGCACGGTCACTATTCCACTGCACCGTTTTAACCCAAATGCCATCCCATCTACACTCTGTTTCACATCAATATGAGCGCACAGAGAACATTCAATGCCGCGAGCCGTGTCTCCTCCGTTCGATAGGAAAGTGGCAGCGATGGCAGTAGCAGCCGAAGATCTCCTGGAGAACTCGCAAACGTCCCATCTTCGGACAAACGATAGTGCATGGCACCAACCACCGGATGCTAGCGACA
Organism: Amorphophallus titanum; assembly: GCA_024336825.1. Taxonomy (NCBI): domain Eukaryota; kingdom Viridiplantae; phylum Streptophyta; class Magnoliopsida; order Alismatales; family Araceae; genus Amorphophallus; species Amorphophallus titanum. The sequence goes on along the minus strand of JANBPO010000573.1, from coordinate 52,911 downwards.
TGCTAACCCTGTCCGTCTGGTAGACAAATGAAGTGGCAGGACTTTCTTCCGTTCGAGCAAGAGAAGGCAACTCATTATATATACTCTGCAGGTTCGACAGAGCAACCCCCTGGCTCCTCACACACCCGGGTCGGCCATTGAGAGGAGAAGCCTGTCCAAAGAGAAGAAGAAGCTCGATCCCCCTGTGCCCGCAAGGTGAAGGAAAAGAGTGAGTGCGAGAGAAGAGAGGTGAGTTGGGGGGGGTTGTGTTCTCTTCTTCTCCCCCTTGACAGTATCTTCTTCCTTCCCCCTTGCGATGTATTCCATGTTCATCTTGGGATGAACTTTCGGTGTTAAAAGCTTTTCCCCCATTTGTGAGGGTGAATAAAAGAAGAACCCTTTTGCAATCTCAGTGATCTTATTTTCGGCCCTTTGCTTCTATTCTCCACTCTCCGATCATCCGGGGCCTTTGAGGGCCACCTCTCTGTGGCGTGACACTCAAAGAAATCCAGTTGACAGATAAACATCTACACCCTTGTGGCAAACATCTCATCTCACCCCGAAGATCATCGCCCGTGAGTTGTGGTCGCTCTCGCAGGCTGGCCCTCGAGCATTCCACACTCACACTTGGGCTGAGCATTTCTAGAGAAAGTCATGGTGAGCGAGGACGTGGCAGTGGGTAGTTTGCCATCAGTGTTGGCTACAATTATGAGGGGACTCTCCATTTCAGTTTATGAATCAGAATTGGCACCCCCAGAGGCACGACAGATGCTACTGTGCATTTCTATTTCCTTAAACAAGGTGGCAGTCGAGTCAGCTCTTGTGGACACCGGAGCTTCTATAAATGTTTGTCCCTTGAGCACGTTACGTGCTTACAACATTCCCAAGGATATGCTACAGCCAACACTGACAACGATTGTAGCCTACGATAACTCCAGGAGAGCTTGCCATGGGGTTGTAACAGTTCAGGCCGAGCTAGGGCCGTTGAAGATGGATGTGGAGTTTTATGTATTAGACATAGACCCAATGTTCAAGGTAATTCTGGGTCATCCATGAATTGATAGTTTGAATGCAGTGCCCTCGACTACCCACCAATGCCTTAAGTTCCCCTTTCAGGGCCGGATAGCCAAGGTGAAAAGTATCTCCACAGTCCAGACAGTTGATGCAATTGCGAATAAGATTCTGCCTACATTGTGGCCAAGCAATAGGTCGGTATTATCAATGATGGACTTGAACTATTCATGGGCATATGCGTCACGCAAGTCCACCACTACACCTGTTGATGTCAAAATCAATTCCAAGATTAGGGACTCCAAGGGATGGCAGATGATTTTGAAATTAGGCAATCAACCGGGCATGGGCCATAATGCACAATTACAGGGACGGACTAAGCCCGCCCCTAATGGCCGGAAGATGAATCGAAGAGGCCTCGGCTACCGGGAGTCATCAATGTCTATGCTAGGGGACTCCGGGCCATTGACATGGGATTATCGTCAGAATTTTGTCAGGGGGCCTCTATAGCCCGACACCTTGAAGACACCGCCACCCTGCCAGTCCCAGAAAGAAGATGTTGCTCATGCCATGTTGCCCGTGTTGTGAAAAGGACCCGTTGATTATTTTGATGACCATTATGAAGTTTTCATCAAGATGTTTACTGAGAGAGAAGGCTTGAAGGAACCCGAGGTGCGAGTTGTGAAGAAAGTTTTTAAGAAGCCAGCCCAACGTCTACGGGAAGCGGAGAGCTCAACTACCACATGGTCTCTTTCTCGTCTTATTTCCATCCTTCAGAGGCTAACTTTTGTTCCACGCCCACCTCCTCTTCTCTTTGATCAATCCATGTTTTAGTCTCCTTTTTGGCCCGAGAGGTCGATTGAATTTTTAATTGCCAATTGTCCATGCGGGCGCTGCCAGCATATTGATTTGGTGTCTAGGTGGTCACCCGACGCACCTGCTGATTTATCTAGGATGTGGTTTCGATCTTCCGACCCATTCTTTGATGTGATTTTCCCCACTCTATGCCCTCGGGCCCTTCCCCCTCCTCCAACAGATTCTTCTGCTTGCTGTATGTTATCCACTGAGCTTGACCAAAAAAAATGCCAAATTTGAAACCGAGATCTCGATGGAGGATTATGCTATGTTCCGTCCATTCTCCCCCCAGGGGCATGTTTACCATCGGATGGGGGTCTATCTCATCAATTTTCTTTTTCTTATTTCTAAGATTTATTGTTAGGGTTTATTTGGTTTATTTACGTGTCGATCAACCAATTAATTAATCGATAATTAACTGACTGATTGACTACGCAGGCGTGCCAATCACATGAGTGACGAATTTATTACGTGCTCATTCTGACCCGTGTCGGGTGACAGTGAGATTTGGTCGGGACCAACAGTCTATCATACCATAAAGGCTATGGCGTTAATTACATCCCTCGTGAGGAGGGAAAATCTTTGATTAATTACCGAGATAGCGGACTGTCGAGGCCGAAATAGAGTGCAAAGGATGCATATGATGCAGGCATGCCGGATGTCTTAGTCTACCATGCAAGGTTTATTAATTCAAAACTCTCAGTACGTGGCGGAGAACTTAGGTCTGAAGACCACCATCACGCATAGCAGGAGCTTCCTGTCTGGCGTAGCCCAGCTTTCCGCTAATGCCATTTGATATATCGAGGTCCGTGCAATCAAGCATGCGTTAACATGATATGTGTATTCTAGCATAAAGTGAGATGACAAAACTATGGAGATGAACAAACCATTTTCATCCGATCTATCAACACTCAAGCTTATTGGGTTTCATTATTAGAAGCAGGAATCGCCCCGAGGGTGAGGAGAGAGTTAAAACGGTGCGAAACCGCAGATCAGACTGAAACCGACGCGGAATGCATAGGGAAAGGGATTAAAATGGCGTAAGAACCGTAGGGATAGGTTAAAACGGTGCCACTAAGCATAGGTGTAGGAGGTTGGAGCTAAAAAGAAATATGAAATAAAGTAGGAACAATAATTATAATAACAATTAAACAATCTAACTATAGAGTCCAGTCCAAAAGAAGCCCAATCTACAAGGAAAGAGAATGTACTCAATGCCGAGTGAACATTCAGCCTGATGAGCTGGCAACTATGAACCTCCACGCTGCACCTCCAGACCTGGAGGAGAAACTACAACACCTGAAAAGCAGGGGGTGAGCCTCCTATCATTTGCTTAGTAGGGGTCCCGCAGAACCCGAACCATAAACAACGGTGGTAACAAGCAGCGCTAAAGAAAGCAACAACAACAGTAGGAGTAGGAACAGCAACGACAACGGCGAAAGGGGATAGCCGTAATAGAAAACACGGTGGCTGGTAAACCTCGGCTTTACAGCTACTCCTACGGCACCAGAAACACATCTCAATCTCGCAGTTGGGGGACCAATGGACTGACAAGAAAACCTTGGCTATATCGCAAAAAGAAACATCACCACATCTCTGTTGTGGAGGCTTGTCCTCACTGACTAAGGTCTAGTCCAAGACCACGCGGTCTGAGAACACAGTCACGACCTCACCGTCGTGAACCCTACACCATCTAGGGAAAACTCATGGTAATCCCTACTAAAAATTCTAGACCTCTATATCGGGGGAAACACATAAAATCACATCTCGTAGATGGAAAATCAAACCTCGAGTCATGAGAGTCTCATCATGTGACGAGAGTACTACCCACTAAAAGCAAGGCCGGATGCGTCCCCTGATGACTTAGTCGATGTCTCTGGTGTCTCCTTAATAGCCCCAGGCAGACATTGAGACACAGTACTAGTAATCACAAAACAAGGGTCTAGTCGAGAATGTGCTCATCAGCATGCGTCTGAAGTCCCCCACCATGTGTGCACACACTGACTAACTGCACTACGTCAGGCCCTCTAGCTGATTTTCCTCCCGGCCTAGACTCGAGCCGCTATAGTGGGAGGTCCTAAGGCAAACTAGCCTAAAAACTCTCTCTCTTGGGTGTAGCTCTCCACCTACTCCCAAGTGGGTCAGCACACGAGTGCCCAGTTAGCTACGACTAGTGGGGGCCACTAAGCAGATGACTCTCGATGGAAACCACTGAAATACGGACAGACTATACATAAGCCTATCATGAGTAGCTCGAAAAATGGGTGACGCGATGTCACCAGACTCTGGGCAGTCCACTAGACCTACTAAACCCAACAGCCCTTGAGTCACAAGACTCAGGTCAAGGCTATCATACAGGGATAGCTCCATGCCATCAATCTGGCCTATCCTTAGGTCAGAAACCATGGCAAAATGATTTAAGAGATGGTGCATGACCGTCGAGTTTAGTCCCCTTTTAAATGGAAGCCAAGAAAACCCCCATCCCCAGGCTAGGTCACAAGACTCGTAGTCCTCAGGCCACTCACATGGCCCACATAGAAATCACTTTCTGAGAAAACTATCGGGGTGTCAGAATGACCCTTCACACTCAAATCGATGCACAGGGACTCGATTAAGCGTAACACAAAAGCCCGAAACACAAGAGGGTCACTCGGACCCTTAAAACCCATGGCCACACTCATTGAGGTAAATCAAAAAACACAGTCACAGTCCCCACGGGGTGTTCGAGACAACCACGAGGCCATGGGTCGACCATTGGGGCTGATCGACCAGCCCATAGTAGGGGAATGCTCTACCCTGGTCAGTCGACCGAACTAGGCAGGTAGGTCGACCGAACTAGGGCAAAGATCCAGTTCTGTGGTGAACGCCGTTGGTCGACCGAAAATGGCAGAAAATCATCTGAGCTCAACCTTGGAGCCCGACTTCCACACCCATTCTACCCCGGTCGAGGGGGAAAACATTGGGGACCATTCCCTAGGTCCCAAAATACCAAAAAGCATGTAAATAAATGGTAAACCGTCGATCAATTTGATGAAACTATCACATGCCTTAAAACTTACTTTTAACCCCCCAATGTGAAATAAACTACCTCGGCTCACCTTGGCCTACCAAAACTATGGGAAAGGAAGTACACGGGTTAGGGAACCATCCTCCTACCTCCACCGAAGATTTTTCGCGTCGAGATTGCCATTTCCACACGAAAACACCATTAGAATGTCGCCAGGAATGCGAACTCTATGAACAAGCTCGCCACGCCTTCGCAGCCTCAATCCTCATCCCATCCTCACACTCCTCGCCCTCACGCCGCCTCCACCTCACCCGCCTCCTCCTCCATCGGCCACCCGAAGAAGAGGGGGAGAGGAAGAGAAGAGAGAGAATGGGAAAGAGAGAATGAGAGAGAGAGGGGGTGGGGGTTATTTATAGAAAAATATTTTAGATTTTAAATTGTGGACGCTAAAAAATGATGATGATGAGAGAGAATGATGATAATGATGATCATACGGCATGCACGTCTCGACACTTGAGAGCAAGCCGAAGATGAAAATGTCGAATAAACCTCATACCTCGCCTGATCAGGACGATAGCTCACTTGGTGGCCCGCCACCCAATAAGGAAGCCCCCAGGCAGAAGATACAGCTACAACTCCACAACCGCCCATGTCAAAAGTTGAATCAAAGAAAAGTCGGCAACTCCGGCATAGTCTCGGTGCACGCTGAAAGACACGCAAAGTTTTGGACCGAAGCCCAAAGCCACGAACGGAACATTGCGGAGGCCATGCGTCACAACTGGAACATTCCGGGGATGCCAACATTCATATAAAGGGCCGTGGCTTCGAAAGGAATCTGTCCGACACTTTAAACGACACGGAAAGGCTTTAAAATAGCACGATGAGGCCTTAAAATGGCACACCTTAAAATGGCGCCACCTTACCCGGTGCCACCCTACCCGGCGTGCTCACGAAGGATGCTCCCCTTGGTATTTCCTTATCCGGCACGTCGTTTTAACAAAAGGGACTTTTGTTTTAAACATTTGTATGAGTAGCCCCTTTGCAAAGCCATTCCGGCGTGGGTTAAAGCGGCGTGGTCAATGTTTCACCACGCCATTTTAACCGAAGGGCCATCCCATCCGCCAGCCGATGCTCTGTTTCACTTAAATATGATGTACAGAGAGCTTTCAATGCTTGAAGCCATGTCTTCTCCTCCCGTTCGACAGCAAGGCAACAATGTGGCAAGAGCAGCAGGAGATAGCCCGGTAAATCCACGCACATCCCATCCTCGGACGAACGCCAGTGTACTGTGCAAATCAAGGGATGACACTGTGGCATCTGGCAACCAAGATGCAGGGGCGGGAGTTCTTCCGTTCAAGAAAAGAAGGGGCAACCCCTTCTATATATACTCTTCATGTTCCACAGAGCAAAGCCCCCTGGCTTGGCTTCCCTCCCCGGCTGGCGATCAAGAAGAAGAAAAAAGAGAGAAGAAGCCCCATCCTCATGCCGGCAAGGTGAAGAAGAAGAAGATAGTGAGTGTGAGAGAAGAGTGGTGAGTCGGAGGGGGAAGAAATTTGTGTTCTCTCCCCCCTCCCCCATCGATGTATTCCTCCCTTTCCCTCTGATGTATTTCCCCCTCTGGTTCTGGGGCAGGTTCCCCACTGTCTTTCCTCTTGTGGGTGAATAGAAAGAAAAGCCTTTGCAACATATCGTGTTCCCCTTTTAGCCTCTGTGTTCTCTCCCCTTCCTCCTTCTCCTCATCCATGGCCCTTCAAAGCTTGCTCATCCATAGCAAGATTTTCAAAGGAGTCTATATACGGATGAACACTCATAACCGTCTATGGCAAACATTCACCCCGCTTCGAAGATTCATCACCCGTGAGTCATGGCCGCTCTTGTAGGCTGGCCATCGAGCGCTCCACACTCACACTTGGGCTAACGGACCACCGTGAGGCCGTTTCACATTTTAAGTGACTTTCGCTTTACCCCTGACAAGCCCCGGTCCGGGAGAGGTGCTGCCTGATTTTCGCCAGGGGTTGAAGAACGCTTGAGAACAAATGAATAAATCACCATCCGGAGAACAAACTAAACCTTCAATCTAACACACGGTAACTCTGTGAATTAAACTCCCTGAACGAAACACCTAATATCCACGCTAATCCATCTTAATAAATCACTTAAAATTCTTAAACCTCCCTTTCCATAAACTTAATTCATCAGTTCGATGCATAAATGAACCATCAAACTCGCCCACGGGTGAAAGAAAATAAAGAACACACAGTAAAAAATAACTCTCGGGAGAAACTCATACGGCGCGGTGACTATTTGACCACGTCGTTTTAACCCTTCTCAGAAAGACCCCCATCTCCCTCTTCGAACCCGAATCCGACGCGTCCCTTGCCCATTGTTGTAATGACGTGCTCCTCTTCCTTGGTGTTTACCAAGCGCGCCCCCATCTCATCCTCAAAACCCCCAAAACGGCGCGCCCTCTTTGCATCACTGTAGCCCCATCTATTCGGTGCGCCCCGAGTTCACCCCCCTATCCCGGCGCGCCCTCTGACCACGCCGTTTCAACCCTCCTTATAAAAGCCCCCCATGTCTTTCTTTGAACCCAAAACGGCGCGCCTCCTTAATACAAGAAAGAATAAACAACCAATTAAAAGAAATATAAAGATCCAAACCAAAGAATAACCCAAAACCCCCCGCGAGCTGACCGCGCAGGTCGATCTGCGTGGTGACCTTCGATCGGGTGTGAGGGCGCGCATTGCTGAGCTCGCGCTCCACACTCGATGATTCGTATGCAATGTGTTCTTTCGGGGAGCCCTACCTATTGAATTTGTCAAATTTTGGGAGTTTGTTAACGCCGGGTGGCAATCTTTTGGCAGCATGATAGGCTGGATATGGCACTTCATATATATCAAAGGGGGCATGATCATCACCACGCCTCTTTGTCAGCCTTGCTTCGATCAATTGCTCCACCATCAGCTCATTCACCATAACTGACTCTGTTGGTTGCGGGCGGAGGTGGGCGGTCTGAATCAATTATGTGGCTTGAGCCGCAGCATGAGGTGGAAAAGACTCTGACGAGGAAGCCTGCTGCTGCATTTGAAGAAGTGTTGGTTGTGTTGGCTGAAACCACTGGGAATAATGCTGGGGAGTAGCCCAGTTCTACTCAGCAGTTTGTAGAACGACTGGTGAAGGAGCACTCGTGAGGTTGAAACCTCCCCATGACGGCTCGTCTCGTGCCCCTAGTTGCTCAGGTACTATAGCATGCTCAGTATTTTTATTTAATTATTTCTTCAGTAGTTCTATCTCTTGCTAGTACTTTTGCAGTGTCATCAGGACGGCGGGGTCCATAACTGTGTCGTTACTGATGTCTTCAAGTGTGCTGCTGGAGGCACACTTAAATGGAGGAGATGGGAATACTCCTTCTTGTGTAGACGCTACTGCTTTGGCAGTGACAGTAACGATGTCTTCATCAGCAATCTGCTTGCTCTTAACGGCCTGTAGTAGTTCAGTGGTAATTTCACCCTACCTTATCATCCAGACTTTTATTCCAGTGATCTCAACCGACTCTTCTTGTTCATTCGGTAGGGTGTCATGCCCGCTCATTACCCCTATCATATTGCAGGTGAGTATTTGCATCCTTCTATTGCACTTTCTGACTCCCTTTCGGGCCTGACGGGAGAAGGTCAGCTCTCTATATATAGAAATTCTATTCATCTTTTTATTTTGTGGAGGCTTTTCAAGGCTTCTAGCCCCAGCTTGCCTCCCTTCTTCATTCATCTTGACCAGTGACATTTTATCTTTTTCTTCTTCTTCGGTCCTGACGGCCTGAAGCGACCTTCGGCGTCCTACGACGGGACTCCCGAGGCTATGAAAGTATTCTCAGACCATCTTAATCATATATTCTTGGTTGCTCTTCGTAGGGTTGGCAGAAGGCAGCGCTTGGATTCAGGCCAATGGCATGTGTGAAAGTCGTGTTAGTTTGGCCACTTGATTGAGGGAACTTAAATATTTGGAAATGTCGGCCTACCTTACACAGTCCCTGACAGTGGATGGAGGAGTTGTAGCTACGGCTTCCTCCGCATGCATAACTTCGTTGCCCCCTCTCATAGGGACATCAATAGAGTTTTTGAAGCCTGGTGAGGCTGGTGCAGGGCTCCGAACCCTCCTGGGAACCCAGATTTACTTAAACTTTGGCAAGCTCGGGGTTGGCCTCCTTTGCTTGTTGTCATCAAAATTCACCCTCTGACTTGCTAGCACTTGAAAGGTGTTATGTGTGGAGATGGTAGGGATGACCCAGTCTGGCAGAACTTCGGCGTTGTCGCCATTGAAATAGACTTGGACACCCTCGATCAACATAGATTTCCCCGATGCCGAGAATCAACTCCGGGGAGCAGCAACAATTCTCACTCTGGAGCTCTTCTTGTTGCCCCCAGTGGGCTCCTTCTTGTGTACCCCAGCTGGGCGAGTAGTATGGTGAACATGGCAGCTTACGATCAACAGACTCTTTAGTAGAGTTTTCTTAACTCGGCCCGCACTTTGGCAGGTCACAGCTTTGTCGTTCTTCAGCCTCGCAAGTTCTGGTCCTTTCACGTCCAGAAGACTCACGAATGCAACTCCTAGGAAGGTAGGGAAGCCAGCAACCGGAGGGAAGTTGCCAAAGCTAGTTGGTACAACAAGGTAGCCGTACGCAGCATGGTCGGCCACGATCTGGGGGTCGAAAGTAAGTCTAGACAATCCGCTTGTCATCACTCTAACCTGTAAGGAGAGGAACGAGACGAACGAATAGTTAGCATTTGAAGTAGTTGAGTGGGGGCCCAATGGTCCCTCTATTTTGGCGAAAAGGTGAAGGGAGGCTGAGTCCCACCAGGCATGCCAATTTGGTGGAACACTTTTTTTTTAATGCGTAGGCGTGCCAGTCACATATGTGACAAATTTATTATGTGCTCGATCTAACTTGGTTAGACGAATGTGAGGTTCATGTCGGAACTCAAAACCCGCCGTACCGTAAAGGCTACAATGTTAATTATGTCCCTTAGAAAGAGGGACAACCCTTAATTAATCACCAAAATAGAAGGACCATGGGACCCATAGAATATAAGAAAGAGGTAATTGTATGCAAGCACACCAAGAGTTCCAAGGTTAAGCTATGTAGCAAAAGATTTCATGTAGGAAATAGATTTATAACAGATTTCAAAGGACAAGTACTTCCCCGAATAAACGAACGAACAAATTTAATTTAATAAAAAAGTGCGTCCACACTAGGGCACAGGTGTGCCAGGCTAGATGTGGCACAGGTGTGCCGGGTTAGCTCTCCAGGGCGTGTATCGGGGAGGCTGCCAGAGGAGCGTGCGGGGTCAGGGGGCATGGAGTGTGCTGGGTGGAGGTTCCCGTGGGTGTGCCAGAGAGGACCACCGCGGGTGTGTCGGGGAAGACTACCCAGGGGCGTGCCGGGGAAGGCTCCAGGGGGCGCACCGGGCAGAGGCTCCAGGGAGTGTACCGGGCTGATGGGGACTTCTTCAATCGGAGGAACATCCGGTGTTGCCCTTGGGGCACACCGTGACTTTGCTGCGGTCGTCACTCCTTGTGGACGTGCACCCGTATTTTTCCTTTACGCCTCCGGCCTAGGGGAGACTCTGCCGAAATTTTGTCAGAATCATTGATGTCTTATTCATTTCAATTGTAGTATAATCCCTTCATAGTTTTCTTTCCTTTGTCTTTGCTTGTGGTTTATTCTGACTCTGATTTCCTTGCATCTTGCAGATAAATGGCGGGTCCAAGTGGTTCCTCTGCCCCTGCTGCCACCAGTGCTCGGTTTGCTCCTAGACCGGTCGTGTCGGTGGTCACATGGCTCAACGTTGAAGACTTAGACCAAGAGCATGCTGAAGTGACTGCATTGGCTGAGTCATCGAATTCTGAGACTAGTACCATGGAATTTAGCCGAGTTACCCGGACCGACAGCGGCTTCACCTTCGATCGGGCCGGAGATTACTAGAAGGACTACCCCAAGGACAAGCATCTGATCCATTTCCTGAAGCACTTCCGTCACCGGGAGAGGAGGGACCTCCAGGCCGCGAGGGATGTTGAGCATGCTATTCTGCAGTCCTGGGACAGCTTGCTGTATAGTGTCCCAAGAAGCATTCTCATGTACTTGGTGGGAGAAGCAAGGGAGTGGAAGCCCGTGCTGGGGCTAGAGGCGGTGCTGCCCATGGAGGACAAGCTGGTAAGGGCTCCTGACTTCACCCTGACCCAGTGGGACACTGCTACTGGACGGGTTCAACAAGAGCAACACCGCTTTGGCCTATTCCTGGCTCCGTTGAAGTGGGGGTACAGGGAAGAGCCCTTTCTCTTGGACTGCTTGGCCATTCGCTTCAAGCACGAGCTGGCCCTGGACTGGTTTGTTGAACTCAAGGTCCAGGATGCGTACACCTTTCGGGAAGGAGCAGTGGAGTTCACGGAGTACATACTATTCAACTATACTCCATTACTTGTTTGGGCCGGCATCTACCGCAGCGTCTATGCCTCCAGATACGGCTATCCCATCTCCAAGGGCCTCTACTGCAGCATGATCGAGGTCTTCAATGCTAGGCTGAATACCTTCTACACTGCAGAAGGTGAGAGTTCGTTGGACTTGTGGAGTCTCCACCAACTGAGTGGCTTGCCCATTGACGGGGAGCCCTATGAAGAGGTGTGCCTTCCCGACATGATCAAAGACGAGACCAACGGGGACGGCTTCTACTCGCTTGGCTTCTCCTATCGGTACCTTATGAAGGCGTACCGTGAGTTGTACCAGCTGGCTCATGGCAGGAAGTAGCCTCCCCACGAGGATCGAAAGAGGGTCCGCATGACCTTATGGTTGAAATATTTCTTTGATGGGCCGAAGAAATATGAAGACTTTCCCTACGTCGGTGCTGCTGTAGTCAAGAAGAAGCACAGCAAGAGCAAGGTCGAGGTGAAGATTCCCTCAAGAGGACATTGGAGCGGTGCCAACTCGGCAGGGGTCGATCTGATGACGCATTGTGCAGCTTATTTGACATAATGGCTGTGTTCTTTCGCCATGCTGTACGGAGACGAGACCGTCATCCGGCCAGATGTGATCTACCCAGCCTACCAGATGGCGTGGGGGATCAGATTATCTTTATGTCCGGCCACCATCTGCTTGATATACAAGGCAATCGGGGATGTTAGTGCACATCAGTTCCCGTGACAAGCCTGATACGTCTGCCCACTGCACTTTTTCAACATGTGGGTCTGCTCGCTGTTCCCTGAATATGCTCCACGCACCCTTCAGGCTAGGGGATTGTTTTCACGAATGCTGAAATTCGTGAGTGCAGAGCTGGGCTCGACGTCCCTTCAGCTATACAATATCCGAGGCCAGCTGACAACGGTCCCCCACGACTCGGTAGGCACTATTCATTTCTGGACGTTGGCTGCCCATTCAAGCCCACTGGTGAGCAACAAAAGAGAGTGCCGAGACGATCAAGTGGAGAGGTACATCCATCCGATAAGCCAGCAGACCGTCGTCCGCCCGTTGCTAGAGCCGGAGCTTCGTGATTGGGCCCTATTTATTCGCCCGAGCATGCTGGTCTTCAGAAAACGAGACACCCATCTGTTGGAGCCATATTTTCCCTTCCGCTTTGGGTGAAACTTCGGATATGACCAGCATATCCCAGTATATAGTGCACAGTTCGGCCTGCCTGTGCGGAGTCTCCAGGGAAGTCTAACTACTGAACACGCTCGGACCTGGTGGGACTTCTTTCACCGGGCTGACGTGCCACTTTCAGGGTGCCGGCGCCTGGGCGAATTCCACGAGTGACCGTGGAGTACATAAAGGGGTGGAATGCTCAGACGGGCTTTTATCGGCTATGTAGGGCCGAATGTTGGGATGGAGCCGAGAGGAAATTCTTGAGCAAGCAACCGATGCCCGTGCTTGACATCGATCCAGAGCACCTGCTTCGGCAGAAGCGCAAGAAGGAGAAGGAGGTGGCCGCCTACATGGCCGCACGCCAGGAAGCTTGGGAGGTCAGGCCGGCACCGCAAGTTAAGCTTCCTCCAGTTGCCAAGGATGATTTCAAGAAGACATTGAGGGATTTGTGCCGCATCGGGGGAGGCTGCCTGGACCTCATCAACTATCACCTCCCGATAGAGGAGGAGGTCACCCCCGCTAGGAGATGGCGGTCGGAGACGGACCCGATTTGCCCGTACCGTACCTTTGTCAAAAGGGAGGAGTGGAAGCCCGAAAATTGTAAGGACACCACATGGCTGTACGTCCTGCTTCGAGCGCACGGGCTAACGATAGACGATTCGACGGCCGCCATCCTGGACAAGCGCCTGCAGCTCTCTTATCACTACACTGATGGGTGGTGTGATGACCCGAATCCTAGATACCGGATATACCCGATAGGACTACCGAGTAGACCCGATACCACTTGGAACCCGTGAAGCCTCCCAAGAGCTGTAAATCTCCGAAGGGATAAAAGTATTATCGTGTAGTACATTGAAGCCCTAGATATAACAGTAAGTAATTAAATTTCATTAGATCGGTTTGCTAAAGTAGCAGAAATAAAATTACTTTTTTAATTAACAGTTTAACAATTATACCAGAGTCCAGTCTAAAGGAAAGACAAGTAGTACGGTCAACAGAAAAGAAAGACGTACACTCAGGTCAGGGGAAGCCTGACGCAGGTACCGCTGGTAGCTACGGACACGCCATACCAGGAATCGCAGAAGCAGAACACGCCACCCACCTGAAAAGTAGGGGTGAGTCTCATGTCACTGGCTCAGTAGGGGTCATGCGGATCCCCACTGAAAAATAACACAGTAACACGCTAAAACAACAGGTAGTAGTAAAGCAGGAAAAGCTACACTAGAAAGCTATAAAGAAGAGGAAGTAGGAGTAGGGGACATGTAAGGGAAGAGGGAAGAAGCCGTATCGACAAAACATGGCTACTGAGAGGACCTCAGCCCCTAAGCTACTCCAAGCAATGACAGAAGGCTAACCCCAAACTCGAAAGGTCAGGAGTTACCGATCTATCGACAAGCACGAGGCCTAAGACAAAGGCCTACGAGACCAAACAACAAGCCTAAAAGAAGACTTTGACAGACAAGATTGACTCTACATCTCACACAACTGCATCGCCGTACACGCTCCCCTAAACACAACCGCATACACGACTAGAGCATCATGTATGCCATACCAAGCTGGTCACGTACAAGGCCAAGGATAGACCAACTCTGCAGGGGAAGCTGATCTTAGACGGAACCAAGAACAGGCTGACTCGGAAGGGGGACACAAACTCCGAGGAACATGAGAGTCACGCGTCACGTGACAGAAGCACCTCCTCACTAGAAGAACAGCCAGCTGCATCCACTGACGTCCTACACTACGCCTCAAGTACCTCTCTACGGACACCTGGAACGACGGAGATCGAGATACACACTAAACCAGAACATGAACTATAGAAACGAGTGACTAGTCAGGGTCACGCTCGTCAGCGTAAGTCCTAATGCCCCAGACCACGTGTGCACACACTGGCTCTCGCCTAAGCCAGGCCTCTAGCTAGTATTCCACTCCGTAGGACGCTAGGGTTGGACCAGGGTCCACGGAACTAGCTTAAAAACTGTATCTCAGGAACTGCCATGCCACCACTCCCAGGTGGGCCGACACGCTGTAACGTGCCGTCAAGCTATGACTAGTGGAGGCTCAGAAGACACAGGCTCCAAAACATGAGTGCTGGAGTATAGACAGGCAAGAAAACACTATCACACGTACTACGAAGCACCAAGGCAGTACACCAACCACCGATAGACTCAGGACAAGGCGACTAGACCTGAAACTATAACGATCCCTAAGTCTCACGACTCGAAGTCAAGATCATCGCACAAAGTAGAATAAGTCGCCAATCGGTCTAATCCTAAGCTAGAGGAAACGACACAACCGCAGGAAATGACTCACGGAGACCCGAGGGAATGCCAAGAACCCTCAGCACACCTGGACATGCAAACTGAGGTAAGATGATACCTCGAGGCATCCAGAACTACTGTCTTAGGCTAGACAGAACAGCCGAGACACGCACAAGGTCAACAGTCAACCACTGGGTGACACAGGGCTGACCAGAACCCGACAACGACGCACAGATAAGACACCATACACAAGCACTCCTGGCCATCTCATATTGGTCATAGCCCTCAGAGGATGCCAACAGACATCCATGAGTCACAGGCAAACCACAAGGCCTTCTGATAATTGATTCAATACAGAAAACCTGTTAGCATCATTGACTATCAACTTGGGACTGGACATCCTGAGCGTCCGAGGCTTGTATTCTTGACGAATGATTTTCTAAGCTTCAAGAGGAACATCATTGCCCAAAGGTTGGTTGCGATTCATATTCTTCTTTTGCTTCTTCTTACATGCATCTTCTGTATGTCCAATTTTGTGACAATGTGAACATAAATGTGGCACCCTATGGTAGCTAATCGGTTGCCAGAATCCACTATCTTCCATTCCAATCCACATTCTGCTTTTCCCCTGTGCAGCAAGATCTAACTCGATGCATATGAGCGCCTCTGACGTGTCAGTCATTGCATATGTTGCATCATGGATCTGCAAAACAGGTCCAATCTTCCTAGCTATGGATCGAAGCATATCCCCATGACAGAAGTTGACAGGCAATGCCAGAAATCCAATCCATATAGGCACAGCCGATGGATCTGAGTCAAAATCGAAGTCATGTGTCCATCTGAAAAACCTGAATAAAAATGCCTTAATGTATAGATTCTTTTGAAGAAGAATTTTGAGGAAATCAGCTTCACAACCTAGCCGAATTAAAATGTGTCTGGGATTCATCTGGCTCAGGATAAAGTCTGAACTTAGGTGCAGTCTCTGCGAAAGGCAAGCTTTAATTTCAGGAATAGATGGCCGACCATAGGAGCACCTGGCTATTATAGCATTCTGAAGATGACGACAAGAATTCTGGATCTCCTCCTGTGAGAAAAAGACCGCTGGTTCTCCTTTGTCTGTATATGCCAGAGCCTTCACCTTCAAGGAGATTCGCGGACGATGCTGCGTCTCTATGAGGGTCTGAGCATAGGATTTTCTTGAAGCTGCTCCAGTAGCATCAGCACAATCAGCTTTGTCGATTTCAAGTGGAGGATGGACATCCCCCGCCATACCAGCCATGGCCGGCAAGGAGGGGGATGCACCGGAGGAAACAGAGAAGACGATGGCGGGAAGAGAGGAATCCGTAGCTTCTCACACTAGAAATCTAGAGAGAGAAGATGAGGTTTTCAATACTCACTGTGAACTGATGGTATCCTGATCTGAGATCGATCTTCGAAAAATACTGGGCTCCAGATATCTGGTCAAATAGCTCATCAATCCTTGGTAATGGATACTTGTTCTTTACGGTGAGCTGGTTCAACTGACGTTAATCAATACACAGCCTCAACGAACTATCCTTCTTTCTTACGAAGAGTACAGGAGCACCCCACGGGGAAGTACTCAGATGAATAAACCCTTTTTCTAGCAAGTCTAGCAACTGCTCCTTCTTTCGACCTCTTATCCGGTCAGTCATCTCCATAGTGTCTTCAAGAACTTGGGCCTTTCTCACAATTTCAGCATAAACATGAATTTCCAAAGGCGCCAGTTGATTAATGTACTGAAGCTTCAAACCATTCAGGAACTGTTTAGCCTTCATTTTCTCCGTGGACACCAAATGTGGTGCATATTTAGACAACCTAGCAAACTGTGCTTCATACTCTGCAACAGATAGGTTTCTCTGCTTCAAAGTAGGTAACTCAGTCGCTTTCTTCTCCTGCACTCGATCTGAGAAATACTTACTGTTAAAATACTCTTTAAACTCTTCCCATGTTGCACGTCGATTGCCGAGCGTGGCTTCCACGGCTTCCCACCAAGCACGTGCATCGCGTTCCAACTGGAAAGTTGCTAAGAGGACGTGATCTTGATCTCCACACTACATAACTATGAAGATACGCTCTATCTCTTTCAGCCAATTTTTGACCTCGTCTGGGTCTAAGGATCCGCTAAAACGTGGAGGATTCAAGCCTTAAAAGTTTCGATGTAGATTTTTCGCTCCGTGCTGTGCGCCGCCTTGAGCTACTTGCTGTAAGGCCTGGGTTAGGCCTTGCACCGTGCGTTGCATATCTCGCCACTGTGTGCATTCCGCGGCCATTGCGAGAAAATCCCTACAATACAAGAGAATCGATTGAGAACGTTCTATTGAGTCTATCTTCTTATAGCCAGTGATTTAACTTAATCCGAGTCTCTACCCAACTTACTGGGTTAGATTCCTGACTTTACCAATGTTACGGGTTCTATGACACTACTGGAAACCTAGGGTTTAAAGAAAACCTAGGCTCTAATATCACAAAAACTGTCACTCCCCGATGTGAAAAATCGACACGCAGTAGTTTATATCATTCATGTCAATCAGAGCATTCATTGCTACAAGAGACCACACCACAAGGCCAATAATTAAAAGTACAAATAACTCACTTTATTGATAATCATAAAGAAAAGTACTTATTACACCCGACATCTTGTGGACTTCTACGGGAACTTTTCCCTTTTGACATGCATTTGGGATATTATATTTTTTTTGAAATTCCTATTTTGATGCCCATTGTGTCGTGACTTTCCCTTACTAAGGTGGTGGTTAGGTTTAGTAGTCTAGCTCGAGGTCTCGCTCCCTCGTCGTGAATCGAGAAGGAGAGAATAGGTAGCACCTTACACCCTCGGTCCGGCTTTAGCTTCGTTTAGATTCTATGCTGCTTGATTTCGAGAGTGGAGTGTATGTATGTGTGCACGAGTTAACCTTGGGTTAGACTACAAAGAGCAAAAAATGAATTGCCAGCTCTACTGATCCTTGTACCATGCCAGTTATTACACCTATCTAAGGGTAGTACCCCTTAAGGTAGAGCCCGCTCCAAGGGTGGGATAGCTTGACTCCCTCAATGTTGACTATCCTATAGGCATTGCCAGGATACACAGCTTGGACTACATATGAACCTTCCTAATTTGGTTGGAGTTTAAAATGCAGCCCACCAGGCTTCACAAAAATCCTCTTCACTACCATCTCACCAATTTTGAATTTTCTTTCAATGACTTTCTTTTGGTAAAAATGTGTGAGCCTATTTTGATAAATGCGTGCACGCTTGGTAGCGACCAGTCGCTTCTTGTCTAAGAGTTCTAATTGGGCAATGAGTGAATCACAACATTCATCAATGGAAAGTTTCTTGTCTAATTGTACCCTGAGAGAAGGAATTAGAGTCTCATATAGGACTATCGCCTCCATCCCGTAAGTTAGGGCGAACGGAGTTTGCTCAGTGGGAATACGGATCGAAGTGCGATAGGCCCATAGTGCTTCGATAAGCTTTTTCGGCCAGTCTGAGAATCTATTAGACTCACTGGTTTTCTTTATGATTTTGATCAATGTTTTATTGGTGGCCTTTGCTTGACCATTGTCTTGTGGATAATAAGGTGATGAATGATGTAATGTAATTTTATACTTTTTGTAGAGGTCCTAAAGGTACTGAGAAATGAATTGCGGCCCATTATCGGTGATGATGGTTCTTGGAATGCCGAACCTAGCGATGATGTTCTTCATGACGAATTTACAGATTGTTGATGCTTTGATCTCCACGTAAGCTTCGACTTTGGCCCATTTAGTGAAGTACTCCGTTACAGTAAGGATGAATGATTTTTGCTTAGTGAGGGAGTTAGGACCATCGAGAGGACCAATGATGTTGAAAGCCCACATAGAGAAAGGCCATGGGGAGGATACCGGATGGAGTGAGGAGGATGGTGAATGAATTTTTTGGCGTGAAGTTGACACTTAACACACCTACAGACATAGACAGTGCAATCCTCTTCCATGGTGGGCTAGTAAAAGTCTTACCGAAGGATCTTCTTAGCAAGCATCTGGCTATTTACGTGACCACTGCACACACTTGAGTGTGCTTTCTTAACACACTTCTAGACCTCGTCGTCATCAAGGCTCCTCAAAAGAACACTAGTGAGGCTTCTCCTATACAATGCTCCTCCAACCAATGTGTATTTTTGGGCCACTCTCCTTATGGCTTTCTTATCCTCCGCTGTGGCTTCTTCGGGGTAGGACTGATCTTTGCAATATTTGGTGATTTCATAAACTATGACTTCTCCTCATCTGCCAATTCTTCCTCCAATTCTACTAGCATGATTTTCCTCTTCTTAATAATTTCTCTCTCTTAGACCTTCCTTGATAATTCATCCTTAATCATCAGGAAGGTGGCATCTTGGACAGTAGGGGTAAGACGCCTGTAAAGGACGATAGACTCAAAACGTCTACCTAGAGGGAAGGTTAAAGATGATGCCAAGGAGGCGAGGGCGTCGACCAGAATATTCTGGTCACGAGGGACATGGACAAAGATCAGCTTGGTGAATAGTTTGGCATAAGTAGAAGTGAGCTCCTGATAAGGCTTGAGCTTGGGATCGAGAGTGCGATATTTGGTGAGCATCTGGTGGAGAATGACTTGACTATCACCTACAATTCACAATTTGGTGACACCAAAAGAATGGGCGACTTCTAGGCCAGCTAGAAGGGCCTCATATTCAGCTTTGTTGTTGGTGACTGAGAATGTGAGCTAAAATGCCTGTGGGATGGTGACACCTTCAGGTGACAGGAGGACAATGCCGACACCTCTCTCTTGGGAATTCAAAACTCTATCAAAATGTAATGTCCACATGTGGTCAGCAGATTGGTTGATGGACATTAGTTCCTCATCTGGAAACTTTGATTGGATAGGGTGAAACATGGGGAGAGGATGGTGAGCGAGATGCTCGGTTATGGCATTGCCTTTAATCGCCTTTTCACTACAAGAAATTTGACCTATAGACACAAATTTTACCTACAATGTACTCACACATACCTTTCTTTCCCTTCGGAGCCTTACAGCTCTTGGGAGGCCTCTCAGGATCCAAGTGGTATCAGGTTTACCCAGTATCTAGATTCTGGGTCATCACAAGTAGTATCAGAGCGAGGGATGTGTAGAAGTACGTGAGAATTTGAGATATTACAGTAATTAGAGTCCATAAGGTCCAATACAGTCGGCAATTGGCATAGGTTTTGTGTTTCCTTACCGCCTTGCATCTCGCGTGAGGGCCTGTGTGCGCTGTGTTGGCGCTACGTAGGTAGTTTTGCTATCGTCATAATATGATGAAGAGTTCTTCTTTCGTCTTAATATTGGTCTCAATTGTGCTGCGCTGGGCAGAGTTTGCTGGCAAGTGTGAGTCTATAGTGTGGCATTTGAGCTTTCTGTGGCATGATCAGGTGGCTGAAGGGAATTGTTGTTGGTGTGATGGCCGCGCATGCTCTCTAGATGAGATTAATGTCATTCTGGCCATCCCAGATTGAGGTTTGATCAGCCTTGAGGTGCCGAGGTTGTGCTTTGAGGTGGCTGTTTAGATGCCCTGATTGAGAAAGCGCTCAGGCGAGCTAAGGATTTTATTCCTGGTGAGCTGTTGTTGGTCGAGCTTGACTTTCTCATCTTGTTGTGGCATTGTTTCGAGGTAAGTTTGGGAAGAGTTGTCTCGGTACGTCCGTAACCCTGTGCATCTACATTTGAGTGGACTGTGTTAGTTCTTAACCTGATTCGATCTCATTTGATAGTGGCTTGGCTTGGGACCTAGATTATTGTATTTGGGGGCCATTATGCACCATGTTTGTTGTGCCGTGTGTGGCGGCTATCGAGATGCAAAAGTTCAATGTTCGATTTGGGACGTGAGGATAAGCTGAGACTGGCACTCTTTGTGGCTTGTGCTATGGCTTGGCACTATGGTTTGCACTACGGCAGTTTGTGATCGATAGTTGGCATGATCAGTACTTGAGGCATGGTACATTGTAGTTTGGTGAATTGTGATGGCGCCTAGAGATGTGTTGAGTTACAGATACCGAGTTATCTGTGCTGCCTGCATGCATTGTGTTGAGTGTGCAGCGAAAGTGTGGTGGGCCTATAACCCATTGGTCGAGGATCATAGGGTTGGAAGATTCTGACCAGCTGAGAGGACTATCTCCTCGGTGTGAGATTGTCTTGGCTATGCAAGTCTTGATGTTATTGGTTGCCGTGCCATTGATTATGGCATTGTAGTTGTTGGCACTGGCAGGTTTGAGAATTTGGGAAATATGACAGCACATGTGCCAGTCGAGTACCCTCTGTATTCTTGGAAGTTGTGCTCTCGAGACGTGATCGTGGTCTTTGAGACACATTTCTGAGGATTGTTTGTGGGTCCTTGATGGCAAGCTGCGAGTGGCTTGTGCATTTGGCTGTGTGGTTAGCTGTGATTATGCCCAGAAGTGACCCTATTTATGGCTATGTCCCGTGGTTCTGTATTTAAGAACAAAGCTAGGGATTGGCTGGTGTTGTCGTGCATTGGATTGTGCTTGTGGTCGTCTGGGGAGGATTTCCCTATGAGTCTGAGTTCGGATTGGTGTGGACCAAGATCTTATCGGTTGGTTTTTCCTTGCTCTTTTGAGATGGTAGAGTTGGTGTGGAACTCGATTTAGATGCAATGTCTGAGTAGGACCGACTTGATTGTGTTTTTGGTCCAGTGGTGTCATTGGCATTCTGCTCGCCAGATTCGATTGTTGTTATGGTGTGGAAACCGATGGGTGGAGCAATCAGCTGAGATGATTGTCTTCCTTGTGAGAGCCACTGCTTGTGTTGTCTGCCGTATAAGTGTTTTCATCGGTGGCTGTTTTCGTGGCATGGGTCGTGTCTCCTCGGTTTGTGAGATGATAGCGATAATGCCATGTTTGGAGGTGCCATACTTGTGTTCCTTTCTGTGCCATGCTTGTTCTGTGGATTGATGTGCCTTGAGATCTAGAGCATGATGGTCTTACCTATGATCAAGGTTTGACAATGTTCCTCTAAATCATGTTTTTTGAGAATCAAGTTTTCATGTTTTTGGTGTTTGAGGTTTGGGCTAGAGCTTGAAGAGTGTTGCCAACTGGATGGGTTGTTCTTCCCTGCTTCCTATTGGTGTCCTTAAATTTCGGGGATGAAATTTCTTAAAGGAGGGGAGGATGTAATACCCTAGATCCTTCGGA
The DNA here is from genome assembly GCA_024336825.1 of Amorphophallus titanum. NCBI lineage: Eukaryota > Viridiplantae > Streptophyta > Magnoliopsida > Alismatales > Araceae > Amorphophallus > Amorphophallus titanum. Next base: position 30,969 of record JANBPO010000573.1, on the reverse strand, counting down.
TCTGAATTTAAGAGCTCTCGGAGCGCTTTTGTGGGTCCCGAATCATGTTTTACGATCCACTCGGGTTTTTCTACTGTGTAGTCTGTGGAACCCTGTGGAGAGTGAACCATTGAGATTTGAGACTCTGGGATGCTACAGGTGCATGTGGAAACCAGTCATCGCCAGAGGTGCTTTTTGCTCCCTTGGCAAGAACCTTTGTCTTGGGGGTCTTTTGTGGCTATTCTACGTACAAAGAGGCATCAAGCAGGTGTCACTCAAATACCTCGAATGGATGGAGGTCAGTGAATATCCTCTCCTCCTTTCCACCTTGATTATACTTGATACATTGGTACAATGTAGACGGAACCCATGCAGCCAGGGGCAGTCGGGCAATACTTTGTATGAGGTGATAGAGTTGATAACATGAAACTGCACCTTCGCGGTGAAATCTGTCATGTTGAGGGTGAACTCTGCCCCTCCCAATGGTACGTCAAACCTCTGATTGAAGCTGGTGATACGCATATCCCTGACTTTATCAAGGTTTACATCAAAATAATACCTCTGGTAGACCCTATAAGGAAGGATGTTGACAGCTGCACCGGGGTCTACTAGAATTCTATTTAGTTGTCGACCATTCAGTTGTCCCTTCATATAAAGTGGTCTATTATGGCTGATGGTGGGGAGTAGCATGTCCTCTTTAGTAAAGGTTACATTTGCTCCCGGCAGTGTCTCAGCTAGACAACTTTCATACTATGCGGGCGTTTGCAAGGTAGTAATAATCGCTTGCCGGGTCTCTTCACTCAGGGAGAGGATTTCCCAAATGGTGAACCTCGCCGGGAGCTTCTTCAGTAGCTTCATTATCCAGCTTTCAGCCCAAACATTTGATAACTTCATCTCCTCCGCCCATCTTGGCTTAGAAGAGCCTTGCACTGCAGTCCCTGATGGACCCGCTTCATTGGACTCTGGGTCTGAATCCTCTTGTGGCACGACAACGCCATCTTGCTACTCCCCGGTGCCTGTTGGTCTGGTCTTCTCTTCGTTTGGCGGACCAGAGAGTTGCTGAGGTCGCGGAAGGGTGCCCCCGGTTGCGGAGCTGGTTTCCTAGCACTACTGCTTGCCTTTAGACATCTTTAGAAACTCAAAGAAAGAAGGGACATGATGCGGGATGAGATGGCGAACGTGTTGATTCCCATCAGGACACCACCATTGCCCCAACTTGGATTGTATAACCCTTGTGGAGGAGGGATTTGAACTCCCCTAACCTCTGGAGAAGGTATTTTCTAGGGTTGCTCCCCTCTGAAAATAATATTATGGTTGGCAGGAGACGGGTGCCCCCATTTTTGGCCTGATCGAGTTGCATGGGCAATAGTTGTGGTTTCAGCCTGGATCGCCTCAGCCACGAGCGTGAAGTAGATGTCTTCGTCTTCTTCCTCCCCAGGCAGGTTGAAGAGGGCTGACAGAGTATTACAGGAGACTATTGTCCCCTTTTTAGCTTTATAGGCCTTTCTCTTCTTCTTTTGCTTTTCCCTGGCTGGTGCCTGCCCCTAGAACAAGCCGTCATCTTCGTCCGCTGCTTTGTCTGCCTCTTCCTTTTGTTCCAGTTAAAGTTGCTCTAATTCCTTCCATGGGACATGATCCCTTATCAACAAGGGCTGTAATTTGGGCTGTTCGTATTCATCTAGCCCATCTATGTAAGCTTGAAGCTGCCTGATTTCTGGGCTGATTTCTTTGCTTACTGGCAACGGAGTCTGTCTCCTCAGGTTGCGGGTGGGTATCCTGATTACTGTAGGCTGGTCAGTCCATATCGGTGCCGGAGCTAGAGGAGCGGATCGTGGCGCTACACTATGGATACTCGCCCCCACCCTCGGGCGAGGCGCAGCCTTCCTTTTGGTCTTTGCAGGGACCTACTACCATCCCTATTGCTCCTTTACAAGTGTTAAAAAGCATGCCTCATAGGTATGCTGAGTGCTAGCTTCCGCAATTTTCTCAGGCAACACTTGATATAGAGATATAATATTGGCGGTAGCCCTTCTCAGAGGTGCTTCATGAGGTTGTCGAGGATCAACCTTGTATTCCCCCATCTCTATTTCCCATTTCTTTATCATGCCTTCTATTACATCTTTGAATACATAGCAGTCCTCAATCGGGTGCCCCAACATCTGATGGTAGGGGTAGAATCTTGGACTGTCTCTTCTCTTCATGTCCTCCAGCCTCTTTGGCTCAGGCAGGGTGATCTTGTTGTACTGGGTGACCCAGTCAAATAGAACTTTAGTCTTCTCTTTGGGGAAAGAGTAACTCTTCCTCATCTTGTCCCTGAGAGAGGGACCCTCCTTCTTTTCTTCTATTTTATTAGGCTGAGGTGTAGCTGCCTTCTTGCCCTTATGTCTTTGTTGCTCAAATGTTTTGATGTCAAGAGTATTTGCTTCTTTGGGTGTCGGGTGCTGCTCTGCTGCCTTTGCTTTTTGCATGGTGACATTGGCTATTGTCGAGGCATGTTTTGCTAGAATTTGTGCTTCCGCGATACGTACGAAGTAATGTCTCGAGGTCCGATGGTTGAAAAAAAAATGTGCCCATAAATTGGGAATCGGATCCCGTAGTGTTACAGAGTGGTATCAGAGCACGAGAGAAAAACCATGGTTACAACCATTCCAAATGAACAAGTGATAGGAGAAGAGATAGACAAGACTGGGAAAAGCGTAGAGTATAATCGAGACCCATTTAAAAACCCTCTCACTTGATAATTGCTTATTTCTCAGAACCATGTCACCAAGAAGGCAAAGAGATCTTCCCCTGGCGGATGAGAGGGGATCGGGGGTGGATGACCAAATGGGGTGATTGACGGAGATGTCCATGCTCCGACAGTTGGCGGCAGACAGGTGCCCAATGCGGGGATTTATGTAGAAGGGTTTATGCAGGACTTCCAAGGGCTGATGCAGGCCATGCAGCAACAAATGTTGCAGCAGCCTGCGCCCGCACCACATGATGACCTGCCAACGCTTGATCAGTTCTTGAGGTTGGTGCCTCCTATTTTTAAGGGGGTAAGCCGTCCAGAGAGGGCTGAGTCATGGCTCAGTGAAATGGAGAAGAAATTTCACATAATGCGATGTCCCAAAGAAGAGAAGGTGAATCTGGCATCCTATGTACTTCAAGACCAAGCTACCTCGTGGTGGAAGGCCAAGATGCGAACCACTTTTGCGGACTACCACGATGGTGACATATTATGGGAAGAGTTCCTAGGTGTCTTTCAAGAAAAGTATTTCCCCGAACATGTACGAGAAGCTAAGGAGCAATAATTCTTGAGCCTCGAACAAGGAAGCATGTCAGTAGCGTACTATGAGGCCAGATTCTCCGCTCAAGGCCAGTATGCTCCATACATATTTAATGACGCATGTCGAAAGGTGAAGAAATTCGTCAATGGGTTGTGTGGCAGTGTCCAACGCTATGTGGCTACCCAAGACCCCGACTCCTACACTATGGCAATGAGGCTTGCTCATCTAGCCGAGCAAGAGAATGCAAGGTTCACTGAGGAGCAGAAGAAGATGGGCAAAAGGCCCATGCAGGCTGGAGGGAGGCAGGACAAGGAAAAGGTGGCACGTTAGGAGCCGGTACCAAGGAACAAGCCGGGGGTTCCGTTCTGCATCCATTGTGGGCGCAACCATCCGGGGCAGGAATGCTGGAGGACAAAGGGCAAGTGCTACATATGCGGCAAGGCTAGACATATTATAAGGAACTGCCCAAGAAGGCTCAGCAAAAGCCATTTCCCCAGCAGGAGAAGATTCATTACAAAGGGCGAGTCTATGCACTAATGCAAGAAGAGGCAGACAATGCCCCTACCATGGCTGAAGGTTTGCTCCTTATGGATAATGTTTATGCAAATGTCTTCTTATGTTTGGGGGCTACACAGACACGTTCATATCCACTAGCTTTGCTAATCAACTAAGGAACTGACCCCAGGCCACATTCTTCGGGGGAATGTTAGTTAGTACACCGACCAGGAAACAAGTCCGCACCAAGGTTGTGATCCCCACTATTGATGTCAAAATCAATGGGGGGATATTGCTAGGGGAAGCATACATCCTGGATATGAATGACTTTGATCTCACTCTGGGAATGGACTGGTTAGACAAACACTACGCTCTCTTGGACTGCCATCAGAAGAGAGTGATTTTTCAAGAGTCGGGAAGGGAGACATTCTTCCTTCAATGCCCTAAGGACATGTCCAGGAGAGGGATGGTATCGGCCATCCAGGCTTCCAAGCTGATCAGCAGAGGATGTGGCTATTTCTTGGCCAGTGTGGTGCTTGAAGAAGGCTCTGTTAAGATTTTGGAAGACTTGGACGTAGTCTGAGATTTACCTGATGTATTTCCCGAAGATCTACCAAGACTACCATCATCCCGGGGGATGGACTTCTCAATTGAGCTAGTGTCGGGCACCGCACCCATCTCTGTTCCTCCATACTGGATGGCTCTGGCAGAAGTTGTCGAGTTCAAGATGCAATTACAGGAATACCCTCAACTATTCGGTAAGTAATCTCAAAGTTTTCAAGTTAATTTCGAGGATGAAATTATTTTTAAGGTGGAGAGGATGTTATGACTGCCAATTGGGCACTAGCCTAATTGAATATAATCTGGGTCCATGAACTCGACGAGCTAGAAATCTAGATAGATTATTGAAAGATTCTTAGAAAATTTGTAACTTAACATAGGAAGATTAGAATTAGGTGAAACTAAAGCCCATGCAACAACCATTTGGAAAGGAACAACTTTGATGAAGTATATAACTTCTGAAAAATGGGCCTAATAGGAGGTAAGAGGGAGTTTGTGATAATGGGTCGAAATAGTTCCTCCTTTTTTTTCTTTTTTTCTCTCTCTCTTTTTGTTCGCTGTATAAATAGGGGGCGAGGGTGGCATGCCGAGTCACCCCCCCTTCATTTGAATCTCTCCCCCTCTCTCTCTTCTTTTCTCGCGAGCAAACGAACCCATCTCCGCCCATCTTCTCTGTCGCTGACGCCGCAACCGCCATCGCCATCGTTGTCGTCGTCGTCTTCTCCATCACCGGGGTGAGGAGGCCACCATGGAGAGGTCTCCCCCTCCCTCTCTCTTCCTTTCTTCCTCCCCGTTCCTCTTTTTCTTCTTCGTCTCTTCTCCCTCATTTTCCTTCCCATTAGGGGGACAGCGGAGCCCTAGACTCTGTCCCCTCCCTCTCTCATTTCTTTCTGTTCTTCTTCATCTTCTCTTCTCCTCTTCTTCTTCTTCCTCTCTTCCCCTCCTTCTCCGGTGCTGTGGGAGATGACCGGGTCGCCGGTGGTGCCAGGTTGGGAAGGCATAGAGTGTGCCGCTCGAAGGGGTGCCAGACGTGCCGGGGAAGCCCCTTTGGGTGTGTGCCAGGTAGAGATCTTCGCAGGCGTGTCGACGAAGGAGCTAGGGGGCCATGTTGGGGAAGAGCACACAAGGGGTGTGCCGGACAAGGGCACACTTTAGGGCGTATCGGGGAAGGCCGCAGGGGGCGTGCTGGCGAAGACTGCCAGGGAGGCAGAGAGCGTGCCGGGGAAGGGCAGCTTCAGGGTGTGCAGGGGAATGCACTCAGTGGGAGCGTGCCGGGGAAGAGGCACGGAGTGTGCCAGGGAGCACCTGTTGGGATGTGCCACTGAACGGCACCAAGGGGTGTGCCAGGGAAGGCACTCGGTAGTGTGTTGGGGAGAAGCACAGGGTCTGTACCGGGGAAGATACCTATGGGTGTGCCATGAAGAGCGCAGGGTGCACCGGGGAAGAGCCACTAGGGCATGCCAACAAAGGGTCACTGAGACCGTGCCAGTGAAGCAGAGCATGGGTGTGCCGGGGAAGACCCGCAGGGGCGCACCAGCGAAGAGCCGCTTGGGGGTGCCGGTGAAGGGCCGCCTAGGGTGTACCGGGGAAGACCGTTGAGGGTGTGCCGGGCAAGGGCACCTAGGGGCGTACCTACGAAGGGGAGAAGAGTACTTTCTTGAAGCGGAGGACTTCTGGTGTTGCCCCTCGGGGCCCACTGTGACTTTGTTGTGGCCGTCACTCCTTGTGGACACGCACCCGTGTTTTTCCTTATGCCTCTGGCCTAGGGAAAACTCTGCCGAAATTTTATCAAAAATTATCGGTGTCTTATTCATTGTGCTTGTAAAAGAGCCCCCCCCCCTTATAGTTTTCGTTCCTTTTCGCCTGTGACTTGTTTTGACCTTTTGTTTATTACATTTTATAGATAAATGGCTGCCCCAAGCGGTTCTTCTACTCCCGCTGCTACCACTGCCGGACGTGTTCCTCTGGCTCCAGTGCTGGCCGTTACCTGGATCAATGTGGAGGACTTGGACCAAGAACATGCCGAGATAGCGGCACTAGCTGAATCCTCAGGCTCAGACACATAAACAATGGCTATCGAGAGACTTGCTCGGGTCGAGAAGGGCTTCACTTTCAATTGAACCACTGGGGACTATAGGGGGGACTTCCCGATGGACAGGCACCTCACCCGCTTCCTCAAGCACTTGCGGTCTCGAGAAAGGCAGGAGCTGCGGACCGTGAAAGAGGTGGAGAATGCAATCCTATAGACCCGGGACAGCTTGCTACAAAGAGTCCCCAGGAGCATCTCGATGTATCTGGTAGGGGAGGCCAGGGAATGAGAACCCGTGCTGGGGCTCGAGGCCGTGTTGCCGGTGGAAGACAAGCTAGTGCGAACACCCCAGTTTATCCCGGCCAAGTGGGATATGGCTGCCGGGCGGGTCCAAGGCGAGAAGCCCCACTTTGGTCTATTTTTGGCTCCCCTAAAATGGGGCTACAGGGAAGAGTCGTTCATTCTAGACTGCTTGGCAATCAGGTTCAAGCACGAGCTGGCGCTGGGCTGGTTCGGGGAATTGAAGCTTCAGGATGCCCACAGCTTCAGGGAAGGGGCAGTAGAGTTCACAGAGTACGTGCTTTTCAACTACGCCCCAATACTTATCCGGGCTGGCATCTATCACAGTGTCTACGCCTCCCGTTATGGCTATCCCATTTCCAAGGGACTCTGCTATGGAATGATAGAAGTGTTCAATGCTGAGACCAACATATTCTGCACAGCCGAGGGAGAGACTTCACTGGATCTGTGGAGTCTCAGTCAGCTCAGCGGCTTGCCCATTGATGGGGAGCCCTATGAAGAAGTCTGCCTCCCCGACATAATTAAGCCTTTGGCGCGATTTGACTATCGTATCTGCAGTTGCCAGAAAAAGCAAAAATTTTATACGTTTTGCAGGCATCTCGCGTGCTGATCGGCCAGGCAGCTGACGTGGCACTGGCGCCTTTCCGCTTTCCATGCTTTAAATGACTTATCCTTTCACGTATCCCTATGAGAGGGCCACTGAGGGAAACGGAGTAACTGCCCTTAGGGAAAGGTTCCTGCCTTTCACGTTTTTTCGAGGGGAGAGTCAATAAAGGCGGGGGTTCCCCCTTTCGACCTATAAAAAGGTCCCGAAGGGCGTCTCCACCTCTCTTCACCGCTTAAGGCTTCCCTTGCAGTCTCTCCTCTTTCTCCCTTCTCGCGAAGCGTCTGCCTTTCATGCTGGGGGTTATCAGCGGATCATGGAGGGAGACTCGGAAGACGATGACCCTGGCGGCCGCCGACGCGTTCGTGCTGTTCCGGTGCAGGAGAAGGAGGACGGGACGGACAATGTAAGAGAAGGAAGGAGGACGGGGCGGATAGTGTAGGAGAAGGAAGGAGGCCTGACGACAGGCTCGCTCCTGCTCTCCGGGCCGCCGCCGCACTTGAGGAGGACTGACGACGCAACGTCATTGGTTCTCCTTACCCCCGTCGTCTCTCTCATCTCTTCGAGGGGGTGCTCAATCTTTCCCCCTCTTTTGCTCTTCAACCAACTTCTCTTCTTTTCTTTCACTCTTTGGAGGATGCCTGTAATTTGACCCTTGTTTGCGCCACTCGTGGGTGCTTGCCTTTTGTTTGGCTTCCGGCCCTGTGCCTTCCAAAGAGTTGACAGAGGAAGCATTCTCTTGTTTTTCAGACATCCGAGCATTCCTTCCTTTTCTTCCTCTCTTCCTCTGATACCTTTTCTCTGAGCTTCCCGACCAACAGGGTCAGCCATCCCGCTATCCGAGTCAGTTTCTACACTAGGTAGAGTCAATGGCTTGACTTACGGGTGCTAGCCGTGTCTGAGCCGAGTAATCAGCTCGTGCTATAGTACCAGTGGATGTAATATCTTTATTTTTGGACATGCGTTGTATTGGCTGCGGCCTATCTGATGTACGAAGAAACATTAATGAGAGGAAAAGGAAAGTTGTTCTTGTCATATGTCGCTTACATTTTTGAGAAAAGTTCAAAAATAGAACTTTCGTAATGTTGTCACGTTCCATGTCCGAGGGATAGGCACTCCTTCCATGGTAGACAGTCGATACGCCCCCTTCCCGAGCGTCTCGACCACTCGGTAGGGGCCTTCCCAATTAGGGGCTAGCTTTCCCACTGCTTCCAGTGGTCAAAAGGCTTTGGCTTTTCTTGGGATGAAGTCTCCTGTGCGGAAGTGCCTATCTCAGACTTTGGCATTGTAATATCGAGTGATGCACTGTTGATATTTCATGGCTCGAATGCCTGCGATCTCTCGTATCTCACTTGCCATATCGAGGTTCTCTAGCAGTTTCTACTCATTCATCTCGGGCGAGAAGTTGATGACTCAGAGAGATGGGGTACTGACTTCCAAAGGAATCATGACGTCTGTGCCATACACCAACTGGAAAGGAGTCTCACCGGTGGTGGTTCTCGGAGTGGTTTGATGTGACCATAGCATGCTAGGCAATTCCTCAAGCCAACAGCCCTTGGCTTTACCGAGCCTAGCCTTAATGCCTTTTAATATAGTTTTATTGGCATTTTCAACTAGTCTGTTAGCCTGGGGACGGGCTACCAAAGTGAATTGGTTGCGAATGTGTAGGTCAGCACATTTGTTCCTAAAGTAATGAGAATTAAATTGCCAGCCATTATCGCTCAAAATCACCCGGGAGATATCGAAATGACAAATGATCGACTTCCAAATGAAGCACCGTATGACCGACTTGGTAATCCTAGCGATGGCTTCGGCTTCAATCCACTTGGTAAAATAATCGATGGCGACGATGATGAACTTCTTCTGGGCTTGAGCCGTAGGAAATGGCCCCAGGATGTTGATCCCCCACCAGGTGAAAGGGTACAGCTTGGTAAGGGTGACGAGCTCTAAGGCAGGCTGATGGACCAGATGATCAAAACACTGGCATCAATCGCACCTTTGAACGTGTTGTGTGGGAATGGCTGATCTACAGGGGAGGGGTGAATAGATCTGACCCACATTTTGTGAAAACAAATAGATTACAGCGGAATAAAATTGACTTGTTTGAAGGGCAGGAACTAAAAACGCAAGATGTAAGATTAAGGATGAGCTTCGGCATAAACAAACATCTAGCGTATGAGAATCACACAATCATACCACATGAATAAGAGTTTTAAAGTGGTTCAGACCCAACCCTGAGTCCTACATCCACCCCTCACTATTATTTGTTGTATTTGGAGCGTATGTGGAAAGACGAGCCAGAAGGGGTTGGGGAAAGGTCTGTGCAGGTTCTGTGCATGCAAGGGACGAGGTCGGTGCATATGGAGAGTGTGGTCTGTACAGCCGAAAACTGGGTCCGTGCAATCGGGGTTCAAAGTCTGTGCAAGGGAAGCTGAGTCGGTGCAAGCCCTAGACAGAGTCTATGCAGCTAGGGATCAAGTCAATGCAAGGGAGGTTCAGAGTCCGTGCAAGGCCTGGGCGAGGTCTGTGCACATGGGGCTGGCTCTGTGCAGTCAGAGGTTGGGTCGGTGCAGGGCTAGATTGGACCAAGGGAAGGTCGGTGCAGGTTGGAGGGACGCACCGGGTAGCAGGGTGAAGGAGGCGTGCCGGACAAGAGCGTTGGGCGGTGTACCGGGCAAGCCGGTGCTGGGTGTGCCGGGAGAGGCGCGGCCAGGGTGTACCGGGAGGGGTTAGGCTAGGGCGTGCCGGACTGGGGTTGGGTGGTGTGGCTATGCTGGAGAGGGCCCGAGCTGGGGTGTGGCTGGTGTGTGCCGGGGAAGACAGTGTGTGTCAGGAAGGCCTGGCCAGGCTGTACCGAGCGGGAGCTGAGTTAGGATGTGCCGGACAAGGCCCGGGGTAGAGTGCACCGGGCAAGGTTTGTAGAGGGGTTCTTTCCTTCTCTTCTTCCTGTTTCTTTGCTTCTCCTTGCCTCTTGAGTTCCATGCAGTTCCCGTGAGCCTTCTCCACCTTTCTTTTAATCTCCCCCCCTTTTTGACTGTATGGCCGATGTATAAGTTCATGTAATCAATAGCCGGTCCAATTTTTTTCATGTTGTCCTCACTTCTCTCATCTTGGTTGAAGCATTTTATCCTTAATTACCTCATTTGTTTGTTACTTCATCTTGTCATTTAACATGTTATTCTTTCTGATGAAAATTCGACAACTTCTCCCCTTGACCCGGATGATAAGGGGAGTAAAAGGGGACCACATCCACAAGGTGTGACGTGACCCAACAACTCGGGGTGCATGCCAAGGCAGCGACACATTTAAGAAACTTTGGAAAACCCGGGAAAATCGCAAGCGAGAAGCACTGGGCTAAAACGTGCTGAAGATGCATCGACTGGAAGTGTCCCAGGTGTGCCGGATAAGAGTAGGCCATGGGTATGCCGGCCAAGGCACAGGCCAGAGGGTGCACCGGGTTGCGCAGGCTGGGGGAGTGCACCGGCCAAAGGCCGTTGGAAGTATGCCAGGTGGAGCACCCTGAGGGTGTGCCGGGTAAGGGACGACCACGGTGTGCTGGGCCAGTTAGGCCAAGGATACACTGGGCAAGGGGCGTTAAAGGTGTGCCGGCCAACCGGTGCTGAGGGTGCACCGAGCAAGGGAGCTTGGGTGTGCCAGGCCAGGCAGGGCTAGGTGTGCCAGACAAAGGGGCACTTCGTGGGAACTTCAGAAAATCTCCTCCTTTCCACCAAGAAGACAAGGGTTTTATTTATAGACCCTCCAAGTCTTGGGGTGAGTTGGAGAGAGAACAGCCAATAAGTAGGAGGATTGAAGACAAACTCTTGAAGATAATACTCCTAAGAGTCCATAGAAATCAACAGAAGGTCCTAAGGATTAGATTTGAGAGAGAAATCAAGATAACAACCTCTACAATCCATCCACAGAGCAGCAAAGAAGAACAGTTCTACTAAAACTCCTCCGTGTGACATAACGCATCCGCGATAGACCACCATCTGAACATAACGCACCTTCGTCAGTCCGTCATGTGACCTTATCCGCAGAAGATAAGAACAACAGGCAAGACGTTTGGGTTTAGGACTCTGGCGAGCATAACGACTGTGAACAATGGCGTTATAGTGAGATCATAACGGATTGAAATCAGTCTGTCATGGACCCGAAGATGTCAAGGCAGACGGGGCTGGAACGACAAGGAGGTCGGTGGAGGTGGTGCTTTGACCTTTAGTGGGTATATAACGGACTGGAGTACATGCGTTATGCGATGGATGACGGAGACACTTGGATCCGTTAAACTATAGAGACGCTAACTGAGACGGAAGAAGAGACGGTGGGCAAAAAGACTATAACGGCTCATCATAAGGGCGTTATACTACTTATAACGGGTAGGTGTAGAACTGTTAAACTATAGAGATGCTACATGAGACGCTGGATGAGATAGACGCGGAGTGGACTATAACGGACCTTGTGAGGTGCGTTATGATACTTATAACATGCCATTGAGGATGCGTTATGCACAAGAGGGCGACAAATGAACCTGAAGTGCTTGCCTAGCATCAAAACAAGGACAAGACTCAACCAAGGAAGGCAATGACCCATGAAAGTATTTTCAAAAGACACACGCGGGAATCGAAAAACACGCGAAAAAAGTCGCGGAACGCATTTCGACCTCCGAAACTGACCTAAATCGCATGGATCCGAACACGAAAGATGTTCAGAAGATAATTCTGGACAGAACGGGCACAAATTCTCTGAGAAAGTAAGTCCGGGACCCGAAAAGAAGGATCCGAAGGGTCAGGGACATCACAGCCCTCCCCCCTTAAACAAATTTCGTCCTCGAAATTTAAGAACGAAAGCACGGGAATAGGGGAAAGACTCACACAAACAAATAAGGATATAGCTCTCTCATCTCATCCTCACGCTCCCAAGACGCTTCGCCACTAGAATGATGCTGTCAGACCACCTTAACCAGAGGAATAACCTTGTTCTGTAGGCATTGCTCGTGCCGATCCTTGATATGGACAGGGTACTCCGGAAGGGACAAATCTGGGGTCACCTCAGGCCAAACGGCGTCCTTTAGAATGTGAGAATCATCGGGTATGTACTTCCGAAGTATTGACACATAAAACACATCATGCATAGTAGATAGCTCCGGAGGTAGCTGCAACCGATAAGCAACTTCCCCAACGCGCTCGACAATGAGAAAAAGGACTTATAGCGGGGACTCAGCTTCCCACGCCTGTCGAAGCGCATCACACCCTTCATGAGAGAAACTCTCAGGAAAACTCGGTCTCCCATAGCAAAGCTGAGAGGTCGCCTCCTCCGATCGGCATAACTCTTCAGCCGGCTCTGAGCTGCCAACATCTTCTACCGAACGAAATGCACCACCTCAATGCATTGCTGCACCAAATCAAGTCCGATCAGGACACGCTCGCCCACCTCGAACCAATTAAGCGGAGTCCGACAAGGTCGCTCATACAACGCCTCATAAGGAGCCATACCAATACTTGAATGATAGCTGTTGTTGTAGGCAAACTCTGCTAAAGGTAAATGATGGGTCCAACTCCCATGCCGCTCTAAGCAATATGATCGCAACATGTCCTCCAAAGTCTGGATGGTCCACTCAGACTGACAGTCTGACTGAGGATGATAGGCCGAGCTGAATGCCAACTCGGTGCCTAGAGCTCGCTGGAAACTCCTCTAGAATTTCGATGTGAAGCGCGGATCATGATCGGACACAATGGAGATGGGGACTCCATGCAACGGAACGATCCGCTCCACATACAAATGGGCCAACCTCTGCACGCTCCAAGTGACTTTGATCGGCAACAACCACGCCGTCTTCGTCAGTCGATCCACCAGTAACCAAATACTATCATGCCCACTGGATGTCCTCGGCAACCCAACCACGAAATCAGTGGTCACGTGATCCCATTTCCACGTGGGTATCTCCAAGGGTTGAAGTTTGCCTCCTGGTCGCTGGTGCTCAGCCTTCACCTGTTGATAGGTCAAACACCTGACCACAAACTCCGCTACATCTCTCTTCATGACAGGCCACCAAAACTACCTCTTCAGGTTCTGGTACATCTTGGCTGATCTGGGGTGCACGACATACCGACTCCCATGAGCCTCAGGCAATATCGTATGCCTCACCTACTCCTCGACCGGGACGTACAACCTACCTCTGAACCTCACAGCTCCATCCTCTCCAAGCTCCACCTCAGCCATTGATAAAATATTAGGTAGCTCGGGGTCCACTCGCTGAGTCTCAGTCACCTATCGACGCACCACAAGCGTGACAGTCAGACTCGCAAGGACAGTCAAACCCTAATCCTGAGGGATCTTAAGCCTAAAAGTCATGGCCGGAACCTACACCCAAAGCCTCCACTTCCTCAACAACATCTGGCTGATCACCACTCTCCTACTCAGAGCATCAGCCATGACATTCATCCTGCCAGGCTGATAAGATAGAGTAAAATCATAGTCCTTCATATACTCCATCCACCTCCTTTGCTTGATGTTAAGGTTCTTCTGCGTGAACACATATCTCAAACTCTGATGGTCAGTGAAAAGCTTGAACTTCTCGCTGTACAGACAATGCCTCCAAATCTTTAGGGCAAAAATCACTACCGCCAACTCAAGATCATGAACAGGGTAGTTCACCTCATGTGGCTTCAACTGCCGAGATGCATACACCACAACTCTCCCATGCTGCATCAACACTACACCGAGACCTACCCCGAAAGCATCCGTACACACCACAAAACCTCCCGATCCAGAAGGCAACACCAATACCAGAGCAGTAGTGAGCAATCTCTTCCGCTCCATAAAGCTCTGCTCACACTCCTAAGTCTATACGAATGGCACATCATTCCGCGTAAGCCTGGTCATTGGGGCCGCAATACGAGCAAAATGCTAGATAAACCTTTAATAATAGCCTGCAAGCCCCAAGAAACTGTGAATCTCCATGATCGAACTCGGCCTCGACCATTGCACCACTGCCTCAACCTTAGCCAGATCCACAGAAACACTATCACCAGAAATCACGTGCCCTAGAAAGTGCACCTCTCGGAGCCAGAAGTCAGACTTGCTGAACTTAGCATACAACTGGTGATCGCGTAGTGTCTCCAACACCACCCTCAAATGATGCACATGCTCCACAGTAGACCGCGAATACACAAGGATGTCGTCCACAAACACGACAACGAACTGGTCCATGTACGGACGGAACACCCTATGCATCGAATCCATGAATGCTGCGGGGGCATTGGTGAGCCCAAACGGCATCACCAAGAACTAATAATGCCCATACCTCGATCGGAATGCCGTCTTCTCAACATCAGACTCTCGAATCTGTAGCTAATAATAGCCCGATCTCAAATCAATCCTTGAAAACACTCGGGTCAACTGAAGTTGATCAAACAAGTCATCAATCCGAGGCAACGAGTACTTGTTCTTAATAGTCACTTGGTTCAACTAACGATTATCGATGCACAACCTCAAACTACCATCCTTCTTCTTCACGAACAGCACTGGCACACCCCACAGGAAATAACTAGGATGAATGTACCCCTTCGAAAGGAGCTCCTGCAACTGCGCCTTCAGCTCTCGCAACTCCGCAGGTGCCATACGATAAGGGGCCTTCGACATAGGCACCGTACCAGGTACCACCTCAGTCACGAAATCAATCTCTTGCTACGGTGGCAACCCTGGTAACTCCTCGGGAAAAATATCAAAAAACTCGCTCCCAACCAAAATGTCCTCCACATCCGGACACTGTCGATCAACCAAAACCACAGAAGTGAGAAAACCCTGACGACCTGCATCAAGCAATCGATGAGCCCTAATAGCCGAAATAAGCAAGCGAGAAGAGGAAGACCAAATACCTCGGTAATAGAAGGTGGGTCCACAAAGCGGCTCGAAGTAGACCTTCTTCGAGCCTCAATCCACTAAAGCATGATGAGCCTCTAGCCAATCCATGCCTAAGATCACATCAAAGTCCTGAAGCAGTAACATATAGAGCCTGGCTAGCAAGTTTCGCCCTTCCAGCCACACAGGCACCTTCTCAAAGCAATACGGGATGTGCACAAAATCGCCGGTAGGTAACTCCACCGCCATATCACAAGACATCTCGGCCACCGGGTCCTCCACGCTCTGAGCAAAATCCTCTGAAATGAACGAATGCGAAGCACCTGAATCAAACAAAACATGAGCCACACAAACCAAAATCGAAAGAGTACCTTCCACCAACTGTGACGCCTCAACCTCAGCTCTGGTCATTTGGGTCACTCTACCTCGGGATCTCTGCCTCCCCACAGTAGCTGACCGAGACAATTGAGGAAACTACTTCTATCGCTAGTACTGCAGTAGCTATAATGGCATCTGCTGGGGCTGAAACTACTGCTGCTGCTGAAACTAGGCGGCTTACTCGGTCTCTGAGGACAGTCACATGTCATGTGCCTTGGCTAGTCACACCTGAAGCAAACCACGGGCGTCAAACACTGCCTGCTTGGATGAGAACCACCGCACCTGGGACACCCATCCCGAGCACCACTCACCGAACCCTAACGCTGAATAGCCACAGGCTGCTGGACACTGCCCAACGACTCCTACTTCGGCTCCTTGCGACCCCGTCGCCTCCTACCTAAACCAGCTTCCTTGAGCAACTTATTGAGCTTCGAGCTAAAGGATGATGACTCTGGCATGGGAGCCACAGACTGCACTACCACGGAACCATCTGCTGAGAGCTAGACAGTACTCTGCTGCTGAACCTCCATCGGCTGGCTGGAACTTGCCTGAACCTAACCAGCACTGCCCTGCCCTTGAACCTTCAACAAATCTCTCTCCAGTGCCACTGCTGCCTTGCAAGCAACATCTTAGGTGGTCAAACCCGATGCAAGAAGATGATGCCTCAACTCTACCCTCAGACCACCAACAAACTACTCAGTCTTCACCTCCTCATCTGCCATGATGCGAGAAGCATAACGACCGAGCTCAATAAACCTGGAGTGGTACTGCATCACTAACATGTCACCCTGGGATAGCTCCAGGAACTCACGCAACCTCTGCGACCTGACAAAAGACAGACAGAAGGCATGCTCGAATGCCACGATGAACTCCTGCCATGTGATCTACCGAAGGGGACGAGAATGGAATGCTGCCTCCCACTCTAACGTCCACCAAGACTGAGTTGACCCTTGCAATCGATGCACGGCCAACACCACCTGCTCCTCCTCTGCACACTCCATCGCACTAAAGATCCTCTACAAATCATCCAGCCACTCCCTGGCCACCTCGAGATCTAGCTGTCCACTGAAAGAAGGCGACTGAAACTACAAAAACTCCTTCAGCACCCGACCCGGGCCACCTCGAGGCGACGAACCCTCGCTATCCTCACCTCCCTGCCGCTGCTGAAAGACATACTCAAACATGCCCCAGAAGAAATCGTCCATCCTTGGAGCTTGCCCGCCTCTAGCTACACTCTCTGGAATCGTGGCACTACTCGACTCCTCTAGACCACTGCTCGACTCTCCCTGTTGGGAACGAGTCCTCCTCCGTGGCGCCATAACACACCTGGCATCAAGGAAAATAGTCACAAATCAATAAAACACACGGACCCTAAGCCAGTCGCCAACTGTACAGGACATTCATGGACCTTCTGGACCACTACAATCATTTTAGATC
Source organism: Amorphophallus titanum (assembly GCA_024336825.1). Taxonomy (NCBI): domain Eukaryota; kingdom Viridiplantae; phylum Streptophyta; class Magnoliopsida; order Alismatales; family Araceae; genus Amorphophallus; species Amorphophallus titanum. The sequence continues at coordinate 14,054 of JANBPO010000573.1, read as the reverse complement.
CTTATATACCTCCACAACCTTGCTCTCAGTCTGTGTCCGAGTACATTAGGGACTTCGAAGTGTACCGGTCAAGATGTGGAGTCGGGAAGGAGAGCACCACGGCTGGATTTCAGTTCCGGAGAGGTTTGCGGCCTCACTATCTGTTTGAATGTCTTTGCCGAGATGCGGTCACTCTGGAGCAATCTTATCAGATCACTCTAGAGGTCAAGCCGTTCGAGCCAAGCTTTGATGCTACCTTTCGGAAAGCATCTACCTCTCCATATGAACCCGCGAGGCAGGATGCTCCTATCCCGCAACCTCACCCATCACAGTCGGGGAACCCTACCCCTAGAGCTCCTTCGCCACCTTCACCTTCTGATCTTTATTTGGAGCCACATCATTTAGAGCCACCTCAGCCAGAGTCTCCCGTGTTTCTAACGAGAAAGCTATACATAGATGAGCCTCTTCTTAGCTAGCTTAGGAGAGGCTTGGTCCCTAGGACACCGTGCTACCCGTCCATGGACTCTGCACTACAAGTAGTGCCCGTCAACTCCTTCCACGCAACGTTCTGGTCTAGTCACCACACCTCATATCATAGCATTTAGAAAGCATACTCACCAGCGTCTGCAACTTAGACCGCGTGACCGCTAGTCGGGCCTTCTGGGTGTGGAGCTGTACCTACATGTCTGCTACCACCGCATCCCATGCATCCTGCATTTATTGCATGTTAGTCACACATTCATCATATAGCAGCTAAAGCATGTAAACATCAAAGCATGCATTCATACGTACCCCTCGAGGCCTCATTTGAGGCCAGTTGGCGTAGGTCCTCCAGTAGGTCCGAAGGTACACCGTGCTATCTACCGCCTGGGAGACGATCAGGGTGCCGCCTCTCTGCCAATCAGCATATTACTCTAGGAAGAGCAACCGCCAGTCTGTCATCACTACGCGCCCTCGGGTCTTTCGTCTGACGCCGCGTGGCTCTGCCACCTCTACCCACTCCTAGTGTAGGCCGAGAGTCCTCATCACCAACCTGAGGCGCAGAGGTTCGATCTCGTTTAGACAATGGAGCCAAATCTCCCACCCGAACAAGTGTCGGCCACTGCGACCCTGGGCTAGGCCTCGTTTGCCATGCCTAGGTAGGGCCACCACACCACCTGCATTCCATACATATCATAACATCATATCACATAATCATAAATAAAAGTAAGACAAACGCATAAACATAGCATACATAGCAGGGAGGCCAGATAGTCTCGAATCTCTCGCCTCACCACCTGCAGCTCATAGGCATGAGGGACCCCCGTCATGTATGGGAGCCAGGGTTGGGCTAGGGGAACCACCTCAGGGTAGAAGACTGCAGCTTGCTCCATAGGGATGTACAAGTGACTCCAAATCTGCATCCACATATCATTAGCATATCATTGCATAACCACATAAGCATAAATAGAAGCATAAGCATAAACATAAGCATAAGGAAATTACAAACCTAAAGGAAGGGTGCAAAGTCACTGAAAATTGTCTCCCAACCCGTCCCCATAGACAGGTCGGCTAGCAGATGGGCTAGCATGGCGGCACCCCAGGCGTACCTCCCCACCTGATCTAGGTCCTCTAACAGTCCTAGGAAACGACTATTCATGTCATCCCCTTTGTCCCCAACAACAGCCTCCCTAGCATCAAGCATAGGAACCTCCTCAGGTCTAGGTCTGCTTTCTCTCTTTGGGCAGGGTCCGCACAGAAAGTGGCCCTGGCTCTCTTGGCCATGCAGATCGCAAACTCCTCTAAGCTCTCTCTAGTCCTCGGGCGCCCCTCCTCCAACCCAAGTAACTCCATCAGCTCGGCCTTGTTCACCATCCTGTAGTCCCTAGGCTCCCCTGCCACCGTGTCCAAGTCTAGGAGCCTACAGGCTCGATCCCTGTAGTCGGGGTAAGTCACACCACTCACTACCTCCCCGTCCACTCTCAACCTGGTAATCCTCACGACATCCTCCAGGGTGGGGACCATGTGTCCCCAGGGCATGAGGAATGCCCGGCTCATTCTATCCCACCTCTCTCTCAATATCTGGATGAGGAGGATGTCCAGGCGGACTGGCTCGATTCTCAGAAAAGGGGCAAATCCCATCTCCCTCAATCTCTCTCTCAAGAACTCAGGGAGGCCGTGGTACGCCGCATGCACTAACGCCCAGGAGATGTGAGTCCTCATCACCCCCTGCAAAACACAAAAGTTAGTACCAACAATAAATAGCATCTTCAAAAAAAACAAAAAAAACAATGTTGTTTCTTTTTCTCCTTTATTTTATTAAAAAAATTACATCCATCATGGTGGATGTTGTTTCTTTTCCCCCTTCATTTGCTAAATAAAATAAAAAAATTACGTCTGTCATGGCTGCCACAACAATAGATATTGAGGAAATAAAACGACAATACAGCAAGTAGCAGCTTACACAAGGAGACGTAGTCCTCACAGCTGACAGCTCGACTACATCATCGGCTCCAATACCAGAGGTAATAGGGAACACTAGGCACACATGACACCAATGATAACAACGCCGTGGGACTCCACACAGAATCAAGTCAGTCCTCACTCAGATATTACATCTGATCAAGTCGCAAGCTACTCTACTAGGAAAGAAGAGTACGGCAAGCTACTGACTGGGCAATGGTCCAAGATAGAGACACAAAATCATATAGAATTAGCACTCAGAAAAATAACACAACGGCAGCACTCACAGGATTCCGGCTCTGTACAAGACATAGAACTCTGGAACACCATTGCAAGTAGGGTCATATCAAGGCATAACAACAGTCGAACACACGACCATAAGGAACTGGTCATGCATCAGACAGCTCACCGAGGAAGTCCCACGATGACAAGAATCGACAAGAAAAGTAACAATCTCAGGGAACGCATCTCAAGGACCGTGAGTATGCCTCAAGAGCACAACACCCACGAGAAGAAATACAGAGTAGAGGGTATTCAATTCACAAGAAAGCTGACAAATCCCCCGCACTCGTAAACACCAATGTCAACACTGAAAAATTACTAGCAACAGCACGGGAACAGACAAAATCAAGGCACAGGAAGCCAAGACAAAGTTACGTCGAGAAAAGTAATTCTCTCTATCGGCCAGAATCTTATGAAAAGATCCTCGACCAGTGGGTAATTAGCTCATGCGCTTTCGTCATGCACTCATGCAACGCACACCGGTGATACACGATGGGACTCACAAATAGCGGGAAAAGCTTTCTCAGCACAGTTGGACACGTAGACTGAGGTGAAAAGATATCTCAAGGCATCCAGAACCAACGTCTCGAGCTAAGTAAAATCGTCGAGACACAAAACAAGGCCGCCTGTCAACCCCTGGTCTCACCGGATTGACCGAAACCAAACACGACACACACAGACACACACACAAACACCAGAATATGCACCGGCATTCTTGACCATCTCATCATGGTCACAGACCTCGTAGGACGTCAAAAGACATCCACGGGTTATAGTAAACCATGAGATCAAGCCAAGACAACCAGAAATAGGAGGGTGAATGAAGATAATCCTATGGGCAAAGCGAACCGTCACTCAACCACTAGGCAGACCCAACAGTCAAGGAACGGCCGCAAGGCGACCAAAGACAAGGACGCTGGCAGTTCTAGATTGAGTCGTTAGGGTACTATCGCAGTCAGGGAAGAGACCGCACCCGGTCACCTAAACTGACTTATCCAGAAAACTACCGATAAATAGACACCACCCTAGAACCCAATCTATGACAAACTGACATAGGACAGAATAGACCAACGGCTATCACAGCCAATAAGACTGTAATGGACCTCTCTAGGCATGTTACAACAGTCTGACGCACTGAGGCAGGGGCGTTAGAGCCAACAGACCCAAAACTGCAAACACGGACGAATAACATGTAACGGACCAGCTTAAGCCCGTTATAGCAACCTGGCGCATAGGGATAGGTGCGTTACACCAACCACCATGGCCAATCAACCATCGGTCAAATGCAACATAACGGAATAGCATAGGTACGTTAACTAACCATAACGCATAGGGAGAAGTCCGTTAGAGCAAACTGACCAACACTGTCTTCTAGGAAGACACGGTCTCCGAGGAGCTGATAGACACGGTCCTCGAAAGATGACTTGAACGTAACGCTTCCGCATTGGCGTGTTACAGTGTGACGGTCTTGTACTATTCTGTCACACCGACCAAGCCTCGATGAGCCCGAAATGACTAACAGAGATAACGGTCTATTGTGGGACCGTTACGGAAGGTGACGGTCTCTGGGATGACCATTACACTAACACAGCAAGTAAAACAGTGGAATGGCCAAATCGACCCGTTCCACGCCGCATTCACGCCGAAGCGCAGGGGAAACAAAGCCACACAACAAAACAACAATCTACTGGAGGGGTCAAGCCACTTGGCCCACACAGAGAGACAAACCTCTTAGAAAATCATCGGTGATAGAATGATTAAACCACGCTAGCATAGGATCCACCCACGAATCCTACTAACGTCCACCTCATCCATCATTTCATCACGTTCTATCCCATTCCGCCGCATCTCTACCTTAGTCAACTCGGCACGGTCGCACACCCCGCGTCGAGAGAAACAGAGGTAACGGAGAAACGAGGGAGAAAGTAGAACAGGAAAAATGAGAAGGATAGGAGAGGAGAAATACCGAAATCACATAGATAGAACTGCTATAATGAACAGCGATGATATGCAATCTAAGGTTTCGATGATTGCCATTGTGCATTTTGGTCGAAACCTTACAGTGGTATCAGAGCCAGGTTGCTGGTTTGATCAAAAATGACATTATTATATTATTTTTGTCATTCTCGTTCATGCATGGGGCTCTTTATTCATTGTTCGATTGGGTCGCTCATGAGATGAGCATCCGTCGATTGATCCTATGGAATTGTTCCTGAGATCAAGAGGAGTAAAACGCATATTGCTATGTATTGATTGACCCACCAGAGACTGAGAATCGACCACCACATGGTCGGCGCGGTCACCGTTCGTGTGCACGAGCATGGCTGTTTCAGGGCCTTGGTTCCTTGATCACAGATGCTCATGGGGTGTTTGGTGACCCTAGAAGGTCCTTCGTGTTGTAAACCTTGTTTTGATGTTTTGATGATGGCCAACCATATTGGTTTGATGATGTCCTGCCTTATTCAGTGCTCCTATGCCTTAGCTTTATAGAGTCAGAGTTTCTCTTCAGAACATTCGTGCATGGTCAGTACACGTCTTGCATGACCTTGTGACTTAGAGTCCGTGCACATCTTCCATGACCTTGTGACTTAAAGTCCGTGTACATCTGTCTAAGGCACAAACTAAAGTCCGTGTATGTTTCATGCATGTCTAACACTAAGTCCGTGCATGCACAGTGACTCCATCTATGTTCGTGCATTGCAAAGTCCATGCATGTACAAAGTCCATGCTTGTACAGTGTCTTCACATAAGTCCATCCATGTATAAGGTCCGTGCATATTTTGGACTTAGACATTTGGCTGACTGAGTCTCATCAAAACCCCATGCATGAACAGTCTTTGTAATATAAGCCCTTGCATGTTTTATGTTGAGTCCGTGCATAAACTGTCATGCCTTCAGCGAGTCCGTGCACACTTTCACATAGTCTGTGGAAGCCATACCCCTTGCACGTTTGGGTTTTAACATGAAGTCCATGCACGTTTTCATATAGTCCATGGAAGCCATACCCTGTGCATGTTTCGTTTGCAACATGAAGTCAGTGCATGCCTTCACACGGTCTGTGGAAGCCTAACTCCGTGCTTATTCTGCTCTTAACACTAAGTCCGTGCACTTTTCTTACTGTCATCAAAGTCCTTGCACGAATACACAAACCCCGTGGATATCTAACCCCATGCAATTTTTTCTTTGAGATAAAGTCCTTGCACGTTCTCACAAGCTCCTTGCAATCCTTCACAGAGTCCATGCTTGTGAAACCCCGTGCAGACTTTTCTGTTGAATACAAGTCTGTGCATCTTTTTCTTGCCAGTAGGATATCAAGTCCGTGCATGTTCTACCGATGGTTTAAACCCTGTGCACATTTTCCTTTGGCAGAACACAAGTCCATGCATCTTTTCCTTGCTAACAGGATTTCAAGTTCGTGCATGTTTTACCTATGGTTTAAACCCCGTGCACATTTTCCTCTGGCTGAACACAAGTCCGTGTATCTTTTCATATATGCACCTGAACTCCGTGCACGTCTCTATCCTCACACATTCTGTCTGCAATAAAGCCCGTGCACTTTTTGTTGGCTGTTCATCGAAGTTGGGGCATACACTGTAGCAGAGTCAGTGTATGCCCTTTTGATGTCTGAGCACATAACAACCCCGTGTATATTTTCTAGTCAGGGCAAGTCCGAGCAAGTCTGCACTGAGACTGCCTTAGCAGCAGTAAGTCCATGCAGATCCTTTGCAACCAGTTCACTCATACTCCATGCATACCCCGTGCATCTTAGTCTAGCTAGCATATTCTCAACAAAACTAATGTTGTTTCTGTGTTAATAGGTAATGTTTCGTGGAAAATAAGGGTGGCACGTGATCCAAGATTGGATGCAGTGCCAGGATCTCTACATGTGCAAGATGAATGGCAAGATGCTGCCACGTGTAAAGGTTTTATGGCGGGATTTCGTGGAATACACACGCCCCTTCTGCTACTAGTGTAAAAGGAAGCTTTCTCTTTCCTGGAGATGATTGATCGCGAACGACTTCCAGACAAGCAGAAGTCATCTTATGCGATCCAGAGAAGAAGAAGAGAGAAGAGAAAAGAGAGAAGAAAAAGAGGAGAAGAGAAGGGTTGGTCAGAGAGTGAGTTTGAAAGAGCTTGTGAGAAATTGTGAGAGAGAAGGGTCACTCAGTCTTCTAGTTCAAAACCAAAGCTGAGATTGCTTAGTGTTGAGCTATATTTCCCATTTGGGAATTTTCGTGTTTTTCTTGTGTTTGTTTCTGTATTTTTCTGAACTTGTTCTTCAAGCTGTTTGTCAGCAGAGGTCAAGCTGTAATTCCTCAGCGTGCAGAGAAGTGTTCGAACTGGTCCAAGTACGGACGGAACACCCTATGCATCAAATCCATGAACGCTGTGGGGGCATTGGTGAGCCCAAACGACATCACCAAGAACTCATAATGTCCATACCTCGATCAAAACGTAGTCTTCTCAACATCAGACTCTCGAATCTGCAGCTCGTAGTAGCCCGATCTCAAATCAATCCTCCAAAACACCCGGGCCGACTGAAGCTGATCAAACAAGTCATCAATCTGAGGCAACGGATAGTTATTCTTAATAGTCGCCTGGTTCAACTGACGATAGTCGATGCACAGCCTCAAACTACCATCCTTCTTCTTTATGAACAACACCGGCGCACCCCACGGGGAATAACTAGGACGAATGTACCCCTTGAAAAGTAGCTCCTGCAACTACACCTTCAACTCTCACAACTCTACAGGTGCCATACGATAAGGGGCCTTTGACATAGGCACCGTACTAGGTACCACCTCAATCACGAAATCAATCTCACGTTGTGGCGACAACTTTGGCAACTCCTCGGGAAAAACATCAGAAAACTCACACACAACCGGAATGTCCTCCACATCCGGACACTGCCAATCAACCAAAATCACAGAAGCGAGAAAACCCTGACAACCCGCATCAAGCAATCGACGAGCTCTAATAGCCAAAATAAGCAAGTGGGAAGAGGAAGACCGAATACCTCGGTAACATGAAGGTGGGTCCACGAAGCTACCGGAAGTAGACCTTCTTCGAGCCACAATCCACCAAGGCATGATGCGCCTCGAGCCAATCCATGCCCAAGATCACATTAAAGTCTTGAAGCGGTAACACATAAAGCCTGGCCGGCAAGTTTCGCCCTTCCACCCACACTGGCACCTTCTCAAAGCAATACGGGGTATGCACGAAATCATCGGTAGGTAACTCCACTGCCATATCATAGGACATCTCGGCCACCGGGTCCTCCACACTCTAAGTAAAATCCTCCGAAATGAACGAATGAGAAGCACCCAAATTGAACAAAACATGAGCCACACAACCCAAAATCGAAAGAGTACCTTCCACCAACTGCGACACCTCAACCTCTGCTCTGGTCATGTGGGTCACTCTGTCTCGGGACCTCTGCCTCCCCACGGTAGCTGACCGAGTCAACTGAGGAAACTGCTCCTGTCGCTGGTACTACTGCGGCTGTGATGACATCTGCTGGGGCTGAAACTGCTGCTGTTGAAACTCAGGTTACTGACGTGGTCTCTACGGACAGTCACGTACCATGTGCCCTGGCTGGTCACACCCGAAGCAAAACATGGGCACTGAACACTGCCTGCCTGGATGAGAACCACCGCACCTGGGACAACTGCCCCAAGAACCAGTCACCAAACCCTGGCGCTGAAAAGCTACTGGTTGCTGAACACTGCCCGACGACTCCTGCTGTGGCTGCCCCTTGCGACCCCGATACTTCCTGCCAAAGCCCACTTCCTTGAGTAGCTTCTTGAGCTTCGAGCTAAAGGACGACGACTCTGGGATGGGAGCCACAGACTGCACTGCCATGGAACCACCTGCTGAGGGCTGGACGACACTCTGCTGCTGCACGTCCATCGACTAGCTGAATCCTGCCTGCATCTGACTAGCACTGCCCGCATCTGACTAGCACTGCCCTACCCTCGAACCTTCTGTAAATCTCTCTCCAGCATCGATGCTGTCTTGCACGCAGCATCCAAAGTGGTCAATCCTAACGTAAGAAGATGATGCCCCAACTCCACCCTCAGACCACCAACAAACTGCTCGGTCTTCACCTCCTCATCTACCATGATGTGAGAAGCATAACGGCCCAACTCAATAAACTTGGAGCGGTACTGCATCACTGACATGTCACCCTGGGATAGCTCTAGAAACTCATGGAACCTCTGTGACCTGACAAAAGAGGGACAGAAGGCGCGCTCAAATGCCACGATAAACTCCTGCCACGTGATTTGTCAAAGGGGACGAGACTGGAACACTGCCTCCCACTCTGACGTTCACCAAGACCGAGCTGATCCCTACAATCGATGCGTAGCCAACACCACCCGCTCCTCCTCAGCATATTCCATCGCACTGAAGATCCTTTGCAAATCATCCAGCCACTCCCTGGCCACCTCGGGATCTGGCTGCCCCCTGAAAGGAGGCGGCTGAAACTGCAGGAACTCCTTCAGCACCCGACCAGGACCACCTCGAGATGACGAACCCTCGCCAGCCTCACCTCCCTGCCATTACTGAAAGACATACTCAAACATGTCCTGAAAGAAATCGTCCATCCCTAGAGCTCGCGCACCCCCAACTATATCCTCCGAAATCGTAGCTCTACTCTACTCCTCTAGACCATGAAGTGCATAACACAAGCATGAGCATCAACCTTATAGAATGAGTATAAGGATGTGCATCGACCTTGCCTTACACAAGATGCAATGTGCATCGAGCTTGCCTTACACAAGATGCAATGTGCATCGAGCTTGCCTTACACAAAGTACAATGTGCATCGACCTTGCTTTGCTCAAGGCACAATGTGCATCGACCTGTGTTTTACTTAAGGTACAATTTGCATCGACCTTGCTTCACGCAAGATGTAATGTGCATTGACCTGAAATTCTACTTGTTAATATATGCATCGACCTGAATGACTTCATGCAAGAACAGGCATTGACCTTATTTTTCAACGTAGTCTAAGGATGCATCGACCTATGTGGATGAAGTTAAATGCATGCATCGACCTAACACACTTAATATGAAAATATGCACTGACCTGATGTGAAGAAAGTGTGAACATGCATCGACCTTGTCTGACTCAGATGCAAACATGCATTGACCTTAGCTAACTTAGACCTGAACATGCATCGACCTTAGCTCTGACACTTAGACAAATAAATGGTTTGTTCAATGTGAAAGTTCTTTTGCAGTTTAGTCTCATCATGATTCATAGAGTGTCATCATCAAAACCAGGGTTCCAACATTCACCATAATCGGGCTATAGCTATTCTTGCCCTTGCTCAGCAGAGTGCTTGAGCAAGTCTAGTGAGGCACCTCTATTTTAAGCCTCCCTCTTTTTTTTTGATAAGAGATGCGTAGGTCGAAGTGTAGCGTTCGAACCCAAGACTCATACTGCCAATGTTGGTGTAAAAGCTCAGGTGTGGAACCAGTCATCAGGCGGTAGAAGGTCGCTCGTCAGGAGATGTATTTTCGTTGACATGGGGTTAACATCAACACAAAGGAAGAAAGGTTTAAGCATCAATTAAGACGAAAGGTCTAAATCGAGGGGAGAGAGTATAGTGGCTCGGGTACGAAGCCGTTTGCCAAAATGCATATTTTTGTTGATGTGGGGTTAACAACAACGCAAAGGAAGAAAGATTTGAGCATCAATCAAGACCGATTGTCTAAATTGACGGGGGAGAATATAGTGGCTTGGGCACGAAGCCGTTCACCAGAATGCATATTCTCATTGATGTGGGGGTTAACATCAACGCAAAGGGAGAAAGGTTTGAGCATCGATCAAGATGGAAGGTCTAAATCGACGGGAAAGAGTATAGCGGCTTAGGCACGAAGCCATTTGTCGGAATGTGTATTTTCGTTGACGTGGGGTCAATGCAAAAGAAAAATGTTTGAGCATCGATCATGACAGAATGTCTAAATCGACGGGGGAGAATATAGTGGCTTGGGCATGAAGCTGTTCGTCGGAATGCATATTCTCATTGATGTGGGGGTTAACATCAACGCAAAGGGAGAAAGGTTTGAGCATCGATCAAGACGGAATGTCTAAATCGACAGGAAAGAGTATAGCGGCTCGGGCACAAAGTCGTTTGCCGAAATGCATATTTTCGTTGTCATGGGGTTAACATCAACGCAAAAGAAGAAAAGTTTGAGCATCGATCAAGATGGAAGGTCTAAATAAGGGAGAATATAGCTGCTTAGGTACGAAGCGTTCACTAGAATGCGTATTTTCGGCACAAGCACGTGGGACTAGTTTAATCATCCATCATCCTATTCAAAAGGGAGTGGGGGTGGGGGTGGGGGTGGTGCATGGTATAATTTCATATGCCTGCCGTTGAGTAGCGAAAACTACACTTCTCCTTTGTGATTGAGCACGATGTAGGCTCCGCCATCATACACCTGCTGAACCATGTACGGGCCTAACTAGTTTTCAGCAAGCTTTCCTCTGGGATTAGAGGTCATAACCTCTTTTTTCTTTACCATCACCAGGTCTCCCTTTTTAAATTCTCGGCCTTTAACGAGCTTGTTGTAGGCACACGCCATGTGGGCCTGATACATTTGAATCTTCTGTTGTGCTCGAAGCTGCTTCCTTTCTAGGTCAGCCAGCTCTTCTAGCCTTCTTTTGACGTTTGTTTGTTCATCCGGGACCAAACCATGCTGAATGGCGACCCTTAATGACGACACTTCTAGCTCGATGGGGACCACTACCTCTGAGCCGTATACGAGGGAGAATGGTGAGCAGCCGGTGGGAGTCTTGTAGACTATTCGGTATGCCCACAAAGCTTCATACATCCTTTCCTCCCAGTCTTTTTTATGAGCACTGATTGTCTTGGACAATAAGGTACACAATGTCTTATTAAAGGCTTCTGCCAACCTGTTTGCCTGCGGGTTGTATGGAGTGGAACCTCTCCAATCAATTCTATACTTGTCAGATAGATGGTAGATCTTTTGATTCTTGAAGACCCAAATCGGATCTCGACAATGTTGATAGCCCCTCAGACCCAGATTCAAGTAGGTTAAGGGCTATTGGGTCATCTGTCAGGTCCCTAAAGGAAGCCACTCGAACCCCATTAGCATATGTTACACCACATTTAATCACCCCAATTTGACCCGCCGGCCCAGAGGATCCAACCCCATTTACCCTGCCTCGACTCAGCTCATACCAAGTGGCGACACGATTCGAATTTGAATCGCCTACCCTTGGCTCGTCTTCAACCTCTGAAAGTCGAACTGGTCACTACAATTCTTATGGGTACAACTGCTGCAACCCCTGATCCACCGGCCACGACGAAACCCTCAGCACGAACTTCGTCTCCCTGACGACAAAGGAGATGATTGGGGCCACCGAGCGAGAGCAGAGAACAAAGAACAAGGCTTCGACGGTATTAACCCTCCCTTCCAGCACCACTCGAAGAGAGCCAACCTATAACCTGCCAAAACACCTAGCTAAGAAAGCAAGGCATGCCTCTCAGCACAGTGTGATCGGCACTCTTAACAAATTTAATCCAAAGTGGCGTCCTCTATGGGGAGGGATAAGACCCCTTTCCATGGCCCAAGCCAGAACACGGAAGATGGCCTCTCTGTTCGCCAAGACTCCCGCCTCCACAACGGCTTAAGCAGGATGTAACAGCTAGGAGACCTACATTGTGCATCCTTCTAACATCCCACAGGCCGGGCAAAGGCCACTTCTCCTCCAAGAGCTTCCTCACACCGTCCTCCTCCAAACCCCCTTAAAGGGAAGAAACCCAGAGACATTTACGAAACCACGTTGTTTGGTCTCAGAGCCCTTCCGGTGGGATGTATCTCACATCCAGGCGGAACCAAGTCCCCCCTGAAGGCTGCGATGATCTTCAACCGAACCTGACGGCCTCCGCATAAGAAGCTCTCCATTGCCCTCCATGGAATCCCGTCAGCCTATGATCACCCTCCACTGCCTTGCAGAAACACTGGAAGTGACCTTGATGGCCGCAGCGGTAGCACACTGGCCCCTGGGTGCCCCTACGAGCTGTCAGAATCTTAGGAGACGCCCCTCTCCCACCACCTTCATCCACCCCTAGATCACCCCACGAGAGGAAACCGCCAGTGAAGCTCCGATGAGGCCCCCGCCTCCTAGAGGGAGACAGCTCTTGCCAGCCCAACGAAACATCCCAGAGCTTCTCTCTCTAGAAAAGGCTCTCACTTGGTCTCTTGCAAGGACAAGATATCAATTTTAGGATAGTTCAGAAGTAGGAAAATATGTAGAAAAACAATAGCATTAACCATGGTTAAGATCATCGACATCAAGGTTAGGATACGCACAAATGTTTGCCAATGACCATGTGCCACTATAATGAAAATGATCTAGTACCTAATGACATAGCATTCTTGTACAATATGTTCAGTGTCAATATGCTTTTTAGAGGTAGCAACAAGATCTAGCATACATTTCCAATGAATTGACAATAACCCAGAGTGACATTGTTTTCCACTTTGAAATAGCTGCCAATGGAATAAAAGGATTCTAAAGCTTGCAACACAAACATACACAGGTAAGTATGACTGAAAATTTGAGTACTTTATGCAATCAAAGCCAGAAGGGAGGGAAGGTCATACAATAATGTATATTTTGGAAACTGAAGTTTCAATAATATGGCGGGCATGCTAGAAACATTAATAAAAGTATAATTTTGCTGCCATGATCACTTACATTATTATTACAGTCCCCTAAGATGATAAAATATGAAAAGAAAATAAAGTAATGCCTTCAGGACATAGACAATTTACTTTTCCAAACATGGGCAATGCCAACAGATTTTAATGGAAATCTGATCGGAACATGGAGGGGGAGTCTAAGCAAGCATACTGAATTTTGAAACCAGCTGTGAAGATACTTTAGATACGATAAAATCAAAGGTCGGATAAATTTGTATTACCATTCCAACTTTGGGGAAACACAGTCATTGATCTATTACTAATGTTATACCTGAATCCTTAAAGTTAGGGACTACCACCACAATCCATGCTCAACCCATACTGGACTAAGTTTGATACCATATCACCCTATACTCCACAGTAGACATCCAAGAAACTTAAAGGATTGATGTACTTGATCGATGTTCGATATGGTCATGTACCCATATTCGATTAACATAGATATAACAAATAATATGGTAGACGAAAAAAATAGTTTTATCCGATTACATCTCATAAATAGCGCAAATAATGAAACCGGACACACTATTAACCATTATTGGGTTTGTTGCGCTCCCTCCTTGTCTTTGGCACTGATTTTGTTGATGACAATATATTGTGATCACCAC